>CM070822.1:5393649-5718649 GCA_036326025.1 Chrosomus eos | reverse complement strand
CCAGACGCTCGTAGTCATGACCACGGCACACAAACTCCTTATTCTGTACAACACACGTTCTGGTTAATACTGACACCAAGTGGACTTCAGAGTTACTGACAGTGACGTCTAATATACTGCAGGATGTCAAGATGACACATACCCGTAGAAAAAAGGGGAATTTCTTGCCGTAGAAGCCCACTCTGAAGAACTCTGGCTCCAGACGCTGTTGGTCCATTATTTTATCGTAAAATGAAGCTTCCATCATCTGTGATTTGAAATCATATTATTAGCAAAAATGACACTATGTAAATATCTGGATTTTCAGTTACAAGAGCCATATTCTACACATTTGTAGTGATTAATCAACTGAAAGTGGAAGTTTCTTGTACTAAAAAATTTATTAATTGTGGATGATTTTGTCAGAAAATTTTAACTGAACAAAATGTTGTTGTACCTTTAAGAGTTATATTATACAAATAACCAAAAGTTGCCAATTGATTTGTAAAGTGGGTGGTCTTATGTTAACGATATGACTCCTTTAAGTACTGGCAAAATGCAAAGAACTGTCACATCACATAAAGAGCTGTAACTCACCCTCATTTTGCTGAGGTTTCTGTAATCGTAGTAGGATTCGTACTGGTCCGCTAACTCTCTGCACAGGATAATGCCATTCTCCCAACACTGGGGGGTAGAGAGGTGTACTTTAATTCACATGCAGTTTGATAATTCAACAGTAGGAGTCACTAGAGCATCATCTACACTTTGAGGACCAATGACATAGTCAAATATCAAAGATTTGGAGGGATCAAATGTAAAAGATTTGCTGCCTGCTTTTCTTAAATGTCTAGCCCAATACGGATCACTTAAATTATATTAAATTTGAAAAAGTACACATATTGCAACATTTTCCTTTTTTGAACAAAAATACAACTGCGTATTTATGCTTTATATATATACTGTATATATTAGGCATAACATGTGTATTATACTTTAAAATGTGATGATGCAATGTCTTTTGTATTCATTTATGCTTTTAACTGCGACATATATTGTCTAAAAAAACTGTCCATGTCATCTGTCAAATATCCATGTATTTCCTGAGGCATATTGTTTCTAAGTGAATTCGTTTCAGTCCCATTGCCTTCTAAACCCACCAGTACAACAGATGGCTCCAGCCATGAGGAGAGCAGACAACAAACCCACTGATTTTTATTCTCATCAAGTTATTAAGTGATTGAGGTACCACTTAGTCATAAAGGATAACTACTCGGAATACAATCACCCTTGATAATTTGATAGTGTGCAGAGAGGAGCCACGTGAGGAGAAACCAAAGGGGCCTGGAAACGTGAAACAAAAACAGGGGGAGACAGTAGAGAATTCAAACCTTTCCACGGTCGAAGTTCTGGATGATGGTGAGATGCAGGTACTCCTTCCTCTGCCACTCGCTCTGCATAGGGTAACTCAGAAACTCCCGCAGTGGTCTCTCGGACCATTCCAGCAGCTCGTCGTACAGCAGAAGTGTATATGAGGCCTCTGCACACACATAAATACGCCATGAAAATATATCCGATAACCGTAGCCTCAAACTACAGGGCTCCACACTAACATTTGAGAGCAGTGGCACCGGTGCCATCAAGTGCTTCAGATGGAAGCGCTGAGGGGAGTGAGTTGTCAATCACAAAGGCAATTTAATCAGAAATTACTATTGTTTTGCATTGATAAGTGCAGTTACTAATAATATTAAGTTTATTATAAACAGTAAAGCACTGAGCTTAAATTGAGATGCAGGTAAAAAATTGAACAACGAAATGTTTATATTCTACTGTTATTGTTATACAGTGCTTAGCATAAGTGAATACACCCATGCTAAAGTTGACTAAAAAGAGGAATAAAAAATCATTAAATGTACCATTGTTGTTCTATAGTATCATACTGCACTTCAGTGATTATAAAAGGAGTGCTATTTACTTGCATTTTGAGTAATTCTTTGCAATTTGTTGTTCTTTGCAGTTCTTGTTTTTCGTGAGACTTCTTGACTTTTCGTACATAATTACAAAAAGTGTCAAAGTGTCTTTGACAAAAATGTATTTCTTGATGATTTGTTTTATTATAGGGATTTAATAATATCTAAATATAAATTAAAAACAAAAAATGCAGGGGGAAAAAACTATTAGGGATTGGACATGGCTAACAAGTCAATAAGTGATCCATCTACTGGTTATAGTGGTAATTTATAAATGTATTAATTAATAAATAATACTTTTTTCAACTAAGTGTTTGTTTGCCTCGTGTTAGTTTTAAAGGGGGGTGTGTGACGAGTTCAGTAATCAACTCGTTATCTCTTGAGTTACAGGTGATTGGCTGAAGTGAGTGGTTGTACACCTGAACTTAATCATGAGCTCTACAAAAGATTGTGACAGAGGAGAGCGTGTGTTGGGGGCCGAGCTTGTGCAGAGCTTGGGCTGGTTTCGTCTGCGCTGTACGTTCGGACTTTTGTCGACTTGGAGAACTCATGAGATGTGAGGGATATGGGAGATCACCGCCGCCCTTTGATCCATCTCCGTTGGGATGGTTGGACTGTTGACTTTCATGAGTGATATACATTTGCACCCAACGGTAACACTTTAGAATAATGGTCCATAGTTAACAAGTAGCTATGCAGGAAGTAATAGGTAGTACTGCATTAACACCGAACTTAATACTATCAACTAATATGGAAGCAATATTAACTAAGCAGTAAGTAATAGGTAATTTAGTACAAAGGTAGTTCCTTGGTAGGTATTTGATTATTACTAAAGAAATATATCCTCATTGAGAACTACTTGTGAACTAAGAAAGAATAACCAATTAATTACTAATCACAAAAGTAACATGTCTAAAAAGTGAACAATTATGTTTTTGTTTTTTTACTCTTAACATGGTCATAACATTTCAGAAGCTTGTGCCTCAAATGGGTTATTTGTGGAAACCAGTTTATGAATATTATATACCCCCAAATACATTAGCTACAGGTTGAGATTGTGACTACTCTTACCAAAGGATGGACGTATGTTCTCTGTTTAATTCAAACTTAAACACAGAATAATACTAATAATGATAATTTGTTTAAAATTTTAAATAATTAGGAAGTGATGCTGACATGATTGGATTAGTTCACTATTAGGAGCTCTTTTGAGTGTCAGTTCAATGTCTCAGACTCCAACGACCTACCTTTATGTTACAGTAGCTGCCTGAGGAGGACTTCTCTTTAGGATATAAACATTGATGTTCTCTTGTCAAAAACAATTTGCATCCTCAATGAAGAAATTGGCTGCATTTATGTTGCGATAATCGCAAAACCACATCTTCCAGATTACAATGTTTGTTTGAATATTACTAGTCCCTCACAAAAATGTATGCCTGTACAGTATGTGTCAAATATAAAATTAAATAAATTGTATTACTTGTGAACAACATGCTAACTCCTCACTAATTACTCAAGCGTTACCATGTCATCCCGCAAGAACTACTAGTGATGTGGCCCATTATTTTAAAGTGTAAAACATGCTAACTCCTCACTTATTACTCAAGCGTTACCATGTCATCCCGCAGGAACTACTAGTGATGTGGCCCATTATTTTAAAGTGTAAAACATGCTAACTCCTCACTAATTACTCAAGCGTTACCATGTTATCCCGCAAGAACTACTAGTGATGTGGCCCATTATTTTAAAGTGTAAAACATGTTAACTCCTCAATAATTACTCAAGCGTTACCATGTCATCCCGCAGGAACTACTAGTGATGTGGCCCATTATTTTAAAGTGTAAAACATGTTAACTCCTCACTAATTACTCAAGCATTACCATGTCATCCCGCAAGAACTACTAGTGATGTGGCCCATTATTTTAAAGTGTAAAACATGCTAACTCCTCACTAATTACTCAAGCGTTACCATGTTATCCCGCAAGAACTACTAGTGATGTGGCCCATTATTTTAAAGTGAAAAACACTTAATAAAACATATAGTTTTTAAACACTTCACTATTATACTACTAGTGAATCACTAGTAGTTCCTGCGTGATGACAAGTTAACGCTTGAGTAATTATTGAGGAGTTAACATGTAAAATAATGGTCCACATTACTAGTCAACGTGATCTCATGAGAAAAAGTGTAGTCCTACCATACGTAGCCTATATTTATTTATGTTTTATACACACATAAACATATAATACTGATGTATTTACAGCACTAAAACGTATAACATTTACATATTGACAGCACAAAAACGTTATTTATTTATGTATGAACGTACAAATTTGTACGTATTGCTATTTAACTTATGCATATTAAAAGCGTGGCATTAATGTTTTGACTGTAACGTTATTGCATTCAATTGTCTTATCAATTAAATGTTCAGTCGCATTTATTAATACAGTTTAACGTTACTTATAAATAATAACATTTCGCTCTGTTCGTGACTTCTGCTGCAAACTCGTTTCGGAGTAACGTTAGGCCTATATAAACAAGAATACACTTAAAAATACCTTCTTTAATCGTTTATTTACCGTGAGACACAAAGGCGTTTTCTCCTATAGACCCATAATACACTAAAACACAACATAAATTCAAAAAAGACATCAATTTTATTAGCTTGATGTAATCCAAATCTTTATAATCCATACGTTGTTAGCAAGAAACAAATCCAAATTCAGCCCTTTATCCAGTGATCTTCATCTCCATTTCTCAGCAGAGACCGTAAATGTCAAATCCCGCGCTGGTGGTGAATTCAAATTCAAAAATTGCACCCGAAGCGTTACAACATGTTTTACGGCAGTGATATCAGACGCTCATTGGCTCTCGCATGCATCGTCACAGATTACAACATGCCGTGTTTAAGTTGGTGTACTACATTTGAATTGGAGAAGCGTGTGCGCCTTCACAGAGCGAACAGCGAACCGAAACTTGATTAACATTTTCATGGATTAATAACTTAAATTCTGCTCTGTAACGTTACCTCATACAAAACTATACTGCCAGAGAGGACTGCGACACATCGTCATGTGAACGACTTTTGGTACGGTTTTGACATTTTCTCAATAAATAAATTATTTTGATAGCTACGTGTCTGTCTGTTGTTTTTCTTTATAATTGTAGCCTACAGTTTTAAGAAATTCTTAGGTTTAGGGGTAACTTTGGGGTAGGATTAGTGGTTCAAACTATGTTTTAATGCTATATTGTTAATAAAACTGCCATTTCCCTACACATATCTGTCCATTACGTTTTATCCTTTTAATATTGTCTATAAAAACGGGTAAGTTGTGTTTAGGTGTGGGAGTAGGGTTAAGAGATCTCTTTATAATATTAAATATTCGTAAAAAGTTTACGTTTTTATCTGTAAAATCATAATAATATTACGTTTAAACGTTGCAGATGCGTCCATATTATACGTTTCAACATATATCGAAACGTACAAAAAAGTAGGGTTTCTATCTTTAAAAAAATTACGTATTAATACCTAACGTTACGTATTGACAATGAGACCAGGTTGCACTAGTAGATCCTGCGGGATGACATGGTAACGCTTGAGTAATTATTGAGGAGTTAACATGTTTTACACTTTAAAATAATGGGCCACATCACTAGTAGTTCTTGCGGGATGACATGGTAATGCTTGAGTAATTAGTGAGGAGTTAACATGTTTTACACTTTAAAATAATGGGCCACATCACTAGTAGTTCCTGCGGGATGACATGGTAACGCTTGAGTAATTATTGAGGAGTTAACATGTTCTCTTACGAGAGTATCTCTCGTACTGCGTAATATCTTACGCTATGGGGAAACACTCTTTCCTCGAGATATTGAAGCCAAAAATTATCCTTAATTTTTAATCATGCAAAACGCTTTTGCAGCAGCAAGCAGACAAGGGCGAGACAGCTCGCGCGCCCATTGGCTGCCTTGCTGGAAAAGCTGCAGCCTATCGAGTGAGGCACTGCGTGACGTAATGACAAATGGGGGCGCTTCGCGCCCATTTCGTCATGTCCCGCCAGTAAAGGCGTGGTCTCGCCCTATAATACCCTCGATAGCTGTATTTCCTCTGATTTTTCATTCTTCACGCGAAGCTCACGCATCGCGGGATCCAGAGTGAGAAGCCGCGCCGTTGACTTGTAGCCTTCTCAGCGGGACGTGCCATCTTCTGAAGTCGCTGGCCCAGCCGCCTTCAACTGCCGTACCTGCTGCGCTTTCCGGCGTACTATATCCTTTTACTCTGCTAAGTGTGTGTGTGTTTGCTTACGTGACGCAACACCCATTTCTAAAAGAGCTGCGTCTTTTTAAAGATGCCTTCCTGTGGTTCTTGCCGAGCCCCACTCAGCGACGAGGAACGCCACGTCATCTGCGTGTCCTGCCTGGGTGAGGATCACGCGGCCACCGCGCTCGCTGACGGCGGATGCCATCATTGTGAACGCTTGCCTATGGTGACTCTGCGGACTCGCCTAGCTTCGTTCTCCGAGCCCGCATCCCAGCCCGCCGTGATGCCGCGCCGCAAGAAGCGCCGCGCCCTGCGCGCGCCCGAGCTATTTCCAGCCCGCCAAAGCTCGCCGGTTCGCCCGCCAGCTTCGCCGGCTTCGCTCGAGTCGCTCCCAGACGGACAGCGGCCGCCGTCTGCCGCCGCGTCCGCACTTGAGCTCGACAAACTTACCGGAGACGGCATTGAAACTGAGCCGATGCGTCCGCTCTCTCAAGCCGTGGATTACATCGGTCTGAATGGTGAGATACATTTGTGGCTAACGCTATCCGAGATGACGGAAGCTGAGCGCTCCGTGTTCCTCGACGTTCTCGCTCTGCTGGACGCCGCCCCCCTCAGCGCGGGCCCCGGCCGAGGATTGAGATAAAGCCCGAGGTCTCAAGGCCTTCCTAGTCTCTCTAGGAAAGCGACGGTGTTCAGTTCCCGCTGCGGCCGGATTTTCACCAAAACTTCTCGCTCGTTCAGTTCCAAGCAATGTGACTGTTCCAGTGTATTTCGCAGTGAGCAAGCTGGTTCCACAGCCCGCTTGCCTGCGCACAAAGGCCGTCGTTTCGGCTAACTAGCAGCGCCGCCAGGCCCGAGATCAAACACCGCGCTCTCGCTCTGCTGGACGCCGCCCCCCTCAGCGCGGGCCCCGGCCGAGGATTGAGGTAAAGCCCGAGGTCTCAAGGCCTTCCTAGTCTCTCTAGGAAAGTGACGGTGTTCAGATCCCGCTGCGGCCGGATTTCCACCAAAACTTCTCGCTCGTTCAGTTCCATGCGTTGTGACTGTCCCAGTGTGTTTCGCAGTGAAGCAGCCGGTGTCTCAGCCCGCTTGCCTGCGCACAAAAGCCGTTTCTATGGCTACCCAGATAAATCCAATAAAGAGTGCATTTTCTGGTGTTCCGGCCACGGCCGATGGTGTTACGAGTGTTGTAAGAATGCCCACGTCCCAGTGCCCATTCCCACACCCAGACACAGCCCGCCACGGTGCAGGGCTAGCACAAATAAACCAACTCATGTTGGTTGTGCAGAAAATGTAGTGAAAGCGCCCATACAATGCCCGCTTACACTACACGATGCGTGTCCCTTGGTTTCTGTAAAAACGAAACTAACACACATTTAGTCGGCGCGAGCCGACAGTGTTCTCAGTGCAGTAAATGTGCCCGCTGTTTTCGCATTTCCTCACTGACACGCCGAATCCCACGGGATTCACCCCCGCTCGCTTTCTATGCACAACCCGTCACAGAGAAGCTGAGCGCGGCCAGGCTGCCCGCTGTGATTAGCGCGCACCTCGCACGCTGTGAACACAGCGTTGATTCAGTCGGCGCGAGCCGAGTGTTCTCCGTGCAGAAAATGTGCCCGCTGTCTCGTGCCCGCGTTTCTCACAGACACTCCGAATCTCACGGGATTCGCCCCCGCTCGTCTTCTCTGCACAACCCGTCACAGAGAGGCTGAGCGCGGCCAGGCTGCCGGCTGTGATCAGCGCGCGCCTCGCACGCTGTAAACACAGCAGTGATTTAGTCGCGCGAGCTGACAGTATTCTCAGTGTAGTAAATGTGCCGCATTTAGTAAATGTGCCCACATTCCCTCACACGCGCCGAATCCCACAGGATTCGCCCCGCTCGCTTTCTCTGCGCGTCCCGCCATAGAGAAGCTGAGCGCGGCCAGGCTGCCCGCTGTGATCAGCGCGCCCCCCGCCTCGAACGCTGTAAACACGGTGCTGTGTTCCCAGTACACAGGGGCTCTCGAGCCGCCGTCCTGCCGCGGCCAGAGCCCAGATTTCATTCTACCCCTAGCTATTCACGCAGATGCGTGGTCAAGGCTTCCCGGGGTATCAGAATGGGTGTTGAACACTATAACGAGAGGCTGTTCGCTACAGTTCGCTCGACGCCCCCGCCGTTATACGGCGCGAGTCGAAACTACGGTGTATAGCGAAGTGTTTCATCTACTTCGAGCCGAGATAGCGAAACTACTGAGAAAAGGGGCTATAGAACCTCTATCTCAGGGCGAAGGGGGCTTATACAGCAGATATTTTCTGGTACCATAAAAAGATGGTGGGCTCAGACCCATTCTAGATCTGCGACTGCTGAACAGAACGCTCGGGAAGCGCCAGTTCAGAATGCTTACGACCAGGAAAATCCTCGCGCAAGTGCGCCAAGGAGACTGGTTCATGTCAATAGATCTGAAAGACGCCTATTTTCAAATACAAATAGCGTCCCATCACAGGCGATTCTTGAGATTCGCCTTCGAGGGCCAGGCATATCAATACACAGTCCTGCCGTTCGGCCTGTCCATAGCACCCCGTACGTTCACGTAGTGCATGGACGCGGCCCTCGCCCCCCTGAGACTTCGGGGCATGCGAGTTTTGAACTACTTGGACGATTGGCTGATTCTATCTCGTTCACGAACGGAGCTCATAGAACACAGGGCCGCATTACTCGAGCACCTCGAGGAGCTGGGCCTTACAGTCAATTAAGCGAAAAGCTCACTGCTCCCCAGTCGGAGAATTTCCTTTCTGGGAACAGTGTTAGACTCGCTATCCATGACAGCACGCCTGTCACCGGAGCGCGGATTGAATATTCAGCACGTCGCGAGATCCTTCCGCCACGGCTCTATAGTCCCGCTCAGAAGGTTTCAGAAAATGCTGGGTCTGATGGCCTCAGCAGCCTCCGTACTCCAGTTGGGCCTGCTCCGCATGCGCCCACTGCAGCTATGGCTAAAAGCACGAGTTCCCCCAGGGCGTGGACCGCGGGTCTATTTCGCCTCAGGGTCGACCTTCAGTGCGTTTCAGCTCTGAAACCGTGGAAAGTGACCGACTGGTATCAGTCAGGTGTGAGTCTGGGGATCGCCTCGGGTGTGAAGGTGGTGTCTACGGACGCCTCCACATCGGGGCGGGGAGCGCTGCTCGAGGGCAGACCGCTAGCTGGCCTATGGTCAGTACGGGAGAAGCTCCTTCACATAAACTGCTTGGAATTAATAGCAGTCGACAAAGCGCTAAGGCGCTTCTGTCCCCAGATAATAGGCCACCACGTATTGGTCCGGTCGGACAACATGTCAGTGGTGGCGTACATAAATCGCCAGGGCGGCGTCAGGTCCCGAAACCTTACAGGCTGACGGAACGCCTCCTGGTCTGGGCTCAGCACAACCTGCTCTCGCTGAGAGCGGCGCATGTGCCTGGTCACCTAAATGTGGGGCCAGACAGGCTGTCCAGAAACAACGTCCCAGCAGGAGAATGGTCTCTGCACCCGCAGACGATCCAGCTGCTGTGGGAAACGTTTGGCAAAGCGCAGGTGGACCTGTTCGCGTCCCAAGAAAACGCTCACTGCCCGAGATTCTTCTCGAAAAGCCGGGACGCGCTGGCCCATGTTGGCCCCGCCGCCCCCCCCTATATGCTTTTCCCCCTGTCTCACTCCTGCCTCAGGTGTTGGAGCGAATCAGGAGGGAGGGATGCCCAGTGCTACTCATAGCTCCGCTCTGGACAAACCAGTCGTGGTTCCCTGTCCTGATGCAGCTGACCAGCGCTGCCCCATGGCCTTTACCGTTGAGGAGAGACCTCCTCTCTCAGGCAGGAGGCTCGATTTGGCATCCTCGCCCGGATTTGTGGTCCCGGCACGCATGGGCCATCAACGGGTACCCGCTGACCTCCCAGAGGGAGTGTTAAACACGATCGCGTAGGCTAGAGCCCCGTCTACCAGACGGCTCTACACCTCGAAGTGGTCTGTGTTCTCTGCTTGGTGTCAAGCGTAGAGCTTTTCACCTGTAGACTGCGGGGTTACGGAAGTGCTTTCCTTCCTTCAGGAGCTACTGGATAAGGGCAGGACCCCTTCCACGCTCAAAGTATACGTGGCGGCCATAGCAACGTTTGTAAAACCGGTGTCTGGCCAGTCACTAGGAAAGAACGACTTAGTCGTGCGTTTCCTTAGAGGAGCTCGGAGGCTAAACCCTCCCAGGCCCCTTCAGTTCCGACATGGGACCTTTCCACGGTCTTGGAGGCCATGAAAGGTGCCCCATTCGAGCCAATCCAGTCGTCAGACATCAAACACTTGTCTTTCAAGACAGCGTTTCTTATGGCTCTCGCTTCAGTGAAGCGCGTAGGGGACTTGCAAGCGCTCTCAGTGAGCGCGTCATGCATGGAGTTTGGACCTAATGACTCAAAGGTCATACTCAAACCGAAGCACGGCTACGTGCCAAAATCCCTCAACACACCGTTCAGGGCACAGGTGATTTCCCTGTCTGCCCTTCCGGTTCTCAATGAGGAGAAGGACGCGAGTCTCCTTTGCCCTGTCAGGGCACTAAGGGCTTATGTGTCCCGCTCGTCTGGTTCAGACAGACTGAGCAGCTTTTCGTTTCGTTTGGCGGCCGTGCTAAGGGACTTGCCACTTCGAAACAGAGCCTATCCAGATGGATAGTCGGTGCCATAGCGCTGGCTTACACTGCTAAGGGCCTACAGTGCCCTTTGGGTGTTAGAGCGCACTCCACAAGAGGCATGGCCTCCTCGTGGGCATGGTCTAGCGGGGTTACCCTGCAAGATATTTGTATGGCCGCGGGCTGGGCCTCGCCGTCTACATTTATAAAATACTATAACCTGGAGGTTCCCGCCTTGCAAGCTAAGCTTTTGGCGGTATAAAGTTCAGTGCTATCTGCCCGCTGTGCGGCTCAGATACTGAGTTTGACCTGCGTATTGCTCACTGACCGGTACAGCAGCTCATTAAATTGTCGACACACTTGTGGCCACCCAGTTCAGGCTGAATGTTCACCCTGACGGTATGGTCTATTTGTCACATGATCAGCTCCTTCGGATGCTATTTACAGGGAATGATGCTTCTAGCCTCTCTTCCCTCACTCTCTGTGAGTTTATGGTGATTATGCACTATATGCGCCCCGGGCTTCGGCCCCTGGGACTTTGGTGTTGGATCCCTACCAGCACGGCGTGTTGCATGGTGTTCCCCATAGCGTAAGATATTACGCAGTACGAGAGATACTCTCGTAAGAGAACGTACTCGGTTACTAACGTAACCTCGGTTCTCTCTAGAGAGGGAACGAGTACTGCGTATCTTGCCGTGCTTGGAATACGCTCTGGTTCGCTTCAGCGTTGAAAAATCAGAGGAAATACAGCTATCGAGGGTATTATAGGGCGAGACCACGCCTTTACTGGCGGGACATGACGAAATGGGCGCGAAGCGCCCCCATTTGTCATTACGTCACGCAGTGCCTCACTCGATAGGCTGCAGCTTTTCCAGCAAGGCAGCCAATGGGCGCGCGAGCTGTCTCGCCCTTGTCTGCTTGCTGCTGCAAAAGCGTTTTGCATGATTAAAAATTAAGGATAATTTTTGGCTTCAATATCTCGAGGAAAGAGTGTTTCCCCATAGCGTAAGATATTACGCAGTACTCGTTCCCTCTCTAGAGAGAACCGAGGTTACGTTAGTAACCGAGTACGTTTTACACTTTAAAATAATGGGCCACATCACTAGTAGTTCTTGCGGGATAACATGGTAACGCTTGAGTAATTAGTGAGGAGTTAGCATGTTTTACACTTTAAAATAATGGGCCACATCACTAGTAGTTCCTGCGGGATGACATGGTAACGCTTGAGTAATAAGTGAGGAGTTAGCATGTTTTACACTTTAAAATAATGGGCCACATCACTAGTAGTTCTTGCGGGATGACATGGTAACGCTTGAGTAATTAGTGAGGAGTTAGCATGTTGTTCACAAGTAATACAATTTATTTAATTTTATATTTGACACATACTGTACAGGCATACATTTTTGTGAGGGACTAGTAATATTCAAACAAACATTGTAATCTGGAAGATGTGGTTTTGCGATTATCGCAACATAAATGCAGCCAATTTCTTCATTGAGGATGCAAATTGTTTTTGACAAGAGAACATCAATGTTTATATCCTAAAGAGAAGTCCTCCTCAGGCAGCTACTGTAACATAAAGGTAGGTCGTTGGAGTCTGAGACATTGAACTGACACTCAAAAGAGCTCCTAATAGTGAACTAATCCAATCATGTCAGCATCACTTCCTAATTATTTAAAATTTTAAACAAATTATCATTATTAGTATTATTCTGTGTTTAAGTTTGAATTAAACAGAGAACATACGTCCATCCTTTGGTAAGAGTAGTCACAATCTCAACCTGTAGCTAATGTATTTGGGGGTATATAATATTCATAAACTGGTTTCCACAAAGAACCCATTTGAGGCACAAGCTTCTGAAATGTTATGACCATGTTAAGAGTAAAAAACCCCCACAATTGTTCACTTTTTAGACATGTTACTTTTGTGATTAGTAATTAATTGGTTATTCTTTCTTAGTTCACAAGTAGTTGTCAACGAGGATATATTTCTTTAGTAATAATCAAATACCTACCAAGGAACTACCTTTGTACTAAATTACCTATTACTTACTGCTTAGTTAATATTGCTTCCATATTAGTTAATAGTATTAAGTTCGGTGTTAATGCAGTACTACCTATTACTTCCTGCATAGCTACTTGTTAACTATGGACCATTATTCTAAAGTGTTACCCACCCAACTACTGACACACTGATTGTCATTTACACTGATCTTTAATGTTGTTTTGTCTCACACGAATTAATAAATTCCTTTAATAATTGGAAGTGGTGTGTGGTGGCTCCCTTATTTTGTTGCGACTCAGAGGAGATCGTAACAAATGGGGGCTCGTCCTAAAATTTGATTCATATTTATTATGATTTCGATTAGAGACAAATAAATCAAATCTTGAGCTTTCGGTATTGCGCGTTGTTTTGAGACACATACATAGCTATTGTGTTTAAACCATCTCATGAGTTTGAAAGTCGTTAAAGGTAAGCAAGTGCATTTTTCTTTTTACGGGTGATGCATTGTTCATTTTCTCCCGGGTAGGAATTAGCAACGCTTGGCGTTGATTTGTTATTTTGCCTTTTTTATTTTTGTGCAGGCTTCTGGGCGAAGTACACCGCCGTGGTTTCTGATTGAGCTGTTTTGTTCAATTTTTAAACCATCGGTATATTGGTGTTTAATGTCGCTTTGCTCTTGGAAGTTGCATGAAGACTAGGCATAGGTTAGTTTAGTGGTTGGGTAGGCAGTTTAGAAGGGGGAGAGTGAATAAGTTTCACCTGTTTTGTTCCGAAAAGGAAATAAATGCACTGGCTTTTCGTTCTGTGTAATATTTTGAGAACAGAATGGCATCGATAGAAGAATTTATTAAAGCTCCTTCAGAGGAGAAATTAAATTCGTTTGTAAAACAACAATTATGGGACCTTGTAGATCATTTTAAAATCAGTGAGGTCGATAAGAAGATAAAGAAAAAGGAATTACGTTCTGTTGTGAAAGATTGGTTATGCGAAAATAGCATTATGGTGGCTTCTCCGCAGAAAAAACGTGACATTGACGTAAAGGGTTCTTTAGACATTTTCTCCGGGTTATCTTTTGAGGAAAAAAAAGAGATTTTACAAATGCAGCAGCTTCACGATAAAGAGTTGTTTAAAGAAACTAAACTTTATGAATTGGAGATTGAAAGATTGAGAAATGAGAGTGTGATCAGACAAAGCGAGCTTGATTTTGAACAAATTAAAATAGATGCTGAGAAGTCTGCACGAGATCATGAGCTGCAGGTGGAGCGATTGAGATTAGGAAAGGAAGGGAGAATGTCAGATGTCGTGGAAAGAGGTTTAGGTTTATCTGAAGGATTTGACTTGGCAAGCAATCTAAGACTGCTTCCCAAATTTAATGATCATGACCCTGATGTTTTTTTTTCTCTGTTCGAAACTATGGCAGAGGAAAGAAATTGGCCGAGGTCTATCCGAATTGTCATGCTCCAAACGGTAATCACAGGCAAGGCACAGGAGGCATATGCAGCACTCTCAATGGAGGACCGAAGGGATTATGACAAGGTAAAAGTTGCTATTTTGAAGGCTTACGAACTGGTTCCGGAAGCCTATCGCCAGCGATTTCGAAGCTGGAGAAAAGGTGATCGTCAGACTCACTCTGAGGTGGTAAGAGACCTGGTTTCTTATTTTGATCGATGGGTGTGTTGCGTCCGCTGTTGATGACTTTGAAAAACTGCGCGATTTGGTCATTTTAGAACAATTTAAAAATATTGTCCCTAATGACATTGCTGTTTATATAAACGAAAAGAAGCCAAAAGACGCAATGGAAGCAGCTGTCTTGGCAGATGATTATGTGTTAACGCATAGAAAATTATACAGAGAAGACGGGTCAAGTCAACAGAGTGGTAACTTTAACCGAGTTGGAGCAAAGAAATTTGAACCAACGTTTACTTCAAAATCAGAGAACAGTGGTCGGAAGAGATCTGACAGAGACTTGGTGTGTAATTATTGTTTTAATCTGGGACATTGGAAAAATAAATGCCCAGTGTTAGCTGCTAAGTGGAAGTCAGGAAAAAGTAGATCACCTGTTAATCCTGTGTTAGTGACTGAGGTTACTGGAACTACCAGTGACTTTAATCAAGGTGCTTCCATAGAGGTGGGGGAGGAAGTATGTGATTCCAAATTGGTAGCCATGAAGAGCTTTGTACCGTTTATTACGGAGGGTTGTGTGTCGTTGCCAAACTCTGAGAGTAAAATACCAGTTACAATTTTGAGAGATACAGGCTCATCAGAATCTTTCATTCTTGAGTCGGTATTACCCTTTTCTCAGGTATCAAGTGAAGGGAGAAGTGTTCTGATTAGAGGAATTGGATTAAACACTCTTTCTGTTCCTCTTCATAGAGTACACTTGACTTCCGACCTGATTTGTGGAGAGGTATCTTTGGGAGTTCGTCCGTCTTTGCCAGTGGACGGGGTGACTGTCATTCTGGGTAACAATTTGGCTGGAGGTAGAGTCTGGCGAGAGGTGATTCCACCTCCTGAGGTAGTGTCTATTCCAGTCACAGAGAACTCCGATGCTTTGCATACATCTTTTCCTGAAGTATTTACAGCTTGTGTTGTGACTCGGGCAAGGAGTCGTGAGATGGCCTTAGAGAAACAAGAAGTGTCAAAATATGTTGTGCCTGGTTTATCCACCCTTTCACCTATTTCTCATAGGGAGTTGGTAGATGCGCAGCAGAAGGACCCTGAGTTACAGAAGTTGTTTGATGCTGCTATTTCGCCTCAGGAGGTAAGAAGTGCTGTTAGTGGATGTTTTATCCAAGATGAGGTGCTTCTAAGAAAGTACGTTCCCTGTAAAAAGTTTGTACTGGAGGAGTGTGTAATTCAAGTGGTGGTGCCGAAACAATTGAGAGACATAGTATTACAACATGCACATGGTGAAGTTGCTGGACATTTAGGAGTAAAAAAGACCTATGACCGCATTTTACAACAGTTTTACTGGCCCCGTGTGAAAAAGGATATTGCGTCTTTCATCAGAACGTGTCACACTTGCCAGGTAACCGGGAAGCCAAATCAGCTGTTGAAACCAGTGCCTTTGAGTCCCATAGTGGTTACAAGTAAACCATTTGAACACTTAATAATTGATTGTGTGGGACCACTGCCTCCATCGAAATCAGGGAATGCATATCTATTGACCGTTATGTGTCAGGCAACTCGCTATCCAGCAGCCTATGCAATACGAAGAATTACCACCAAAGCGGTTGTCAAGGCTTTAACCCAGTTCATATCTATTTTCGGGATACCGAAGATTATTCAAAGTGATAACGGCACTAATTTTACATCTCGTATGTTTGCTGAGGTTCTGAAAGTACTTAAAGTGAAACACAATCAGTCGAGCGTATATCATCCTCAAAGTCAGGGTGCGATTGAACGGTTTCACCAGACTTTGAAGTCGCTTTTGCGCGCTTACTGTGTGGAGCTAAACCGTGACTGGGAGGAGGGTTTACCCTGGCTATTACTTGCTGCTAGGGAGGTACAGCAAGAGAGCTTGGGATTTAGCCCAAATGATTTAGTTTTCGGTCATCGTGTACGTGGACCTCTTTCTGTTTTGCGTGAGGGACTAGGTGAGGGGGATCCTCCGCAAAATTTGGTAGAGTATGTGAATGGTTTTCGTCGACGTTTGTTCTTGGCCGGATTGAGTGCACAGAAGAATCTTGCTGTTGCGCAAGAGAAGATGAAGAATCACTTTGATAAGCATGCTGAAAGTCGTGTCTTTACACCAGGTGATCAGGTGTTAATTTTGTTGCCGTCTTCTGGGTCTACTTTTTGTGCTAAGTTTACTGGGCCGTATACTGTTCTTCGGAAACTGTCTGACGAAAATTATCAAGTTGCAACTCCCGATAGGCGCAAATCGAAGCAGTGTTTCCATGTCAATTTGCTTAAGGCTTATCGTTCTCGAAATTCTGAGGTTCAACCAACTAATTCAGTTGCTCCTGTTTTCACTGCTTCTTTTGAGTCTTACCAACCTGTTGTTGAGGGAGGAGATATAGTGAAAGAGGATACAGTTGTTCCTGAAGACTGTGTTTTGCTGCCTCGATTAAAGAATTCAGAGACTCTTCAGAATTTAGATGCTCTGTTTTCACATTTGACCGAGGTTCAAAATAAAGATCTAACCCAGATGTTATGGGAGTTTTCTGGCTTGTTTTCAGATATACCCACTCGTACCCATCTGATAGAGCATGATGTTGATGTGGGAGAGGCACAACCTATTCATCAACGTTTCTATAGGGCTCCAGTCAGTAAGAGAGACGCGTTGGAATCTGAAATTCAATATATGCTTGAGAACGGAATAGCTGTTCCGTCGTGCTCAAGTTGGGCTTCACCTTGCTTGTTAGTAAGGAAAGCAGATTCAACGTATAGATTTTGTACTGACTATCGCAAGCTAAACGCCATCACTAAGCCCGATGTTTTTCCACTTCCTCGAATGGAGGATTGTGTAGATCAGGTGGGTACAGCTAATTTTGTGAGCAAGCTAGACCTTCTTAAGGGGTATTGGCAAGTGCCGTTAACTCCTAGAGCTAGAGAAGTAACATCCTTTATTACATCGTCTGGATTATACTCGTACTCAGTTATGAGTTTCGGTTTGCGAAATGCACCTGCCACCTTCCAGAGATTGATGAATCGAGTGGTATTTGGGCTGGAAGGGTGTGCAGTGTATTTAGATGATGTTATTGTGTTCAGTGAGACCTGGGAACAACATTTAATTCGTTTGCGAGCTCTTTTAACTCGGTTGACTGAGGCATGTCTTACAGTTAACTTGGCGAAGTGTGAGTTTGCCAAGGCTACTGTAAGATATTTGGGGAAAGAGGTTGGCCAAGGTAAAGTGCGTCCAGTTCAGGCCAAAGTTCTTGCCATTCAACAGTTTCCTTCTCCGTCTACCAAGAAAGAACTCATGCGTTTCTTGGGGATGGTTGGTTATTACCGGGGTTTTTGCTCAAACTTTTCAACCGTGGTTTCTCCGCTGACTGACTTACTTAAGAACTCCGTGAAATTTGACTGGAGCGAGAATTGTCAGAGAGCGTTTGAAAATGTTAAATTATTATTGACCACTGCTCCTGTTCTAGCTGCCCCAAGGCTGGATATGCCATTTAAGCTACAGGTGGATGCCAGCCAGGTTGGTGCTGGAGCTGTTTTATTACAGACAGGGGAGGATGGTTTGGACTATCCTGTAAGCTTCTTTTCCCGTAAGTTTAACACTTATCAGAAAAACTACTCTGTGATTGAGCAGGAGGCTTTATCTTTAATTTGGGCACTCCAGTTCTTTGATGTGTATGTAGGGGGAGGAATGCCAGTAGAAGTGTTTTCTGATCATAATCCTTTAACGTTTTTGCATTCTTTACAGTCGCCGAGTCAGCGCTTAATGCGGTGGATTCTCTTTTTACAGCCCTACAATCTAATTGTTAAACACATTAAAGGATCGGATAACGTGGTGGCAGATGCGTTGTCCCGTGCTCCTGATTTAATCAATTAAGTGCAATGGTTGTACAGTTGCTTCTGTTTCTCTGTGCTCTCTTGTCGCCTTAATTTGCTTTCAGGATCCAGATTGCTGGTGGCAAGGTGGGGCAGTGTGGGAGAATGGAAGGACTGTTGACTAGTTGTACCACCTCCGATCACAGAAGATCACAATTTCAACAATTAGTGTTGAAATGATTTCTAAGGTTATGGTGCTGGGTTTGTTTTGTTTTTTTGATCCGATTTGTAACGGATCTCTTTTAAAGGGGGGTGTGTGACGAGTTCAGTAATCAACTCGTTATCTCTTGAGTTACAGGTGATTGGCTGAAGTGAGTGGTTGTACACCTGAACTTAATCATGAGCTCTACAAAAGATTGTGACAGAGGAGAGCGTGTGTTGGGGGCCGAGCTTGTGCAGAGCTTGGGCTGGTTTCGTCTGCGCTGTACGTTCGGACTTTTGTCGACTTGGAGAACTCATGAGATGTGAGGGATATGGGAGATCACCGCCGCCCTTTGATCCATCTCCGTTGGGATGGTTGGACTGTTGACTTTCATGAGTGATATACATTTGCACCCAACTACTGACACACTGATTGTCATTTACACTGATCTTTAATGTTGTTTTGTCTCACACGAATTAATAAATTCCTTTAATAATTGGAAGTGGTGTGTGGTGGCTCCCTTATTTTGTTGCGACTCAGAGGAGATCGTAACACCTACATCTTGAAATTTTGAGATTTAGAAATGTGGACAATCTTTGATAGATGAACAAATAATGTTTTTGGTCATTACATTTAAAATAAACATTTAATTGGATAATATTTAGAGCTTTGAAGTGCTGGAAAAAGTGTGAAGCACTTGAAAGTCCTTGAAAAGTGCTTAAAATTCACCATCGAAGGTTGTACGAACCCTAAAATTAATAACGTAAAAACATTCGACTTTTTCTGCCACAAACCCATGGTTACAGTTAGCGTTACTACATTAAATTCATGGTGAATGTTGATGATTTGTGGACTGAAAAGCCTCCTTTGAACTGTCGATCATAGCACAATGTTCCTCCTGGTTTCATGTCAGCCTGTTTGATCTGATATCTATGGTTTATAATTGTCTATTAGTGGTTCGAGCTGATAAACAATCCGCGCAGCACAGCTCAAACGAGTAGAACAGTTTTGTTACACTTTCATTTCGTTTGCCATTTGATGTTTCTCATATTGTTAGCCTCATAGCATAATTGCCTAAGTCATATTTCAATGTCTTTGAAAAACAAGAAAAAACACAAAATGACTTAGGCAATTATGCTATGAGGCTAACGACAACAGAAAAGGCAGCTCAAGTTGGGCAAATTTGGTTTAGTTGCACTGGAAGGAAAAATTTGGTCTCAAACCATTTGGTCCCAGTCTGGAGCCCTGAACTACATCTGGTTCATGTCATGCTCAAGTACCTGTGTAATTCTGTGCTTTCAGATGCAGGTCATACAGCTTGTGAATGTAGCGGATGTACATTTCCTCTTTATTCAGCTCCGTTTTGTAGAAGTTCTGCAGAAAAGAGACAAAGAGTGGTGGAGTGTGGATATGAAGTGCTTTTTTCAGCCCTTATTTTAAAGTGTCGTTCTGGTTGCTATGAACGGATTCATATGGCTAAACCAAGGAGACTTGGAGAAGAGCAGCAGAATGCAGGAAATCACTTCAGCACTAGGTCGTTCTCAATACAGCCTTCAGCAGTGAAAAGACTTTAGTGTTTCTGCCATGAATTTAAGTGCTAAATCACTTCTCTTGTTAACACTCCAGTCTTGAACTAAGCACCAAACTGACACTTTTCACAAAACAGACCACCAGCTTGTGTAAACTGGCAGGTACAGGGTGAATAATACTGATATGAAGTGACAAAGAATGGCAAAAAAGATTATAAAAAAAAAAAAACATACCAGAAGACTGACTGTACAGCCAATTTTTTTCCCATCCACTTCTCCCAACTTCATACAGTCTCTGTAAAACAGAAAGAGTGTAATTTGTATCCATATGCCAAAAGTAGTGACTAGGGTAAAAATTCATCATGAAGAATTTAATCATTTTAAACGTGGGAAGAACTTTAGGTTCGGTCGAATTTTTCCCCCACAAATATTGCATTAAGAAGTCAATATATTTGGAGCACTGATATGCATTTTCCACAAATCAATGCGCAGCATTTTCATTTTCATGTCTGGCTACAGTCTCCAACTGCTGTGTTTCTGTGTGCATCTGCTCCGTGTCACCTGTAGTCCAGCAGTCGCTCCATCAGCCGTGTCACCGTGGCTATGAGGGATATCCCGCTCTCTCTCCACGTCTCCCTTTCGATCTTCTTCAACAGACTGACAGAGAAAACAAAAAAAGCAGACAACCAGTCTAACAGCTGCCCACCATATGATCCATCATTCCCTGCACGCTCTCACAGACACACAGCTGTCCCGTAGAACAGTGATTACTGATCATCTTACCTAGGATATGGACCGAACAGAGGAATTCTAGTCCAGAGCAGCATAAACAAAACAAATTCATATTAATAGATTAATGTCAACAACAGCCACTCAGACTAAGTTAGTTAGTATGGTTAGTAGAAAGCAGAAAAAAGGGCTTGATTTTCGATTTTTACACCAATTATCATGCATAAAAGTGTCCCTTCACGAACAAAAAACATGAATACTTCTTACATATTTTTATTTAAAGATGGAAGATTGCAGAATTGCAACTTTCAACACCAAAAAAAAAAAAAAAAAACACACTAAACCAATATGTACATTTTACTACCACTACCATAATCTACAATGAAATCTGACCTTATACAATGTTAAAAATGTGCATACATTTGAATTCAGATGAGGGGGAGAAAACACTTTTTCACGGTCGCACACAAACCCAACACACAGCCAGAAAAACCACACATGAACACAATTACAGGTTGGTCCACTCACTATCACACAGATGAGTGAGATCTGACCTGCATAAATACTTACCGTCTCATTGCTTTGCTTTGCTTTAATCTAACATTTTCTCAATAAACTAAAGTTCAGCCCACAAAGGACTGCACCCACGAATCTGTTTATTTGTGTATGTGTCCTCTCACTCACATGCTGTTGAAGAGCTCTCTGTACGTTTCATCTCCTTTTCCCTCTGACAAGAGGCTGTCCAGCTTGTCGATAAGTTTTGCCTCCACCTATTGCAAATAAAAATTATGTCAAATATATTTCACATGCTCTGGAGTCAGATAACTGCATGTCGTATAAGTGGCCAGAAGGGGGCGCTAGTGACCTGTTTGAAGTTTCCGCTTCTGCGCTGCTCCCAGTCCATCATGTCGTGAAAGATCGGGATCATCACGTTCCTCAGGTCCGGCTGAGGCACCAGCGTCACCTCCAGGAACGGGCCGATCATTGCTGGGATGAAGTTCAGCTTGTGTTCTCCTGCAAGACAAGAAACTTTCGTCTCCCATACGAGGAGGAGTAAAGCTTTCGGATAACTGGGAATGTCCTACCTAAATTCTGCCACATGCTGAAAATCTCACATCCCATCATGACACGCATGTCTCCGTACCTAAACACAAACAAAGCGCAATTTAACTGAGACATTTGTAGGCTGACTTCCTGAAGAACGTAAACACCGTAGCCACATCTAAAATCATGTACTGTCCGAGTATGTACTGCATTTGATGAAGAACTCACTTCTGAACCAGTAATGAAATACGCAAATAAAAATTGTAAATGAAACAAACAAAAATTCAAACCCAAAATAGCCTTATAAATTCAGACGTACTATTCATTTGACGTACAACTTTTGGCATACTATATAGCATCGAAGTATGGGATGCAGGGACTCACTTTTCCAGTATTTTCTTCCTCTTTGATGCAGAGAAGGTCTCGAGCTGAAGGCAGGGCTGGTTGATGAAGATAACAGACAGGCAGAAGTATGAATCCCACACCTACATGGAAACGGAGAGTTTAGAGGCTGCGCCACAGAAAATAAACAGATCGACTGTGATGTTTTACTGATGAATTCAAACTGAAGCGGACGGAGGACAAACCTTGTAGTCAAACTTATCACTGAGGAAGTTTTTTCTTAAAGCATCTGACAGGTAGAGCACAGTGGTGATGATGATGCTGGAAATCAAACATGATCACACATCAGATCACAATTTTAATACTCTAAAAAGGGCCGTAACCACTACAGACATTAAGTCCCCTCCAATAATTAGAAATGGCCAAATTGTCCCCCAATATTTGTAATTCTTGCACTGCTCTGCTGCACTCCATTACACAGCGCACTGTATCTTGTTAGGATGACAAAAAAAATTAAAAGTTACATTTTTATTCTAGTCTGACTCGGCAGTCTATCAATGCTCGTCAATGTCAAAATGATTGAGATTAATGATTGCGAATTAAATCAAAGTAGGTGGGGTTTACTGTTCCCAGAAGCAGAGTGTGAACTCCAGCGTGAAGCCTCAGTTTAACATTGAATTGAAGTAACCCTAACCCACTGAAGTGAGGTAAGATGTAAACAGCGAAACATTCTAACTTGTACGATAGAAATGTTAAACCATTGGCAGTAACATCCAGTGATGCAAACTACTCTCAACTTTTTTTTTTAAAATATGGACGTTTTTAATTGAAAATGTATGTGATTCATGCAAGTCCTAACTTGGTGTGACAAGACAAGAAACATTGACATATTAGGCATACAAATTAAAGTAAATGTGTGCATATTTTAATGCAAAATTATTATTTCCCAAATAGAATTAGACCTAGAATTTCCTTTCTTTCCTCTAGAATTTCTTTATGCTTTCTAAAAAATGTTGTCCCCCCTCCCCTAATGTTCAATGGTTACGACCTTGACTCTAAAAACCACCATGTAAAATTGGACGAGGAAAGAAGCATCTAACTTGTTGGTGACGAGCCTCATGACCGCCCAGTCTTTGGGGAACATCTCTGGTCTTATCAGGATCCGAAACACAGTGAAGATATGCAGGAGAAAGTCCTGAGAGAGAGAAGAAGAGGATGTTTCACATGTTAGCGAGTATAAACAAACTGATGCCAATAAGACATAGTTAATAATTGACTCACCCGCAGGTCGTCTTTACTGGTGAACCTCTGCAGGAGTTGCTGGTAGTGTCTGTCCTTCATATGCCTCAACAGAGCCAAAAGACACGATACAAACTCCCCCTGAAAAAAAAGACATATTGAACATTTAAAATTGCTGTATTCTATTTGAATATATTTTTGTCCTGTGATGCAAAGCAGAATTTCCATTATCGTTAGTCCAGTCTTCTTGCACTGGGGGCCCTTTAAATATTGTCTCTGAAAATTGGAGTCAAAAAGTTTGAGGACCACTGGTTTAGAGAGACTGAATCCTTGATTTTCACACACAGTGAGAAAAGAGATGATGCTGCAAAGTATATTATGAGAAAATTAAACTGTTTTATGACCTTGGATGCATGTGGGAGACTCCAAAACAAATTAGGAGCCTTTAAAAAAGCATAATAGGGGCACTTTAATGAAACTTGTAAGACTTGCATTCAGAATTTTCAACATATATTTCGACACAGCACAAAAAATCCAAAAAGCAGATTTAATGTGGGTCTAGCTGTATCATTGCTCATATAAATTCATTTGCATAACACTTAAAAAAAAAAAGAAATAGAATATTTAATTCCCATATTGATTCGCATCATGCAACCTTTAATGAATCTGAGTATGTGAGAAAATGTGTGAATAAAACGGAGTTGAAATGAGGTACGGCAAGGTTTGCATCCACAAAAGCCCTGGGGCGCTGGGGAATACGTCACATCTCGCAGGAATGCTGCCAGAATTCACATGCTGCTTGTGTGGAGAGACTTTGATGTGTAAAACGCTGTGACTGCTGGGCTGTAATTACCTCGCCCTCAGGGCCTGTTTCTCTCTTTTTCTGACACTTTTTTGCACGTTTCACTTCTTAAAAGCCTTTTTTTTTTTTTTTGCAAAGCCTTCTTTTTATTTGTTTCTTCTTACCGTAACGTCTTGAACTTGGGGTCGTAGTGTAGGTCCTGCTGGTTGGGGCCGGTTAGCAACTTCCAGTATGGTCCGCAGTAACACCGCCAAAACACTCTCCACGATCAGATCGACCTCGTCGGATGCGGTCGGCTCCTGCATACACAGGCACATCTGTAAGGGTACGCCCTTGCAAGAGGTCAACGTGATTGTATGCACACTTTCTGACAGGGTACTAATGGCTGAGAGGGTGAAGCAGTCGTGAAAGGTTCAGCTGTCATTTCAGTTTATACATGTGCAGGAGGAAAGCCAGTGTGGCTGATGCGCATTGGTCTTTTTCTGCATGTGAGACCAGCCATTTGACTTCTTTAAGGTCAGACAGGATGTCTACATTTAGACCAGCATCAGCATTTTCACAAAAAAAGCTTCCCCTGGTATACTTCAAAGCAGAAGTCGACGCAAATTGGGGTTGTGCAAACCTTCTAGGTTGCCTGAATGACAAGGAAGCCTTGCATTATTAGGAACGTTCAGGTTCGCGTTCGTGAGATATTCAACACTTTACCAACTGAGAATTGGACCCTTCAATAATAATCTCATCCACACAGTTGATGGCACATTTTCAGAGCACTGTCCGAGAGTTGTGTGAGTGTTATCTTACCGCGTCGTCCTTCTTGAGGAGAGACAGCATGCAGGTGAGTATGTGAGCACACATGATGAGATCTCGCTGCTCCTGCAGGTGAGCCTGGAGCAAACGCAATACCACCGGGAGCAGAATACATCTAGACTCTGATACAAACACACAAACATTGAACAAACAGCCTCTAAAATTAGGTATTGCAATCTTCAACATCACCCTCAAGTGAGCGTGTTTACCAGGGTTGATGTAGATTTGGCTTCTCTACGGTTTTCGTGATGCAGTGCAGCTTGACGGCCTCTAGGGGACAGTCTGCCTGAGAGGCGGTGGGGAGGCTGCCCAATGTCTCCCGTACGAACGCGGCCACTTCCCTGACCGTAAAGAGCTTCAACAACTCCCCGTACACTGCCGGGAACTGCTGCAGAAACACTGCCTGTGAATTCAAGTGCACAAACAATCACCAATTGATCACATGGAAAAATAAACGGAATATGGGAAAACAAAACTGTAACTTTAAATGCACATGGTACTACATGAAACCTGTGAAAACTACCAGTAAGAAAAAAGGTAAACTAAAAGAAAAAGAAAAGTTGGTAAATAAATAAAAACTAAAACCAATACAAATCAGTGGGGGGAAAAATCATAATCATAAAAATTGCAAATAAACAGAACTAAACTGCCACTATATTAACTTTCAAGCAAAAACTAAAACCTACCAGTGAAAGTGTACAAAAAACCTACATGCAAATATAATGTGCAATGAAATGATGAAAACCAGTGAAAAACACATTTAAATAAAATACAAAACATAATTTTGAGTACAAGAATTAGACAGCTATATATTATACAACTATATAGTGACTACAACACAAATGGTTAACCATAGGCCTACTAGGGAAAAAAAGTTAATTAAATTACAATGTCAACTAAAACTAAATATCAGCCCTGTTTCAACCGCCTTGCATACACTGACTGTGACACGTCTATCTTCTTAGTAACTGTTTTTACCACTAACCCACGGCCTATGAAGGAATCTCAAAACAAGAACATGGCCTGAAGACTAAAGAGAGAATAGGGCCAACCCTCAACACATAATCCTGCTGTGAGGGGCCAGTGAGGAGTTTTATAGAGGGACGGGAGGGATTATGGGGGATTAGAACAGCTCTGGCCTGCATTCTATCACTGCCTTTGTTCTGCTCTCCATGAAGATTAAAACCTCCAAACGGCAGTCAGTCCAACACAGGGTAATGAATCATGTGAGATGAATATATATCTATAGACATATTCTGCAGTAAAATACCCTATTTGAGCTGTATTAACTATTCATTAAGACAATCCAGAGTGTTAAATGATACTCTTAGATTTAGCCTATGGATAACCCACCATCTCTCCACTGACCACCTAATGCATACAGCACACTGATGACTAGAACTGTTTTTTAAATGTTAAAGGGGTCATATAATGCCATTTTTGTACAAGTTAATATGAATCTTTAGGGTCTAAATGAAAACTTTGTAATATACTTTTATTAAAAATTCTCATTAGTATTGTAAGAAAACACTCATTTTACCTGCTCAAAAACAGCTCTGTTTTCAGCACGCCGTTTAAAGTGTAAATTGCAGGTTAACCACCACAACCGATTAATGTGTACATCAAAAAGTGCACAATATGGATATATTTTAAAATTTCTGTCTTAAAATGCGTTAAAATAGCATTTATTGGGGTTTCTTCAAAGGTAGCGTGTTTTTTACCGTAACTGGGTGATGATGTCATAACAGGGAGCTGCGGGCAGTAATGCACTCACTCTGTGTGTGCTGTTTGAGGGAGAATAAAACGATTTGCGGGACTCCCGCAAACTAGAAATATCTGAATAAAACGTAAAAACTAATACATTTTTATTCATCTGTTGCAGAAAATCAATAAGAACATCTAAAACAAAATAGAAACGGTTTACAGGCAGAGTTTCTATTTCTAACATGTCAGCAGCGAGGAGCGATGTAGCCAATCACAGACATATGTGTTGATTATTCTGAACGCAATAATGGCCAATCAGAAGCATTTACGATAGATTCCCCTCACCGCTCAAAACAGACTTTTTGTTCAGTGCTGAATTCTGTATGCTGGCAAATCCTCTAATTATAACAAACATAGTGTAACCGTTACACTGTAACGTTATATATTATGGAAGCTTCATTGATAATAACAGAGATGTGCGAGATCTCTGTGAACTGATGTCAGCTTTAGGAATTATTATGGGATCGCACTTTGCGCGCAGTCATGCCAAACCATGCACGCAGTAGCCCGCTTGCTTTTATGTTATAACAGTGGTTTGTGTGTTAATGCAACAAACAATTGATCAGGAGCATGTATGCTGATGTGTATGGTGGGCTAACACGTAGGCTAACTTGAAAGTATTTGGAGGTACAGAAAAAAAGTATTTTTGCGGCGGGAGCAGGACAAAACATGAATGTTGCGGTCGGGAGAAGAAAGTAATATAAGAAAGTAGTTGAGCACGTCAGTTATAACGACACACGTATTCAAAAATAGCCGGGTTTAAACCGGGCTTGGGCTCATAATTACAGTTTATGTGTCGGGCCGGACTCGGACACAGCGGGCTCGGGTAACGTTAGGGTCTTGCTTGATGTTTTGGGCCGATCTAAGCTCTACCTCGGGTAAGTTATGCGAACACTTACAGGCACGAATCAGCCGTTTGTCCTTGGGGAACTTGTGGAGCCTCTCCCCCGTTTTTGATGTATTCGTACATCCCGCACAAGCACAATAGTTAACCATTTTCGCTAGCTAGGACTCCAATATAACGTAACTCTAGGCTTGTTGCATAGACCGTAAAAGCTTGGAGTCCCTGTTAATGACATCACGCCCAGCCTAATGGAAGGAGGGGGCGTGGTTAAAAGCACTGTAAAACGAACCAACTTTTCATTATATTCAGCATTTGGTATAAAAAATATAAAAAAAAAACAATGGTGGGCGGTTCTTATCTTTATATTTAGTAAGCACATTGCATTATCTTCGTGAAAATTTTTACCTGCAATTTACACTTTAAGTGTATGTGCCTTTAAATGATAATGAGCTTCGCTGACTCCGCCCCTCTGTTCTGTGGGCGCTTTGACACAACGCACGTGGAGTGTTGACTTGACAACAGTTCAGGGTTTATTATGGCAGCGGGATTCTCTCTGAGGACACATTTTGTGCAACCATATAAGTTTGAACCGGAGTCGGACCCGAAACAAGATGACGCCCCGAAGAAGTTCGACAATTAAGGCTCGAACAGGACGAGAATGGTTGGTTAATGTCACTTTGATCTATTTTTGTATGTACTGGCAGGGTAACGTTAAGGCCTCATTATGCTTCTGCGTCAACTCCACGGCGTAGCTTCGTCGTCACTCCTACGGCGTCGTTGCCGTTTTATGGTTCTGCGTCAGGTTGCGTTGCATCGCGGTGCATCTGACCAATCACAGCCCTTGCGGTCTGCGTCGCCTCGACGCGTAGTTACAATTTTTTGGAGGTGCACGTCAAGCTACGGCGTAGGGGTTGGAGAGAGGTTCGCGGTGACGCAGAGGGGTCTGCAGGGGTACGCCGTCGATTCGACGCAGAAGCATAAAACAGGCTTTAGAGTTGTGAGATACAAACGCTATGTGTTTAATGTTACTAATGTAAGTTATAGGTTAGTTCGTTGACAGATTTATGTTGAAAAACTTTTTTTTTTTTTGTAAATGTAGGCTTGTCAGTGATGCGTGACGTTATCTCAGTGTTAGGTACAACGATCGTGACTGAAACTTACATGAGGTCATGTCAGTAATGATTCTAGCAGTAGTTGAAGGATACCTAAGAATTTGTTGTATGTTTATGTTTAGTGCAGTACGAAAATGTTTTAAAACGTTTAAGTACATCTATAGTATTGTAACTGCATTGATATTCCTGTTAATATTCCTGTTACGCTAACTGTAACACCTGCGTACACAGTTTTTAATAACACAATAACTATAACGCGTTTTTCATTATAAACGTGGGATTATGAATTATATTGAGAATGTGTAACATTACATAGAATAGCCTACATGCCGTAACGCACCCTGAGTGTAAACATTAGCCACAATCATCGTGAAGCTGCAATAAGGGATTTGCAAAGATTAATATGAAGGTGACTGAAACGTTACACTCACTTCTTTTGGAGGTCCAGCGGGAACACGAATAGTTGGTACCGATTCCTTTTTCAGTAGCAGCTTCTTAGCAAAACCTGATTTATATTGACCCTTGCCTCGTTTAAAAAGCAGTCTGGTGAGAAATGATTTGCGCAAACATGAGCGCATTGACGTTGCTCTTCGGAAATATTCCCTTCATAAACAAAACTCAGCCACTGCGTCTTCAGCGGTTCGGATTTAGGAACCTTAAAATGACTGCTGTGTTCCTTATTATACCCAAGAACAGAACACCACAATCGCTTAGGCGCCATTCTGCTCCAGTGTATCAACAATGACGAACTATGATTGACATCTCACTCACGAGCGAGGGCGGGTCTGTGTTGAATCACTGCTGTCAATCAACAGTCGTGGGAGGGGCGTGCGAGCTTGTGACGTCACAGGCTCGAACGGCTCGATTTGAGGCAGGGGAAAACATATAAGGAGATTAAAACAAAACCACTGGATGGATTTTTATCATTATATGATGGCTGTGTACAGGCACTGCCAACACACATTTGTACAATCAACTTGTAAAAGTGGATGTACCATTATATGACCCCTTTAAAGGTTTCTAAGTTTGTGTTGGAGGTCTCCATCAATAGGTTTACATGCATCCAAGGTCAAAAACACTTTTTTTCACACAATTTTCTCAATACACACTGAAAAATCACATATTTTCTCAAAGAGAAAAGGATTCAGTCCATCTAAACCCCTCATTTACAAACAGCTACTCTGCTCTGATTGGTCAAATGGCACAGTCTGTTGTGATTGGTCTACCACTTACAGTGCATGTCAGAAACGAAGCCTTGCCAGGTTTGTTCAAGTCTGAGAAAGATTTATCACCAGATTTTTAAAACTTTGTTAGGTTAGAAATATCAAACTTTTACAAAACACTAATGATTTTATTCTAAATTAGTACAAAACACTAATGATTTTATTCTAAATTAGTACAAGTATACTGAAATATTTAAGGTAGCTACAAGTAAACTAGACATGCATGAGCAGAACTGTATTTTACACTTTGTTGTTGAGTTACATATGTGAAATAATCAGCACTTAATACTTTTAAATCAGCAGAACATCTGCTCACACACATTACCATCAAATTCTTTGGCAAAATAACAGAAGGTTGCGACTGACACTGCAGTATAAGTTTACTTTTTTTCCACACTGGTGTTATATCAAGTAACAAAACAAACATTGACTGGTTGCTTTACACATCTTTTAAATAATACTTCTGTGTAATTGCACTGGTCTTGGTCAGGAAAAGCTGCCAAGTGGGCCATACTTTTTGCTGATAGTCAAAAGTCTGTACTATGTGAAATTACGAAATAAAGCAGACTGACATTTAGAAAGCTGGATTTGCAACCAAAACATGCAATATGTCCCATCACTGATGCTGTGGAAAGAAGACCAGTTCTGTCTAGTCTTCCCTAGAGTTTCTTATAATCTTGTTGCACCTTTATTATCTCACTTTTTTCCATCTTACTTAATTCTTTTCATCCTTATCCTCTATATTCATTTAAAATGTTTCTCTCTCTCATTAAATCCCAAAGCAATCCTTTCTTTGGACGTATTGGTCTTTCTCTTTCAAAGGGCGTGCATGGGCTGCCGTCCACAGTCTGAAGCTCTTTGGAGAACACGGTAGAACATCAAAACAAACTCACACCAAGGCTCGAACAAAAGCCAGAGTGACGGGCAATAGAACACGCTCTCGCATTCAGCTCAGGGAAGTCGGAAATATTTGCGGGAGACTTCAGATGCTTTGACTGAATTTAGGGGAGAGCATTCAAAACCACCTTTGTACGACATTCTCCATGAAATATGAATGATCCAACTTTAAAGGGTGAAATGTCTGTCAAAATCCCTCACACTTTGTAGCAAATCTTTCCCTCCCGGGTCAAAAAGACCCGACGCCATAAAATTATACTTTTTTTTTTTTTTGTCCAGAAAGCTTATCTATTTCATGATTTTTTTAAATAATATTTCTATATATTTTTAAATGCAATTGTTTTTTGCTCAGCATTGAAAATGTGTTCATATCTAACCACTTCATATCTGTGTGCAGTCACAGTGTGTGTGTGTGTGTGTGTGTGTGTGTGTGTGTGTGTGTGGTGTGTGTGTGTGTGTGTGTGTGTGGTGTCTAAATGCCTTTATTTGTGTGTGTTTGTTCTGGATTGTGCCAGATTTCTTTATATATATATATAACATGTGCCAGATTTCTTTATATATATATATATATATATATAACAAATCCTCACATTCCATTCATTCCTATGGGGATCAAATTGACCCCGAGGGTAGGATTCATTACTTTTTTTAATTTCAACCACTTAGGCTGCGTTCACACTGCAGAGGCTTAGGGCTTAATTCCGATTTTTTTTAAAAATTCGATTTTTTTGCAAGGCCGTTCACATTTCCAATTAAATGCGACCTTTTGTGATCTCCTGTGTGAACGTGAAATGACCCAGAAGTGACCCGCATGCGCAGAAGAGTACTCAGCGGTCAAAGACGTCGCAGCCAGGAGTGGTGGGATACTGATGTGATTGGCTTCACTAATACAGAATTCATCAGTAACTTCCGAATGACCAGATCCACCTTCGATTATATTTGAGCGCCTTCGATTAACTCTGTCACGGGAAGAGACACGTCTGCGGCGGCCCATAACATTGCAAAGCGTTGGAGTGTATTGGCTAGCTACAGGTGCGTGCTATCGTACGATAGCTAACTTGTTTATCTTCTCATTCCCGCCTACTTCAACGTAGAATTATGACGTTTTTCGCATATCAATGGCGTGTGGGACGGATACATGTGACCTGGCCGTTCAGATTGAGGTCGCATTTCAAAAGATCGGATACATATCGGATTTGGACCACATACCCAAGTGGCCTGGGTCGCATTTGAAAAGATCGGATCTGTGTCGTTCAGACTGTCATGAAAAGATTAGATACAGGTCGCATAGGGGCAAAGTCCTAAGGTCTTGCACCATTCAGACGAACACCTTATTAAAAAATAAAATTATTTTCAGGTCAAAATGACTCGAGGGAAGGATGAGGGTTTAAAGGCATTTCTCTAGCAAATAAATGATTAATACAGCAAATTTGCCTTCTAAACACCTCATGATTTAAGAAGATGCTTCAGACGTGAGACTAAAATTACTGGCTCTAGAGACCAGAATAATGGCCAAAAGATAAAATGTTTAAGAATGATCTCAGGTTTTTTAAGCTAAACCAGGGGTTCAAGTAAAAAAGATCATTAAAAATATATATATATTTTTATTAAATTACAAAACTATTTTATTTAATTATTTGTATGTATCAGTGGAAGATAAGAATGAGGAATGTTGCATGCTAGACTCAAACCTATGTCACCCACATGAGCACCACATCATGTTACGAACCATAGCTCAACTATACAATTTAAATAGTTTTTCAATATAAACAGATCGCATTCTCTCTCACCTGTGTCTGTGTGATGGGCCGCGAGCCCTTGTTCTCCTGCGAGAGGAAGAAGCGGATGGACATGAAAAGCTCATGCATACAGCAGCGGAACTCCTCCTCGCTCTGTCCGCCTGTGGCGAGGGCAAACAACCGGCGCGACTGGATAATATACTTAAAAATATACTCCGTCGCCTAGGAAACCAAGAGAACAGCAGATCTGAGCACAGAAAGCAACATAAAAGCAGTGTATGCATGAGCTGTGTGAACTAATGTGATGTAGAAGCCGTAGCGGCCGAGAGCTAACCATTACTGAGAAATTGAATATTCAGTACATTACCAATATAAATTGTATTTGTGGTTGCCCACAATCAGGAGATGGAGGACAGTAATGACAGACTCTAAATATCATCAGGAAAAGCAGAGAGTGAGAAAAGACGTGTAGTCTGAAGTAGAGAAGGATTTTGCTCACCTTTAGCACCTGTTGGATGTGTTCCTGACGGTCCGCTTCAATAATGCGGTCCACATACCACTTCAACACCTTGATCAGATCCCTAGCAGAAACACAAAAGTGTGTAAAACTAACCATCTACAGTACATAGACCTGTTTGTTTGGTATAATTGAAAGCATTTATGGATAGAATCATAATGTAAACCAATCTGACCTTTTTCTGAATAAGATTTGATGCGCTATTGGCAAATTAACTACTGTACTAGATCTATAACAACTGGGTTTTTTTGCCATTTTTATGGATCAAAAGAAAAGAAAGTGGTGGCAGAAAATGATTGCAAGCAGAAGTAGGGTGCAATGAGCAAATGTTGCAATCAGGATTCAAACTTGCGTTGTCTGTATGAGCATTGCAGCTCAGTGCAACCACTAAGCCATGGGTCTGATAAGAATCATTCATGTTTTGTGTCTTTTTTTTCAAAGCATTAGCATTCTAGACAAGCACTTGGCTTAATTTGGGATTTCAAATCATTAATAGTACATATAGGAACACATAAAATGCTATTTTAAGTGATGCCATGATACTGCAGGAAAATATAAACTTTTTAAAATCACAGTATATCGCAATAACTCTTGTGCTGTAACACATAAATTACACGTATCGCTGGTAATTTCCACTGCGATTTCCTAGCATTGCAGTGAGAAGTAGAAAGAAAGTGACGTCCACTGCAGTGGAGCAAATTAAATACGAGAAGAAAGATCCTGTGCTGATCTTCTATTGTTCTGCAAGTATGCGGTTACATGCCTTTTCAGAGACTAAAAATCACAACAAAAGGAGAACTGAAAATCAGAACGGAAGAAATTTTACACGAAAGAGCATGACGCAACACATTTGCACCAGTGAGCAAGAAAAAATAGAAATGAAAAGATGCATCTAAAGACCCCATGAAACTGCAGCTTTGTGGTCCATGAAAGTCAAAATGAACTTTTTGCACATAAACGTTTTTAAAATGTAGTCTCATTTTATTTTGTGATCTCATGGCTGTGTTTTATCCTGTTCAGTCTTGAAGTTAATTGGTTGCGTAATGTGCATATTGACAACTGTGTAGGCTGTAATGTTGGCTGATCTCTAACCCAGATGAATGAATATGCAGTAAAATCGAGTGTTTATCAAGTGTAGAATCAGCGCTGTACTGGCTGAGAGTCAGGTTTCAAGAGAGCTGTGAACAAAAGTCCTGTTTTCTGTGTGTGGACAAAAACAAACTATACAATGACCCTAAAAAAGTATTCGGGCACTTCAGCCACATTTATCAAATATCTTGCATAACATAACAAAATATCAAACCAAGTGGCATTTGTTTAAATGGAAAAACAGCACAAGAACACTTCACAAGCATTTCACAACAAATGTGAAATTTTCACATTTTAAGTGTGTAAATCTGTTTCAATTACACATCAATGGCTCTTATTCTTATTCGGCCATCCTGACCAGTATGCATTACAAGTGACATGCTTTAAAGGTGCCATGTGTAATAATTGAGGTAAAAATATCCAAAAATGAGCTACACGCATCAAAAGAATGAGAAGAAATAAGGGCGATGATCTCATTAAAAAAATGAAAAGTTACAGTGTTGCAGAGATATCAACCTAAATTAGCATTAGCATTACTAGCCCCGGCCCGACAGGTGTCGTAATACCAGTTTCGGCCATGGGAGGCGGTATGCGGGCAACATACATAAACACCAGCCAAACTGCAACACACGAATAACTCGCACTGCTTGTATCTCTTTAATCTCTAAAAATCTCCAAATGCTCCACGTGAAACTGCGGTCTTACTATCTTGTCAATTGATTTGATTAATATGCGCGAGGGAGAGAGAGCAGGACCGCTCTCGTGTTATTTGAAGACGGTGAGAGTGTCACCGTCCGGGGCTCGCTCCGGGGCTCGCTCTCTCTGTCTCTCTCTTTGCTCGTAAAGCGTCCTGTCAAGCCCAGCGACAGCAGTCATTCTAGTCTACACCCCTCACCGATCAAAATAGGCTTTGGCGGGACAAAGCGGACTATTTGACGGTTTTGGAAGATTAACAACCTGAAACTAAAAAAACAGACTAGAGTAGGCCAACTTTCTGGAGGTATACTGCCCCCATCTGGTATGGAATATGTGGAGTTTTAATCGATTTTTTGACAGATGGCACCTTTAAGTAATCAAATAACTTTTTTTTTTAAATGTGATTTTCTCAGCTTTTTGTTTAAAATTGTTCTTTTTTTTTTAATGAAAATTACCCACATTCAAGTGTTGATAAAAAAGCATGCATGAAGCTAGAATAAAACAATTTTTTCTTTCTTTTGATATATTGCATGTTCAGATATTCATACAACAAAATATTCTTGGGGCCATGAGACGTTTGTGAAAATGATCAAAAATGCTAGTAGCACCTCAATGCAGTACATGAGATCCACGGGGAGGAGTCGGATCAAGATCCAAGGGGTGGAGATGGGTAGGATTAGAGTTGGGTTTAGGGATTAGGGGTGGGTTTAGGGATCAGGGGGCGGAGTTGGGTAGGTTTAGGTGTATTTAAGGTGGGAGGACGCGGATCTGGATCCGACTCCTCCCCGTGGATTTTATGTTCCGCAGTGAGGACCATCTCAAAAATGCTGGCAGTGGAAGGCTACTTAAAAAAAACAGTGCTGGGGAAATAGTTTAGACATTTTCTAAACTACCGTATTAAAATTCTCTCTCTTCTCCATAAAAAGTACAAAATAAACAAACATTACATTCCCTTTCAATAAAAATTGTTGTACAGTAGGTTATATAACCCATAATGTTAAGAGATATTTTGTATGGCATACATAGCTTTAGGGCATCCGGAAATATTCTAAGTAGACAGAATGTAATAGACATTTAAAAAAACACATTTAGAGTCTTATGTTATATAGACTTAATACATTCACTGCTAAGTAACATAAGTGGTTACTTTTTTAGGGAGTTACACAAGATTGTAACACATTACTTTTAAATGTAACTTTCCCCAACACTGATCCTGACAGTTTAATGCTTCAAATTTCTGGACAGAGTGAAACACTGAAGCCTTGTTTATACTCGACGCGTCCGCATGAGCGCGAGTCTCCGCTGACTGCGCGCGCCCCTCTCCAAACGGACGAGGCGTTTATACTAGACGCGCTCGCCGTTGTGCTATTCTGTGAAACGACAGGGGGCGACTCGGAGTAATTCTCCTCTAAACCACCAGGAATCAGCAGTGAAGAAGTGTTTTGCCGTTTATTAGTAGTTTATTAATTGCTGATTCATAAAAGAGTAATAAATGCAGTAGGTTTATTGTAGCCTACTTTCACTGCATGAAAACTAAACAACTGAAGCCTTATTGAAGAGTGTTTAAACCTTAATTTCATCAGCAGGGCTTACTTCTGTTATTGTATGCTTATTTTGTAAATGTAATTACTTTAGACAAGTGCAAACTGGGTGCTTAATGCAAATGTGTTCCTATTCACAAAATGAGAGGCTTTTATGGTCGCCCATCAATGCAAATGTATCTGTGTATAGAAGGATCATAAACATGCTGGTACAGACGTACCAGTTCGGCCAGATTCGGCTCGAAGTCGTTCATCTTCGGATGCGGCGCCGCGCGCGAAGTTACAAAAAGTGCCGTGCACACCGCCAGGCGAAATGGGGTCTTGCGCACCCAACGCGCACGACCGCCCACACCGCAATGACGTCATTTTTGCCGCGCGCGCTTGGCGCTCTTGCGGACGCGTCGAGTATAAACCAGGCTTGAGTGTTTAATGTACCTGTATGACAGGGCTCCTGCAAAGTGGCCTTCAATGTAGGTGTCCATGACTGGTTTAAAATGCTGGAACTTGCTATCCTGGAGCAAGTTTATAATGTGCACCTAAAATACAAAAATGCATATGGACAATAAGCAAAATGTCATTTCATTGTCCTGTATTGTGCCAGAAATGAGGGTCTTTACCTACCAGAGAATCAAACACCTTAAGTGCGTATTTCTGTGAGCTCTCGTCCAAAATGCCGAAAAGCGTGTCCAGTGTATCCTGTAAAAACTAATAAAAGATATTTGACTGTATTAGTAAAGTGCACCAATTAGGGCAAAGGTTACTATGCTTGACATGTTCATTAATCAACAGCATTGCAGCTGACCTTAACTATTTCTGAGCCATCGATCTCTTTGAGTTTAGAGAGGCTGTCACTGATTCTCTCCGGATGGGCTCTCCACTTCAGTAAGTCCAGCATGTCACCTGCAGGAAAAAATATTATTGTTATGACATGCCTTTTTTATTTAGTCAGGAAACAGGCTTTGCCAAACCCTGCTTGTAACAGCCAAAATAGTCCCATGTTCTGTGATGCATCAGGTTGGGTGTTGCTACATATCAGCTCTATATCAGCTATTATGCCAAGAAAACTTCCAAAATAGGGAATAATAAAGTATCCCGTATGACGAGACACACACACACACACACACATTACCGTTCTGAGTGAGTTTGGTAGAACAAAGGAATGAAGTGATCCACAGGGATTCCTTAGTGCCTTTCACAGTTTGGTTGTTGCCAGGCAGATTTGATTTCGAGAAGGGCAGTTTGAGGTAGCGAGCACAGTCTTGCAGGTTAGCGTTCTCCTCACACTGTAAAACATGCATGAAAAAAAAATACTACTTAGTTCACCCAAAAGGGGAGCTTGAACATTTTGCAAAGCATCTTCTTTTGTGTTCCACAGAAGGCATAAAGTCATATGGGATTTTAAAAAAAAAATGACGACATTAGTTTTATTTTTGGATGGACCATTTCTTTAATTAGCCTCATGCAATCGCTCCACATTCAGTCAGCAGTTCTTTTGCCTCCAGCTGAAATGCAAACAGCTGACTTACTATATCTTTTTTTTTTTCCATTTATCTTACTCAAAGTGCTACACGCAAGTGGTCAGCAGAACGTGAGCAAATGCACAAGGACCGTATGCTGTACATGACCAGTGATCTAGTGTGCTGCATTGAGACTTTTGTTGTAAACACTGAAATAAACCGCCCTATTTTAGTGTGTGTAAATAGGCCACGAGTAGCTCTTAGTGTCATAGTGGGCCCGTATGTATGGACTAAGCCTCTCAAATATTATTTCGTAAATACTAATAAAATGTATTGCATGTGTTCTACATGGTTAGATTTAAAGAGGGCATATAGAAATGGGGATTTTAATTTGCTATTTTTAAATCAAAAGACAACATAGATATTACTAAGCTGCTTTTCGGAAATTGTCACAACATTATCATTATTGTATTATCGTTATATTACATGTCTTTTATTCAGTCAGAGACTTCTTGAATGAATGAATGTTTACTAATGGAGTGTGAGGGGTGACAGTACAACATGACACAAATAACAGCTGCACTTTGCGTGTGCATGTGTGTTTGTGACCTCTTTTAAGCCTGTTAAATGCAAAAACACTTCAGCAGTCTGCAATTACCAGAACTGTGCCCGAAGCTTGCTCTTAAATTGGGTGTGCCTCAGGGATGTGTTCTCCGACACGGTTATTTAACTCTTACACTTTTTAACAAGGAAGCACGTTTTAAATTCAAGGCTTTTTATTAGCCTCAAAGGAACATGCAGAATGAAATGCATGTCAGCCAGGACAATTTGTCATTTGACATACTGTGGCTCTTAAAAATTTCATTTGTTGCAGAAGTCAACGAGACATTTTGACAGCTGTACCTTATGAACTATAAGCTCGTGGGTGCCGTCGGGCAGAGTCCGTCCGTCTTCCTGCATTAGAGGAACGAATGAGAATCCAAAGAGCTTCTTCTCCCCCTTGTCTTTCGCTGGAGAAAACAAACACTGTACATTACTTGTCAACTTATTTTTTTAAAACATACTCAATGCTCACTAGACAAGCACAATTGACACTAAGTCACTCACTCACTCACTCACTCACTCACTCACTCACTCACCACTCACTCATCCTCACTCACTCACTCACTCACTCACTCACTCATCACTCACTCACCACTCACTCACTCACTCACTCACTCACACTCACTACTCACTCACTCACTCACTCACTCACTCACTCACCACTCACTCACTCACTCACTCACTCACTCACTAATAGATTTCTAGCAGATGATTTGAGGTGTATTGGTGTACAGAAAGTCTATACATCTGACGAATCAAGCAATGACTCAATCACATATCTCTATACTTAACTTGGATGTATTTGCATAAAAAAATGTCCCATATTTATCAAAAATACCCCTTGGTGATTATACTTGCACATTTTGAGGGCCCATTAGTGATCTGACTCACACAGTTCAGTGTTATTCTCCTGCACTTTCATTATTCATTTTAGAATTCAGCTAATTTAACTTCCTCCCTCATGCTCTGCATCTTCTAAGAGTGTGAAATACTGTCTTCTCTCAGTCGTATGTCTTATGTGAATATTAAAGCATCATAAACTGAGGAACACAAAGAACAAAGTCTTTTCACAGCAGTGTCGGACTTACTGGAACAGTGGCGGAACTCGAAGCGGACGTGAGAGCCGCGGAACATGTCGACAGGGATGGGAAGCTTGATTAGCTCTGCCCATCGCGGGCTGTTGTTGTGGTAAAGCACGAAAGTGTGATACTCGTCTCCGCCCGGCTCACCCGAACCTACGGCCACAAAACCCTGCAGAGAGAGAGTCAACAGACACGGAGTGAGTGAGTGAGGATACGGAAAACCACAGACCTCTCACCTCTTCACCTCGATGCAGTTTGTGTGAAAATAATCTATGACAGACTTTGATCAGCTTTTCACTTTATATTACCTGGTATCCAAGATTATGTCTATTTATATGTAATCAAGAAGAACAAGGAACATGTGTCAGTCTAAAAACCTTGAGAATCTGTCCATCGACGTCCAGCGCGTAGGCGGTGACTTCCACGTTTCTCGCCACGCTCTTCCCTCCCTTCTCAAACTCGCCCTTCTCCAGTGTGATGTATAGATCATTTCGCATCTCACCTTTAGGAAAAGAAAAGAAGAACAGTTTTATGTTGCCATAAACTTACTATTGGTCAGTCTTATACATCTGTACTTTGGATATGCAAATTATTAACCAATGAAAAGTATTACAAAAAAAAAAAACGTGACTAAACATCGTATCTCCATTGGATCCTCAAACTGTCAGTTAAACCTCATAACTCCACCCGCCTCTATTGTGAATTAAGTGCCACACACAGTTTGGACAGTCTCTGCTTGTTTGCAATGCAAGGGTAAATAAAGAACTGCTTCTTTTAACAAGTACAGCATTTTCTTTACTCGAGAAACACTAATATTAATTAATATATAATATATAATATATATATATAAAATTTAATATCTATATATACAAAACCTAATGACGTACAAAACACGCATTTCCGAAATTCTCTGTCCAAAAACTTTTGAGCTTGATTTTGGTAAAATGTAAAGTAGCAGTTTTGAACACACAAGGATTACGGATGACGTATATAATTTTTTTATAAAAAGTTGAGACAGTTTTTCTAGAGTAACTCTGGGTTAAATGTTTGATCAGTGACTCTCAGTTTCACTTTAACTGGGTTCAAACCAGCAACTGTTCGCAATCTAGATCCCACATTAAGATTTGCGCTAAGAGTGCATTTTTGGCATGGATTTTCAATGTTAAAATGTAACAATGTGTCCCAATGGATGCCTTCACACAGATCTAATGACTTTTTACCATGTACATTGATTTAATGTTGTTTGCTCAGCAGAAAAACCCACAGACCAATAAGCTTTTTCTCATGTTTCTGGAACTCGAATTGATTCTGAAATGGAAATGCTCTTTGACATCAATTGAATAGAAATGCAAAAGCACTTCTCTCCTCAACAAGCAACATGATTTGAGGTATCATTTGTGTCATAGCACAATTGGTGCAGGTTTAATATAACACCTTTTCACACACAGGGCTTAAGATAGTCCAAGACTAAAATGCATGTTTGAGCGGTTCTAACTGAAAGCAACTTGCACTGACACCTATCTTAAAATAGGTCAGTGCCGTTGTTTTGTCTGATGCACACCAGTAATGTTTTTTTTCTAAGGCACATTTATAAAAGCTACTGAAATGTCCTAATGATACAACATGGAAAGTGTCATCATTATGATGACACGGGAGCACAACTACACTTATATAAAGTTTATCCCTCCTAAACGTCCTCACAGGTGCATCCGGCAACTCGTGATTAAGACTGCTAATGAATGATTACCAAAAACACATTCTCTATCACAAAGGAAATGCAACCACATATTTTTACCATGTCATTTTTCATCGACCATCTGTGCCTCGACAACCATGTGCGTGCACATTTCACATTTGTACATATGCAACGATAGGTCAAACCACATTTCATGATGTACCTGTTCTTATACACCCATGTAGAGGAATCAAGAACAAGTACATTTCCTGAGACTTGGATTATTTTGTGGACCTCGTCTCTAGAAAAGGTGCATGATTTTTCCCCAGCAACGTGGTTTGAAAATGTACTGTGAACTGTGGGACACATTTTAAAGCATTGCAGCTTTTGCAAATAAAGGGGACAAAGGGCTTCCGCCACCTAAACCACCAAGTGGAGGAAGTCTGGGTTCCTGTGCGTGTGTGTGGGTGTGGGTGTGTGTGTAATGCAATTAAGTGTGTGCAGTCCTGCTTCAAGATGCAACTTCAAACCAGTAGTCATGCCAACTAATGTCCATGTGACAGTTGCTGTGGCAACAATCAGATATATATAAAATAAAATAAAAATCACAGTGAATTTCATGGAAGATCAGAAACAGAACTGGTGAATGAGAACGACCTGGAATATGCACAACCACACACACAAGTACGCACACACACACGCTGAAAAAAAGAGAGAAGATCAGCCTACAGCAAAGGACTAATAATAAATCCGGCAACCATAAGGCACAGTTACTGCAAGTGATGGCACATTCATCCAGGAGACAGGCTGCTTGTGCAACCAAAACATCTGGGTCAGTTGTGGAAAGACGGAGAGTCAAAAATAGTCTCAGACACATACAGACTGCCCGATGCATGCTGCACAAAAGAGAGCTTCTCAAACTTGCAAGCAATAATCTGATTGGTTGGCTTTGTGCAATTTCTGAGAGTCAAGGTGTGTTGGATTTTATCAGACTGACAAAAAAAGTACTACGCATGCCAAGAAGAGCAAATCAGCATGCAGGCTAACGTTTGTAGCAAAGATTTGAGATGTGCCTTTCTAGAATATATGACTGTAAGTAAATGAGTTATCGTTTTATTTTCACCTGGCATGATGACATCAGAAAAGCCCAGTTTTTTGGTTATGGACACTCCTCTGGTGAAAAGGACCATATATTCTCTCCGCAGCTGTTCAATGTCGCCGTGCAGCAGCTGGAGCGCCACCGCCAGACCTGGATTGAACACACACATCAAATATTCATATTTATTCTTAAACAAAGAGAGCATAGAATGAGATAATTACAGATGATTATTCACAGCTTTCTCAAATCACTTAATTAATGGATCTTCACCCAACAGACTGACGCTGAGAAAACTTCACTACTGCACATAATGAATATTCACAGGTATTCACTGAAGAGGACATGATACATATTCATTAGAAAGCTCTGGATATAATAATCCTCCTACATAATACTCTCTCGGTTTGACAGGATGTGATTGTAAATGTCAATTTTGTGTATTTTTTTTGGTGAGATTTGGCAGTTTCTGTTTCACATTTAAAAGGTTTACATTTCAGTAAATAGAAGTTCTGATTTTGTGACAATTGTATTGTGAAAGCTATGTGATGTACTGTAAAAACACACTGTCAGTCCAGAATCTGCTTTCTGTCACACTTCTAACCACATGAAACAGAAATCGATACATATCGCTATCATCATCTCACAAGTAATTTCCAACCATCTACAACCTATTTTCCTAATTTTCCAAAAGATTACTTGACTTCTCTGCCCAGTTTAGAGTTTTGCTGAGCTTTGGAGAACTAGACGGCTTAGGATGGAAAACAATCGAATAGCCCATCGGTACATGACAGTACAGTGATTAAGCAAACATGTATCAGGCTCTGTGCTATTGCAGCTCTTAATGATGTTCTGAAGCAGTGCCGAGGATGATCATGAACTGTCTGGCACATACTCAATGGCAATGGCTTTATGCTGTATAATCGTTGTTTGATGACACAGGGTCAGAGAAGTGCTGTTGGAGAATTATTCAATTACTTAGCTCACACAAAGTCTCCATTAATCACACAGACACATTCAGATCGTGTACATGGGAATTGAGCCAAACTAAACCTACCCAAATAGAAATGTTACATCATTAGCCAGCACACACTTTGACGCAATTAGAAGACTATGATTAATAAAACTTTCCATGCAAATGATTTACATCTGAATGCAGTCACAATATAAGCAAGATTAATTTATGAGTGTTAAGGTTAAACATAAAACGAATGCAAATTTTAAAATAAATTAAATAAAAATAAATAAATAAAATAGGAGTTTGACAAGGACTAGACACTATATGTTTACTGATATGTAATGTAGCATTGCGCCTTAATTATAATCCAATTATAGTTTTATTCCATTATCATAATTACTGTTTAAAAAGGTCCTGATAAAGCGGTTTCTTTGTCCTGTTCAGCATAACTTATGTGGTAGAGATTAATCTAAAAAAAAACACACAGCATGGCTGATGAGTGTGTATCATAGTAAGGATGCGATCTTGTCTCTCAGTGCATGAGCAAACGTTTAACAAACCTGCATTGAATAATTTCATATATTAGAAGAAATCATATCTTCATTGATTCAGATAAAATTTAGCAAGATGGTACTTTTGTGAGCATTATTGTCCATTGTCTGGTGTGCTGAAGAACGTGTCGAATAAATTAAATAATTGATGTATTCCCTGGCTTTGCAGTGTGATTACTCAACATCTAACGGATGTGGAGGTGCTGCGTGCAATTACGAGCTCTTCACAGAAAATGCAGAAATCGCGAAAAAAAACCTACAAATCAACCATCTGGATACTTGTGCTTCTTTATGTGCAAATCTTTTTTTTTCCCTGCCGAAATGAAATGTATTACCATTTTTGGATAAGCCACCCTGAGGGGCTTTTCATGCGTCTTTAGATCTAAAATTATTAACTTCGAAGTCATCATGCAAATTAGGTTTCTGGGAGAGTCAAGCATCTTTATACCACCGCCAGATATGCTGGCAAACCGCGTACACAAGCATTATGCTGAAAATGTGGTTATTTAATTTAATGGAAAATACACTTTTGAAGATTTTATTTTCCCTAAAGTCAAGTCACCATAATTTATATTGAGCTTTTAACAATATGGACTGTTTCAAAGCAGCTTTACAGTGATAATAGGAAATTAAAGTAACATATATTGTTTTGACTTAACAACAGCTCTAAAATAAAGTTATTGTCCAGCTAAAGTTTTGATCGATTCACTTCCATTGCAAAGATCATTAGTTATTAACTTAGGGCCGCTAACATATATAATGTTTTTTTTTTATTTTTTTATTTTTTTTTTACAAAAGTACATTTATAATGTTTATTAAAGTTTCTTGCATCAAAAACAGTCTTCATTTGGGGCTTTCATGACCATTTTCCAGCCTCTCTCTGACATTTAAAGGCTATTTTGTTACTGTACCTTTAAGACCATTATGTAAATTACCTCTGTTATAATTGGCTAACCTATTTTGTATGTACGTGAGTCCCCAACTAAGTCGCTGGACATTAAATTAGGTGTTGATATAACCATGGGCAGTCTTATGTTAATGTGGTTGTAGTTGTGGATGTCATAAAGGTGATTTCTGATCTGGTTGTGGCAGCTTCATTACCTGTGTTGGAGCCTGAAAGGTTGTATCTGGAGTTGACTTTTTTAATGATGTTGTCGTGAGTTTGACTCCAATCGCTCTCTGTGTTGCAACTGCAAAAAACAAAACAACAGAGGACAATCAGCGCACTGGATTCAATCACACAGCTACACAGATATAAAGAACAGCAATCACATTAACAGCCCACAGGACTGGCCACGAGCCAGCTGATAATGTGTGAGTGTCAACCATCACAGATCCAGAGCCAAACACATCTGTCTGTGTCTGGCCTCCACTGCAAAGTAGGCCACACTATTGCATTTGTATTTCAGGCACCAATTCTTTAGATAAAAATCATTATACTTGTACAGCATACGAATGTCTCCCAAAACACAGAAAACGTCCTCAAATTTGAATGGGGAATGGAAAAATCAGCTTTTAGGGTCTTCGTTACCCCCATAAAATAAAATAAAAATAAAATAAAATAAAATAAAATAAAATAAAATAAAATAAAATAAAATAAAATAAAATAAAAATGTCCTCAATTTTGAATTGGGAATGGAAAAATCAGCTTTTTGGGTCTCCGTTACCCCCATTACACAAAATAAATAAAATAAAATAAAATAAATAAATAAATAATAATAAATAAATAAATAAATAAAAATAAAAATAAATAAATAAATAAAATAAAATAAAAAAAATAAAATTTCATAAAATTCTGACTTCAGCAATGTGCATGGCTATTTATGTACAGCTTTATTTATTAATTTGTTTAGGTGTTTCATTCCCTCCTTTAAGACTATTTTCATGATAAATTCTATTATTTTTATGCCTGGAAATCAACATTTTTAAATTCCCTTATAACTACAGGGTTTTCATTTTTGTAGAAATGAATTGGTAGAGTATATTAAAATTATGTTGACGAGGCAACCTCAACCAATCAGGGAAAAGAGTGTGTCTGAACCCAGGAAGTCAGACTTGGCAGTTTTCACTGTCTATCGATGTTTATGGTGTATGTGTGTGTGGGGTCACTTACGCGTAGACCTTCAGCAGGTGGTCGTCTTTGGAGTCAGCAGTGAGGAGATCAGCGATGCTGACCACAGCACAGCCGAACGGACGCCTGTATTGCACATTACACGTGTTCTTCTTCTCTCCTGCACCCATCCTCCCTACACACACGAAACAATCAGCGCTCATCACATGCCGGCAGGGTCTTTGGCATCAGTAATTATTCTGTGGAGACAATATCGGCTTTTACCAATCCTAATGATGTGTACAACAATATACACGTCTTTTCTCAGGTCGCCGCTCCCCAGATCCTGAATAAAACAAACAAAATTTAATCAACACCGATTACTCCGCATGATTAGTCTGGGAGAGATTTAATCTCAACACTCACCACAAAAAGTGTGCATTGTCTCTCAGTCTTCTCGGGAAACTTGGGCAGACCATTTTTATTTAGTTTAACAAAGAACCTTTCACTGCAAAACAAAGAGAGAGCGAGAGGAATACTTTCAGTTTAAACACGGAGTACATTATATACAAATGCAGTTTAAAAACACAAAGAATTAAATTAAAAGAAAAAGAACACAAAGAATTCGATTTGTAAGGACAAAATACAGTGTGTAATTGTTTTGGAACCGAGTCAAAAATTAAAGACAAATTCACTTTGCCTAATCAAATATTAACCACGCATATCTCATATATAAAACAGTTAATCATAACAGATGTTGAACTGTCAAAGAAACATTTAGACATTAACATGTAATACCATGTTTTTGTACCATAGAAATGTTTAACTATGCACTACAATAGTACCATGTATACCATGGTAATACTATGTTTTTTGCATATACAATGGCATTATCATGATCTTGGATATGTACAAATAAATAAAATTTGCGTCATTACCACAATAATGTCATGTTTTTTTTTAAAAAGTACCATGGGTTTTAAACATACAAAAACAAAACTGGTACAAAACATGTTTAAATGAACCAAAAAAAAAAAAAAACACCACACAATTTTTTTTTTTTATAACAACAATGGTAATACAAAGTTTACTGGACACATACCATGCTAATACTATAGTTTTGTTTTTTCAGGACATGTACCATGGTATATACATCTGATACAACCACGGTGACACAGTACTTTTTTGTAAAACAAAAAATAAATTGTGTGGTTCCCGAGGTGACACCATCATGATCAAGATGCTTTATTTTAAGCAACTCCAGTTCTGCTGTGTTTTTGACCATTTGTATCCAGCCAATGAAATAAATGTAGTGTAAACCATTGAGGAATCTGCCAGCTGTCAATACAAGACAATAATGGGAGACACATGTGTCCGAACCGACCGACCTCATAATCCCGTTACATGACTTTCACAGCTTCATGATAAAAAGAAGAGCGGCCCTATATGTATCCCAACAGGAACAATACTGTAGCTAGCAATAGAGATCGAACAAAACGTACGCATGCAATCCGCTCAGGAAAATACACGCATTCATACACACACACACTTGTATAAAACCAGCCCTTCACACAAACACCGTGTTAATTAACTCAGCATTGTTGCGATCCCAGCGTCCCATCACCAGAGGCAGGAGCACAAAGGCTGTTTTGGCCTTTGACACACAGCTGCAGGGCTGCGATCGCTTTCTGAAGAGTCTGTGGCCACTGGGATATTCCTATCTGCAGACATCAAGCCAGCATTTCAATGACACACAGACGGGCGGCTTTCTTTCACTCTCGCCTGGCACATCACAGAGAATTTGATATTTCCTCCCTTGATGCCAGGGATTTTAACACGACAAGTTCAAATGGGACACCGATACGACCCCCACGCCTCCCTCCGGACGCGGCTGGATAAATCGACACGGATGGAAACGTGATCCCTGTATGTCTGGCTGGATAAATTAACCATGCCACAAAACGCTCCCATGGGAACGAAGGGGGAGCCGTTACCCAGAAGGCTGTCAATCAGCACTTTGTACACATCCTGTGGCAGAAATGAGGAGAAACACAGATAGACTCACACACACACACAAAAGCTTTTGGTTGCAGCGTTCAAATTGTCTAAAGAAAACTCAACACAAACAGCAACATCGTCTTTTTGTAACAGTGCTCGCTGTCCGTGCACCACTAGACAAAATTGGGCATAACTGGTTACATGAACTGCCTAACACCAGGACTGACACTGAATCACTCGACTCAAAGAAATGCTGTGGGATCAGTACAAGTTAAGCTGCATGAAAAATTAATTAATGAAAAAGAAAAAAAAGAAAATAATTCCACGTTGACCATGTAAATATAATAATAATGTAATAATTACTTTAAATTATAATAATTATTATTATTCTGTATGAATATACTGTATTATTATTCAAATAAAAGCATACATTTGCAAGGATTATGCATCCAAAAATCATAGTACATCAAAAATAGAATTTCAAAGATTAAGCAGTTTGTGATTTTTGACATTTGATGGTGATAATTTTTATTAAAGAAAAATGCAAAAGGATGTAAAAAAAAAAAAAAAAAAACTATTAGGTTAAATATATTAACCAAAAATTATTAATTTATGGCGCTTTCCACTGCATGGTACGGCTCAGTACGGTTCGGCTCGCTTGCTTTTTCCACTGCGTGGTACGACTCGGCTCGCTTTAGCTCGGTTTGCTTTTCCACTGCAGTTAGTAGACTACCGCTTTAAAAGTGGGTGGGATTATAGACTGATCGTTATAGTTTATCCGCTCCTCGGCAACCAACGAGATGAACGTCTGCACTTCGTCCACTGACCACGATTCAGCCAGTTTTTTTGGCAGTTTTTTTTCTTTATTTTTTCTTCAAGCAAGCAGTTTTAAAACAGGTGCTACAGCGGTGGCTGTTACTGGTTATTTAAATCCAGCGGGTTTGATGTCTCGCACGCAAAATACAATGACGCTGGTAGTGACGATTCTGTCTGACCAATCAGTGATCTGCAGTGTTTCACGTCACATTTTAGTACCGGTACGGTACGCTTGGAACCTCAACAGAGGTGGTACCATTTAAAGCGAGCCGAAGCGAGCCGTACCGTACCATGAAGTGGAAAAGCGCCACAAGTGAGCCGTACTGAGCCGTACCGTACCGTACCATGCAGTGGAAAAGCGCCATTAGCAAGATGCTAAATTACAGACACATGTAAAGAAGATTAGTATGCAAAAACATGGTATATCTCATAGTATATTCATAGTTTTATTACATACTCAGAAGTGTGTACTTTCTCCATCAACAGCACATTACATTACAGTGTCAAATATTCAAATTGGGACACAGCCCCAGTGATTCCCTGTTCACTGCAGTAGTGTGAATCTGGGCAGCAGTGTGATTAAATCCACAGGCCCTGTCATCGCTGGACATTTAACAGCAGGCTAGACTGAAAAAAAGTGAGTGCCACTCTTCCATATGGAAACAAAAAAGACAAATAATTAACTGGAAATCAGCCATCTAACCAGGTAGGGAAATCGATGATGGATCAGGGCCACATTAATATTCTCCTTCATAGACTGACGGAAAAACTCCAATCAATGAATAGAGGGAAAACACGGAGACAATGTTTATGAGCAAACGCCACAGAGCTGCTGAGACGGTGAGAGACTGTAATTAACCATTCGATGATATAAACAGGTACACACACACACACACACACACACGCCGTCTGAAGGCTCTCACAGCCTCAACTGCAGGTGTGTTTCCCTGATGAAACCTGTTTATTTGTTTTTCATCTGTCTGGCAGTGTCCGGGACAAACACAGGAGGAAGCACGCGTAATGAGGTTATGATTGAAGAGCGCATCCTGGTTCAGGACACAAATAGGACATTTTTCCACAAAAGGAAGACTTTTCTTTACAAAAGCGCCCCAAAAACTGCTTCAAATAGATAACTAATCAATCTATTTATCAAAGAATCTTGAAGAAAAAATATCATGGTTTCCACAAAAAATATTAAGCAGCAAAACTTTTTTTTTTAACATTAGTAATAATAAGAAATGTTTCTTGAGCAGTAAATCAGCATATTAGAAAACATTAAACAATCTTACAAACCCCAAACTTTTTAACGGTAGTGTCTGAGCTGACAAATCACACAACCATATAAATGATTATTTCGATGCTCACCTGAGCGGTTTGTTCTCTCGACTATCATAGATAAAGAAGAAGACCTCCAGTTCTTCACCCAGGTTTGAGCTCATCAGACTCTTCAAATGGACAAACATGTGATGTGTGCTGACAGGAGTCGGACTTTCTTTCTTCCGGTGCCGATGCTCCATCTATCAAACACATAGAGATTATTACATGTGATGCGACCACTTTTCAATAGAGCAAGAGAGAAAAAAAGCATTCACAATGCATGTAAACACCAAATAAAGCTGTAACTTTACATTATGTCTTTTTAATACCCAGAAAAGCAGGGAAAGCTGTGCATAACATAAGCATAATGCATATTCCATTGAATTCCAGTAGCTCCATGTTCACAGCACGGCTCCTTTACAGCCGGCCAAATCTAATTTGCTTCAGTTATTATGTTCCTTTCTTTGCAGTGTGACACCACAGAGAGCAATGTCAAATGCGCACACACACACACACAAATACACGTGCATGCACATCACTGCACACATGCTAATTTTAAGTGCACATTCACACCGTTGTTGTGTAACAAACACACTTCTCACTTGGGATTGAGTAGTCGTTGAACCGCAGTCTGTGTGAGGACACCGAGGTGTGAACAGGTGTGATGTGAAATATAAAAAGGCCAATGGGACAGTGCATATGCTCTCTCTGTGATGCTGTGTGTATGCATGAGGACGACATAGATAGACACTAATGAACACACTTTCATTTAAAAACTTGTAATACTAATGGTGTAACCTTTAAGTATTCATCACTTAATTAGCATTGGAAGATTTAAAAGCAATTACTTAAGTAAATAAGCAGTCATTCTGCTATGCTACTGATCTACTATATAAACTTCTTCTTATTATTATTCTGAGCCAAACTTTAGACTATATCTCCTCCTAGACCGTTAAAGCTATGACCACCAAACTCGGGTCAGACCTTCAGACTGTTCTGACTTAGTGTGCTATATCTTCTCAGACTGGTTTGACTTTCAGTTTTCTTGAAAATTAATATTAAAAATCATAAAAATCCCATAGACTTTGATTGACCAAATGTCCAAGACTGTTTGAACTCTAACCGTTTAATTTAAACTGCCAGAAGCCCTTGATACTCAAGCTTTAAGCTATCTATCTTCTTTCTAACTAATATTTCTTTCTTTCTTTCTTTCCAACTTATCTTTCTTTCTAACTAATCTTTCTTTCTTTCTTTCTGACTTATCTTTGTATCTATCCATCCATCCATCCATCCATCTATCCATCCATGGTAATGTTAAAACATGGTAAATCATGCTAGCAATGTGGTAAACCATACTAGAAACATGGTAAATCATGTTAAACCATGTTAGAACATTTGAAAACTATTTCAAACTTTCTGGCAAGGCTTTTTCAAGCCAACTTTACTATCTAGTAACAATTAATGTCTCACAAACCATGTTGAAAACAGAATTTATTTTACTTTATTTTAAGGTGACGTAGATACATTGTACTTACTCAAATAAGTGCAATGTTGTTGTTTTTTTTTAAGTTGTAGCTACATTAGTAGTTCTTAAATGCATGAACATAAAAGTAATCATACATCTCAAGGTAACATATTTAGCGAGATGCTAACGTGAAATAGTTGTATTTTTACAATACATGGTATGTAAAAATGTTAAATACTTCAATTGCATCCACAAATCAGGTTTCAACTTATTGTAAGGTGATGTATGATTTAAAACAGAAGCATTTAAGTACATTTAAGTCACCATGAAATTGGAAAATATAAAATTATGGAATACTGCAGTATTTATTATAAATTATTTATCTGTGCACATCATTATTTTGAATTAATGTGCCCTCAAAATGTTTAATCTGAATAACTTCCCCTCACTCTCGCTGTCAGGGTTATGTTTGTCTGTTTCCCTGTTTTGTTCATGTCTGAGTTTTACATGTTCCTTTGTTCAGTTTCCCGCCTTTGTTCAGTTTCCATGGTTACCGTCACTATTAGTTCATTGGTTTCAGCTGTGTGTCATTTATTAGCTTATTTCAGTTTAAGCCTCAACCATGCCTTCACTCTTTGTCCAGTCTGTTATGTTGAGATGTGTTTGCACTGCCTGTTTGCTTGCTTTTTGAGTAAGAATTAAGTTTTCTGAGAACCTAAATCTTCTGTCTTCAGCTTCCCTGCATGAATTGTTACACGCACAGCCTCTCGTCTCTGATGACATGTATACTGACGCGACGGCGGGGCAACCTGTCAGTCACATGAGATCGACCAAAAGCAAATCACAACCATCCAATCAATGGACTCTATGCACGGTGGTATTTCCGGTGAAGGGTTAAGGATGCTCGATAACTTCCGCCGATCGTAGAGTCCAATGCAATACCAAGAATTTATATTGAATTTTATACTCCATGGTTATACTAAAGAAACATTAGTCACAAAAACAGACAAAACAGACACCCCTCGTTGTGTTTATGCTTCTTTTTAAAATTATATTAAATAAACATAACTATATATAAAATTACATCTAAACATATCAAAGTTTCTTTTCAAAGACGGGAGGATAGTACATTTTGAAGACTCTGCCATAATCCCGTTTTCCTCGGTTTTCCTCCGCTTTAATCTCCCCAACCGGAAACGGAAGAGCATCCTTGCGTCAAACGCGGAACTTATGCGTGCATATAGCCTATTCCCGATGGAGAAAAGCCAATCCAGCCCTACATTTTTTTTTTTTTCGAGAAGCCATTTCACTCGGATATATGTTACAATAGGGGACATCGCAATTTCCCTTTCATGCCAACTTTAATAATTGAAGAAAGAGAACCAAAGAGAGCAGCAATTCCTCCTTTACAAAACATTAGATTAACCAAAGCTTTTAATGGGAATGAATAGGCTAAAAAGATAAAGCACTGGAATTTCAATAAAGACTTCATTCCCGTTTGGCAGGTCGGGTCAGATTACGGAAGGTTCTAGACTTCTTAAACCGCTTACTTTCACATCAAGAACTCCAAACAAAGACCACCTTTGTCCTGATCAAGCGTGTATGGGGTAACAATGATCATGAACAATCAACCAAACCAAACCAAACCAAACCAAACCAAAGAGTAAGGACAAACTCATTGTGCAATGGGCATTAAAAAGTGAAAGCAACTACGATTGTCCAATTTATTGTGTATTCATAGGTTTTCCCACTCCCAATCTCCCAGTTTTTTTACACAAACACACAAATTCTCAAGACTAATTAAAGTGTGTGTGGTGAGACTGGGTGACCTGATTCACTCCCACACTATTCATCACAGCACATTGGATATGTGTCAAAGGTAATAAGCTCCGTCTAAACACACACAAAACGCCATCCTGTTGAGCCTGCTATTCAATCACAGCTAAACTAGACCATCATAACACAAAATAAATCAATAACTGTTGCCAAGAACTCATTTGCCCATAACCCCCCACCCCATTTTAGCTTCGATAGTCATTCATCATAAACACCAGTTCTAATTTTAAACAAAACCATAAAGATCTTTTAATAAAGCTGTTCAATGTTGGGCCGTCAGCAATTTGCATGTTGCAAACATCCACCTTGTGTGTAATCTCACACGCAGCTGATGGCAAAAGTGTGTGTGCCCGCCACAGACAGGGTGCGGTAATGGAGTCCGTCTGGCACGGAGGGTTATTACATTACATTACACAGTATGGGGACATTTCAGGTCATATTTAGCCTAAGTAATGCTCCAATGTGCTTCGCATAGCTCAATTATATCACAGCATAGACTCCCGCTGTCAACAACCCCTCTGGCTGGCAACCAGACTTCCACATCCATGACGACTGTAATTTTCTGCGGCGTATCTTGTCAGTGCGTCTCAGAATTACAGTCATTTTCCCCATAGGGCCTGTTACTCGAGCTGATGGTAGAGCATGAGTCTTTCATCTCGCGCCGCTTACGTTTAATGAAACTTTCTGAGACGATAAACTCTTGAGTCAGGAAAGTGATCGTATGGTAGCGCAGCAAAACAAAACAGACGTACCAGTCGATAGAGCTCAGTGACACTGATTTCATCCGGGTCCACCATGCTGAACTCTCTCCTGGGTACCAGGTCCAAACCCAGCTGCCTGTGAAAGGACGGAAACCATACAGCATTAACAGACTGTGTACAACATATTTCTAAGTTAAAGCCTGTTGACGAAGACTATGACAATAAAGGCCATGTTTACGACTGGTATTAAGATGCATTTTGGTCGATGCATTCCCGTTTAATTCTTTGTCCACTTTCAATCACTTGTGTCCTGATTTCTTCAAGGGGAGGGTCTATGGGCGGGTAAATGTATGGGCTCTTTCAGATCTTCCAATCTAATGGACAAAATGAGCTCACGGAATTTACATACGATTGGCAAGGAGACGACGGAAAAACATACGGAGAGCAGCAGCTTTTATTTCTGCTCTGAAAGAAGCAAGTCTACAACAAACGCAGTGAGTGTAAGAAAGCAGGAATGGTGAGAGAACATTGTGGTAAACTCTTCAAACCAAACTTGGGACTTCAGCGACAAAGTTTAAATCCTGTCTGACTAACACACTTCCCATAACGTTTACACGTCAGGTCAGTAGGCGGAGAGTAGACGGTCTTTTGTGGCTACATGAACGTTTACACTATAAAAGCAATCCAGTCAAATCTGTTTTTGACCACCTATGGAAGTGATAGAGAGCGGACAAGCTCAAAACCGTTTAGTCCCCTTTTAAACCCGTTTAGTGTCATCCACTTGTGATCCAATCAATCAAAATGCATCTTAATTCCAGGTGTAAACAGTGTCAAAGATATAGTTCTAAAAAACTTTCTAAATATAAAAGCATAGCAGAGTCCAGACCATAATTATAACGATAATGCCACAGAGAAACAATATCATTGGAATCATGTTTTTTTACCAACTGATGAACAATAAAAACATTGACAGCCAATCAGAATCCATCCTGCTTTAAAGAGCTTGAACATTTAAAAGGCAGACGACAAACCTGCAAAACATGCTTATAATAAACAATGATATTGTGCATTGGTCACAGGAATAAATTATATATAGACTACATCTTAAAATATAGTACAGTAGCAAACTCTTATTTTAAAAATTGTAATAAAATTTCAAAATATAGCCGTTTTACTGTTTTTTTTACAGTATTTTTATTGTATGCAGCCTTGGTGAGTATAAGAAACTTTAAACAAAAATTCAACACTTTTGCAGACCCCAAACTTTTGAACAGTATGGAAATTAATATTGATTTATTAGTATTCATAAAAATATATTAGTTTTTTTAAAATGACGGTAACAATAACATTTTGGGGGGAATTATAATAAGAGAAATTTAAAGCAATTATTTTCTTTATGTAGAATAAAATATAATTATTTTTTCATATTTGTGTGAAATATGACTTGAGCATGTTCATGATTGGTGTTTTGAGATTCAACCTGTCGCTTTATTACATCACACAGGAGATGCTGTACTCACTCATTGCCCCAGTCCAGACGTGCAGTGATGTGCTGTTTGACATCCCTCATGCGATCGTGGGTCAGGTGACCCACCAAAACCTGCCGCCTGAGGTCCAAAATCTCATTCATCACGTGCCACAGTCTGTGAAACAGATCTCCTTCGTTTTTCTATTAGCGTAAACAAAAGGAAAGGAAAGAGCCACTGAAATGAAGTTGCAGCTTTAAAAATTGGCTATATTGCTGTAACACTGATATATAATGACCTGGTGTAGAAATAATTCAAATACAGTTTCCCCCGCATCAGCAGCTAAAATACATATAATATATTCCGCCCATCAGCATCTGTGCACCCAGAGTTCACGTAGGCAGTGTGTGGCTGTGGGCGGACTGCTGTGTTTGCCCAAACAGTATTTACCACAAAGAGCTGCTTCCACATGGCGCCCCAGTCCCTCAGGGTGGACGTCATCTCCGTAATGACAGAGTCTTCAGTCGGCACCACCGTCTCAAACTGCCTGTGAGTCAAATGTGGGCGACACACAGCACAACAGATATGATACACCTCATCTGGCTCTGCATTTGTTATTCTGTACGTTAATCAAAGGAAAAAGCAGATAGTGGAGAGCGCTGGCGTTTTCCTTCTGTTCGCAGTCGCTACATTCATTAGCATTCATGTTCAGGCAGCCCAGTCTCAGATATCCGTACACCAATAAAAAAAAGTAAATCTAAACTTTGCTTATATTGCAAGGATGCAGAATACAGAAGTGGGCAAAACAATAACATTGTCAGATATGTATGAATTACATGAGTTCTCATAGGTTTGATTGCCATTCACTCTGAATTTAACAAGCTAACACAAAGACTTGCACTCATTGCAGTAATCAAGCTAACATACTGTCAATCTAATGTCACACTGAACGTTTTCTCATTGAAAAACACAAATCATGTCATGTGAAAATGGACGGTTTAGTGGAGCAACACAAACATCATTGAAGTTACTTTTTTTTGCAGACTTCAAACGGTTCATGTGGCTTTACCGCAGTAACAAACATGAGTAAATGTGCATGTTTGCACTTTATATAGAGATGCTGGGTATCTGCAAGTACGCAAAAGTTATTAATATCACCGAAACTCCAGTTTAAAGTTTCCAAAGGGGGAGATTTGCTGCAGTAAATACAGAAACAGCAGATTAACAAAGCTGAATTCTCTGCTATTTGGAGGGTCTGAATGTCTGCCATCCTTTCCTTCAACTCACCCCTTATTCTTGATGTGTGCATTCTTTAGATGGATGTAGTTGCATGGGAAAATGCCCTAAAAAGAAAGAGATAAACAAATCAAAATAAAGTAACTAAGTCTACTAACAATCAGGGAACAAAAAGACAGAAATAAAGAGAGAGACTGGCTTTGATCCGTGCGTTTTGTCTGACAGTGTCTCTGTGATATTTCAGCAACTGAAAATAGCATCCGACACTGACAGACCTGATAAAAGACAAAGAGACAGTTGCTTACCTTGACATTCGGGTTCTTGAAGATGAATCCTCTGTACCAACCTGAAACACAAAACATTTCTGTGACTTTCATCTTTAATATCGGCCTAATGTGTCTTGACTGAAGCCTTTTCAAAGGACGTTATCTAACAAGTAGGTAATGTTGGAATGTTCTCTTAGAAAAAAGGACAAAAGTATGGGTAAATGCAGTGAAAATAACATTAAATTCTTATTTTCACTGAAAGTCAGATATTTAATATCTCAAACGTCCAATCATATTCTGTAGCACTGAATACGGCATCTTAAGAAACAAATTGGCAATTGTAGCATTGGTTTTGCTGAAGATTTACCATGTACAATAAACACAACTCTAAACATGTTTTATTATCACATACAGTAGGAACTTGGTGGCATATTTTATTTTATTTACTGAACTGAACTTAGTCTCATTTTAAGACCTGTTGTTTGGTTCGTTCCAAAACAGCTTTTTAAAATTGTAACAATGTTGAGATTTGTTAATATAAGTCACGTGAAAGTAAAATGTCCTCTCATTGGTCAGAGTCAGAGTGCATCTGTTTTTGTTTGCAGTCATAGATGTCATCCGTCAGGATTAAATCAGAAGATTAAAGCCTATATTTTTTAGATGCTGCCTAAACACCTGTATTTTTATGTTTTGGATATGTTAATCAGACCAAATTTAATTAGCCATTTAACTTTGTCTTTTAAATCTGGTTGCATCACGCACAAAGGGAAACATTTTACAGCAAGTACTGAAGTAATCAGTCATAATCACCTTATTTTAAAATCCTAAATATTAAACATGTTTGATATTATCAGGTTGGCCCTGATGTGCTCACAGACAAATCGAGGCCATCCCGATGTTTAAGATTTGATCTGTAAGCGACTCGCATAGATAATCTGGTCCGAACATCGTAACCGCCCAAGGTACTGGACAATATTATTTCTCAGATTGTTGGGAGGGGTAAGTCGGGCTAAACTACAGTAGACTGAGACTGGCTTTATAAAAAAGGTTCAATGTGGTTCTATATCGAACTGGTCTCGTATCTCTCACGGAGGAGCGGAAGCATAAAAGTAGGAGCGACGACAGTGGAGATCGAGAGAGGAACAGGCCTGGACTTGTGTTTTGTTTCTGTTTTGTGTGGCCAGCAGTCGTCCGTGAGGGGCTGATGGCTTATACATTTGTTTTTGAATTTGTTTATTTATTTAATTATTTTATTAAAAGTGTTGAATGTTCGCTGGTTCTCGCCTCCCCTTTCCCACAACTACAAACCTTGTTACAATTCATATAAGGAGAATGTACTAAATTATTGCATAATACGTTCATGTTTAACAGGTTATTATGCTCAATTCATAAAATGTAATTATAATTAAAAATGAATTAAAACAAAAATAGTTTATCATAATTAAATCCATTAAATGATCCAATGATGGGAAGCCTGACAGAATCTTTAAAGTCCCCATGAACCAGAAGTTGCAACCAACTTTTCTCCAGTATTCTGACGTATTGCAGTAAGTTATTCGAAACAGAATATTGAATAGTTTCACTTTAGTGCACCTCCTCTCCATCCCTCGACCATAGAAAACTGGGTGGTTGGTTAAAGATATTTAACTCAAGCTGTCAAACTGACTTCATCAGAGAAGGAACACTATTACAGAGCAGATGCAAATGGTCAGAATATGATTAAAGATTACCACGACAAACTAATTAATTGTTCACCACAAGCCTAGTAATATGCGCTAACAAAGTAAATAGGGTAAATTTTGATTTCATGACGACTTTAAGGTTCTATATTGAACCTTTACTTAAGTTCATTGACACTAAGCAATGATTTGACCAATAAGATACTTCACTTTGACTCACTGACGGCCTGCACTACCACTGTCATCTAATCATCTCCAGCACTGATGAAACTTCTGCCCACAAACTAATGTGCTTCCTGGCAAAAAGCCGAGAACACAGTTTGAAGGTGTGAAAAACAGGGGGCCTGCATCACCTCAGCACTTACGGAAAAGAGTGTGATAGCTGCTAAATACAGAAACAACCCCTCATCTGATAATTAGCACATACAGTTAGTCAGGAAATAATGATTAAGTAGTTTCATATCTTCTATTTAAGATTCTCCATCACAATGTTACTGGGTGTTCTCCAACTGAAACCGGCTTTCTTACTCAAAAAAACAGGAAACAAGTGCACCCAGAGAACAAAGGAGTGTGTCTTCAAAGGGTGGAAACAGGAAACGAAGGAGTCGAGAGTGGGTCACAAAATAAAGACTGGTTTGAAATCCTCTCGTTTGAGAGGTGGTACAGGTGTTTGTGTCAGCAGTTTATCAAATCAAGCCAACCCTGGTGAAAAGACCATCTTAGACTAGAATGACTTACCACGCTAGCTTATTTTGACTTGTTATAGCTGGTTTTTCACTAATTTTATTATATTTTTAACGTTGCATACACAAACCCTCTCATATAAATAGATTTTTATGTAGTTCATTGAAGGTCAGTAAACAGTATTTCCATAAATTGGTTTCATTGCAGTATTATTTTAGGATACTACAGCATACTATTAGAATACAATTACTATATATGTTTAATTTTATTTCAGTTTAAAGGGATACTCTACTGGTTTTTCATATTAAACCATGTTATTCCCTTAACTAAGACGAGTTGATACATACCTCTCTCGTCTCAGTGCGTGCACTAAATCGCTGTCTTGCCGTGAACCTTTGTTAGATCTTATCTCAGCCCTGTTCATTCAATACGTGCCAAGAAGAGAAGCCACCAAACACCTCCACGTTTTCCCTACGTTTTTCACAGAACGTTTTATTTTGTTTCACCGTTCTTGGTCGAGTTACACTACTCTAGTAACTGTATAATAGGGAAAATGTGGAGGTGTTTGGTCGCTTCTCTTCTTGGCTTGTATTGAATGAACAGGGCTGAGATAAGATCTAACAAAGGTTTGCGGCAAGACAGCGATTTAGTGCACGCACTGAGACGAGAGATGTATGCATCAACTCGTCTTAGTTAAGGGAATAACATAGTTAAATATGAAAAACCAGTAGAGTATCCCTTTAACCTTCAGTTCAGTTCAGATTAGTCAAAAAACTAAATAATTGTTAGTTTTAGCCCTACTTAGCTTATGAAGCCATTCAACCTGCATGGACTTCCTGGTAAAGCTAGATTGAAAATGAAGTCCTGCTGGTTAAGTGAATTAAGAAGCCTGGTGGGAACACACCATCATCCAAAACAACACATACTAGTGACCAACATTATCCTCACGCAGCCCTGCTGAAATGCAAAAAGAGCCTATACCAGCAAAGCCTGTTTAAATCAGCTTCAATTTCCTGTTAAAACTATCACTGAATTACCAGAATAATGTTTGTTTTGGGCACTTTCATGTTGGGCAAGTTAGTCTACCTGTGACAATAACCACCATCTGCAAGTAATTGAACAGCATTGTCCATCTTGCAATTTAAGTTGGTCCAAACTGGTGTAAACACTGAGGTTTATACTCATGTATTCACCTTCACATTTCTCCAGGATCTGCACCGTGTCACCGATCTCCAAAGGCAAGCCATGCTGCACCGTTCCTCGAAAACTGGCCAGCACTGCAACACAAAAAAATGACAATCATATATAACGATAACTCATCAGTCTTTTCCACTTTCCGTATTGGGGGTAATGCATTACAAGTAGCATTTATGTAATCAGATTACTTTTTTTGACGAGTAAATCAATGCATTACTTTATCTAGCCAATCAGAGCAGAACTCCTCAGTATTCATGATCATTCCAAATAAGGTAAAAACAGACCATTTCATTCTAGGGCCAATTTCTAGAGCTGAAAATGGACCTGTAAAACCATATCTGGACATTTTAAATGCCCTTAAATAAGCCAATACCCTCAATGTAGTTATCAGAGACCAAATTAAAATATTATTTCAACACATTCTAGGGCACCTTTAAAGGTGCAGTAAGCGATTTCTGAGAAACACTGTGTAAAGTGGATCGGACTGAGCAGTGCAACACACTTGTAGCCAATCGGCAGTAGGGGGAGTGTCCACTCATGATAGGGGAGGAGAGAGTGAGCCAATCAGCAGTAGGGGGACTGTCCACTCAAGATAGGGGAGGAGAGAGTGAGCCAATCCGCAGTAGGGGGACTGTCCACTCATGATGGGGGAGGAGACAGTGAGCCAATCAGCAGTAGGGGGACTGTCCACTCAAGATAGGGGAGGAGAGAGTGAGCCAATCAGCAGTAGGGGGACTGTCCACTCATGAGCAAGAGGGAGATTTGAAGAAATACTGTAGAAAGAGAGATGGCTGAAAGACTTTACAAAAGAGAAAGATCAGGCAATATCTTCAGGACTGATGCAGAGGTTGTGTTGTTTCTGCTCCATACGCGAGTAACATTGTTTTTTCTATGTTTCACAGAACCAGAATCACAGCAGGCGATTAACAACCAACTCTTGCTTGTACTCGTGTTCTGCATGTTCATTTTATTTTTTCCTTGTCTTTCGTCCCTCATCTTTGCTTTACTTTTTCGTAAAGTATTTTTGCTTCGCTTCAGCTATGATAAAGAGACATCCGATGCATTGCGTTTTGGGTGGCGGAGCAATGAAGGGAGGGGTGTGTTTGTTTGGGTTGATTTCAAATATTTGTTTAGTACACCTTTAACTTGATGTACTAAAATAACTAAAACTGAAATAAAAATATAAAAAACTACATAAATATATATAAACTAATATAAAATTACACTTAAATAAAACTGGTGACATGACATTTCAAACCATGTCATGACATTTATAGGATGAATTTAATCAAGAGAACACTGAAGAAAACAACAAACAAAAAAATTGCTCCATTCCCTTCAATTCATACACATTTGATCAGTTATGAACCAAAGCTGAAGTTCGGCAAACACTGCTGCAAAATTGCATAGTGCAGAGACATTTGATTTATAGAATGTAAACGTCACAGATTGACCTTTTTGGCTGAATTCAAAGAGCGCACAAACCCAAAAGCTGTCTTTTTTGCAGTGTTGTGGGGATTGAAGTAATTTCAGATGTTCAAAGCCTAGCATGACCTCAGCTTAAGCTCATAAGGGCAGGGTTGCCAGATTTGCTCTGAAGTTCAGCACCGTGGGAAGGTTTAATAAAAGTGACGTGTCTCTCTTCCTTAAGCACTCAACAGAGAGACTCACCTGAGGAGACTCGCTTTGATGAGCATGTACGCTAAGAGCCTTTGAAGAAGTCAAGGCTCACTGAGCCAAGAAAAGTAAAGAAATAGAACAGAAATTAAGAATATGGAGACTAAACGATGGTGAAAGACATACAAGAAGAAAATAAGAAGTGACAGACTGGAAAATGACGAAAAAGAAACTGCAGAGAGAAAATAATATATGTCTTGTAATCAGCGTTCCTCACACAAACAGCCACCACGACAGCTCTCAAATCTATTATAATGATGTCATCATTGCCCACTCCACTCACACAGGATTATGGGATATGTGTGTTAAATCAGGTTATCTCACCTGCCTGAGATGAATCAGAGATGAGTTGTGGGGTGGATTTCATAGTTTTATGAGACAGGGGCCAATCTGGGATATTAACAAAGAGGCTCTGACTCAATTGAGAACCTCTGTGTGTGCGTTGTAAGACTTTAAAAGATTATAAAAAGTCAACCTAAGATGCACAGATCACCCAGAAACTCACAAATTCCCAATCAAATCATTATTGGCAGATAATCAGTGTCAAACAAAGTCAAATCAATCAAAAACATTCAGTTTGACCAGTGTAATCCAGCGATTCCCAAAAAAATGGCTCCAATGTTTTGATTCTAGTGTATCAAAAACACAGCAATCGATGCAGTCCCGAAAGAATAACTCAGAGTTGGATCTTGTTAGCGAATCTAAAACATCCAACATGGTCATGTAAACTAATCTCCAAATGAGTCTTATAGGTTGGTTGACTTAGTTATTTAGTAAATCAAAAGCATAGAGTGCGACCAGTGTATATACCAATGTAACTGATTCCCAAATAAATTAATCCTATGAGTTGATTCTTTTGAGTGAATCAAAACAAAAGGAATTAAGGAAATCTAAATATTTGATTGATTGGAATGAGCCTTAGGAGTTTTTGTGTGCGTGTATGTATGTGAATAAAAAAAAAGGAACAACTTGGCCATAATTCCTTACAATTCCCATCCTTACACATAACAACCACCAGAATAACCAACCGCATCGCAACACCTTGGCAACCAGTGAAGGAGTTTTGCACAGACAAGCAGCACTTAAAATTTTCCTCTAAAAATTTCATGTAAATATGGTAAACTGAACCACTACAATTGTAAAACCTGGATCTAACTGAATATTTTTTACTCAGAAATTACAAACTAGAACAGTCCTTGAGTTCAGTGCATCTCCTTGAAACACGCATCCAATCACAATCCCAATGTCCAAAATTTTTGTTCATCCAAAAAGTTTCACAACCCAAGTTATCCCTGAGTTTTGAAGGCAGCGGTATCCTATCTGTGTGATTTGACTTTCAAATATGGAAGGCAAAATAACACAGTAGGTCCGTTGAATTAATTATACAGGTTTTCGGCAGCAGCACATTAAATTATTCATCTTGGATGCGGAGTCCTTGACAGAGCTCAAATCCTTCCCCGGTAACCGTACGGCAGCTGTTAACTGAGCTGGAGCATCGCCAAAGAGGATCAAACCTGTTCAGTGACCGAAAAATACTTTCAGTGGCTTTTAATTACCTGAAGAAAAGTAAAAGAACAAGAATGTGAGGAAGAGAGACACCCTTACCTCTCCAAAAAGGTAAACTGCCAATTTTAAAAACTTAATGGCAAACATGCTTTCAAAAGTTCAACCACAGTGCTCCCAAAAAGTATTTGGACACACTTAATGTCACTGCATAAAATGGAGATGATTTCCATTGGATGTATGAAGACTTGTTGGTCCAAAACTGATAATTGTCACAGCCATAAATGAGAAAGCAAATTATTGCAGTTCTGCTCATGGATATTTAGTTTCCTTGCAACCAAGTGCCTCAAATAAAATAGTATCTTTTTAAAGATTTGATGCCAAACTCTGGCAAATCCAGTGATTATTTCAACCTTAAATAACCCCTTACTTTATGTTGATGACAAAATGTATTTATTCATAAAAACATGAATAATATTTCACAACATTTAGAACTAAATCCATATTTATAGTAGAGTGCCAGATTTCCAGACACAGATTAACCCTGGAACTAAATTACAATCTCATCAGTAATTCTGCACTGAAAATCCTTTTTAGCACTATCCCTAATCTGTGTTTGGGACACTAGCCCATAGTGTCTTGAAAAAAAACATCTGTGAATACATTTGCACACTACTATTCATTTATAGTAATATTTTACAAATATTTTATGTGTAAAGTTAATATATTTGATTTATAATACTAAATTTTACAGTTTCTCTTGACTATCCACTATCTTGCATAAAACACTTTGTGTTGCACTGCATTCTGTGTAGGGCTGGATGATTAATCGAAAAATAATCGAAACCGAAATTCAGAGCCTATAACCGACGTAATTTTACCATGTCGGTTATTTCGGTTTTTGAATCCTATTAATATTTCCGCCCGTGTTAATGTACTTTCCCCTTTAAAACATATTACTGCGTGTGTAGTCACGTGACTCCGCACCGTCCAGTCTGCGACATTGAAGCAACATGAGCTCCTTTCACACAGCGCGTTGATCCCGGGAAATTTCCTTCTGTGTAAACGCAAACACGAGCCGGGATTGATGCCAGGTTGGGGACCTAGTAACATTGCCGTGTTTAGTCACGAAACGCGCGCTGTGTGAACAAAAGCTGTAATCAATGCCGTGTCGTCGTAAAGATGATGCTGAAGCCGGGATCGTTCGCCAGCGTGTTTATGATCGAATCAGAGAAAAAAATGCACAAGCGTGGTTTCTTTGTTAGGTTGCATAATTTTGCACAATGTTGCAGGAGCCTTTGTGTGCGTGTATGATGCCTAAACATTAGGACATCAGATTCTCTTTTTGATGAAACGATATCTATTATTATATCCCATTCCCAAGAATCGTTCTTTTAGTCAATGCTGTTTCCTGTTAATGTGTGAACAACACTTCACTTGATTTCACATGATTTGTACCACCTCTCATCCAATAAATCGCAAAAAGCTTTGGGCTTTGATACTCTTGATATGAAACAAAGTCTTGGCTTTCAAAATTCTGTCAATTTATAATGAAATTCAAAAAATACAAACCGGTTTGTTCCTCTTAATGTTGTGTGACATATTGCTGTAGCCAATCATTTCTTTCTCTTTACTACTAGTTATAGCACAAAATAAACTAAATGAACATCAGAAGGTATGTTGAAAGATACAGTACAACTTACAAAAAAGTATTGTGACATATAATTGCTCAATCAACGGAAAGACGTCAATAAAGCTTGTGAACAATAGGTCTCGTAACGTTATGTTTAACTCAAGAAAGCTATTCAATGTCTATACTTTGATGGTCAGCTGAAAAATTAACAATTGACATGTACTGTACATGATATATCCAAATGAATACATTTTTGAATTGATCTGAATCAAAATCAGAATTGAATCAGTGCCTAGCCCTAATAAAAATATTTATAAGTTGTCAGCAAAATCAAAGCAACTTTGATTGTAACTGATGGCATGTGCATTGTGGGAATGTGGCAGAGAAACAAACACACAGTCCAATCCTCAGCCGGGTGCCATGCTCTCGCATCCTATAATCCCGCTGGGCTGACACAGACCTACGACAGCGAGCCTCATCCCTTTGGCTCAGACATCGAAATAGAGAACTCAACACAAGACACTGTTTGGGCGGATTAACTGCAGATCTCGTTTAGGTCTGCTACTTGGTTTCAGGTCTGCGGAGGGTGTGATGCTACAGTTGGGTAGTCTAAGCTCTTTACAGCACGACACAGAGCTCAGGATGATGGGTTTACCCTCGCCGCTCAAGTTCTGGCCAAGTGACATGTGTATCTGCCTCAGTGCTTCCAGGAAACAGAAACAGAGCTCAGAAGATTTATTGTGTGGAGTGAGGAAGAATCCGATGGTTTGGAGCCTGATCAAAACTAAATGTTACAGTGTGATGACCAATTATAAAAGAGAACATGACAAACATTTTCTTAAAAACAACTCAATATTACATGCTAATCAAAAGCAGGCAATTTTGTAATAGCATTACATACAACAACAGTTTCAAAAAGTAGCCTAAACATAATGTAAATGCTCAAAGTAGTCATTTTCAGCGGCAATGCCAATACCTAGACAGTATGGTGGCCAATATACTGCCGATATATTAAAAATATCAAATAATATATCAAATGTTGGCGCCAATGGTCTGGTGGGCAGTGCACCGACATGTAGCGTCGTTGTGTTTCGGACGACCCCTCTCTCTCCCACCTCATTTCCTGATAACCCTATGCTGTCCTATCATAAAAAGGCAAAAATCATTTATAAAAAAAATCTTTAAATATATAAAATAATTATTTTAATAATGACAATAATTTGTATACACCGAACTATACAAATATAATTAATTTAATGGTCTTCCATTGTAAACTACATAATTAAACTGAATACAAAATACATATTGTAGCCTACTAACCAAATATTTGTTCTGCCAGAATGAAAATAAAAAACAGCTTGAAGTGAAATATACTCAAACATATTAACGTACATTAGCAATTATGAAATCAATTATAGAATATTACTATTAGAATACTAGGCTATATATAATAATAGCAATATAAAAGTTACAATATTTCATAATTTGTTTCTTTAATTGTATATTTTGTATACAAAATTATATAGGATATATAAATACATAGACATTTAGCCCATACTATAAGAACACATATAAACAGCAAAAATAGATATCGGCCATAAGCCATCGTGCACCCAAAACAAATTATGCTATTCCAACAGTATCAACATGCAGTTCACTAAAAATTGGTTCAAAAGGATCCCCTAATGTGCATTTACCCTCACTTAAACAACCTTGCCCCCTACTGATGTGTGATCCACCCATGAACCTGACAGCTAATCCACCTCTAGATTCATTAATTATTCATTACTACATTAATATGCAAATGTACACTGGGTTCTGTGTTGTCCATGACCGTGTTGCCAAATGAGACTGAATTATTAACAGAATATTTAGGTCTAAAAATTGAGCATCCTGCAGCGTAGAGAGAATTATGCAGAAACTGGGAATATTTAGTTTGTTGGGGATCAAGAAGATGCAAAACAATTAGGCAAGAGAATGTACTAAAGCATTTAGTACAAGTAAAACCGTTTTCTTCCTGTACAAAACAGGATTTAGGGCATGTAATCGCCTGTGATACTAACAGGCAATTAAATTCGATACACTCCACGACTTGAGAGACCAAGGATGTGCAATAACAAACCTTTTTCCTTTCTCAGCAATGCAGAGAATCTCACCAAAGCTATCTCAAAGAGTTAGACTCAACCGCACTGTAATACACACTCTGTGATGTAAGAATCTGAATCTATCGCCAGTCTGTCAGACCAGCAATTCATCTGTGCTTCATAACAGGAGCTCGGGGTTCTTTGGCAAGGCTCTTGGTACGCGTGTGCCAAAGGAGCGGCCACTGTGGAAATCATTCATTACCGCAGCTGCTGAAGAGGAAGACGCTGTTGATGGTAATGTGAATGCAAGTGATGGATTCATGTGCTGACAGAGAGCAAGTCTGTTAATTAATGAGCTCATTTAGACATTCCTTAGCCTGGACGGTGACACCAGAACACACTTAACCCTGTCTGCTACGCATCTGAAGGCGCAAGGATAATTGAAAACTACAAGAGGTGGAAATTAAAATGTCAATATCTGAAACAGAAGGTTAGCAAATGGAGTAGAGTGGATGGATGGATGAATGGAGTAGAGTGGATGAATGGAGTAGAGTGGATGGATGGATGAATGGAGTAGAATGGAGTAGAGTGGATGGATGGATGGATGGATGGATGAATGGAGTAGAGTGGATGGATGGATGGATGGATGGAGTAGAGTGGATGAATGGATGAATGGAGTAGAGTGGATGGATGGATGGATGAATGGAGTAGAGTGGATGGATGGATGGATGAATGGAGTAGAGTAGATGGATGGATGAATGGAGTAGAGTGGATGGATGGATGGATGGATGGATGGATGGATGAATGGAGTAGAGTGGATGAATGGAGTAGAGTGGATGGATGGATGGATGGATGAATGGAGTAGAGTGGATGGATGGATGGATGAATGGAGTAGAGTGGATGGATGGATGGATGGATGGATGGATGAATGGAGTAGAGTGGATGGATGGATGAATGGAGTAGAGTGGATGGATGGATGGATGGATGGATGGATGGAGTAGAGTGGACGGATGGATGGAGTAGAGTGGATGGATGGATGGATGAATGAATGGAGTAGAGTAGCTGAATGGAGTAGAGTGGATGGATGGATGGATGAATGGAGTAGAGTGGATGGATCGATGGATGGATGGATGAATGGAGTAGAGTGGATGGATGGATGAATGGAGTAGAGTGGACGGATGGATGGAGTAGAGTGGATGGATGGATGAATGGAGTAGAGTGGATGGATGGATGGAGTAGAGTGGATGGATGGATGGATGAATGAATGGAGTAGAGTGGATGGATGGATGGATGAATGGAGTAGGATGGATGGATGGATGGATGGATGGATGAATGAATGAATGGAGTAGAGTGGATGGATGAATGAATGAATGAATGAATGAATGAATGGAGTAAGATGGATGGATGGATGGGATGGGATTAGAGTGGATGGATGAATGAGTAGAGTGGATGGATGAATGGATTAGAGTGGCTGATGGATGGATGGATGGATGGAGTAGAGTGGATGGATGGAGTAGAGTGGATGGATGGAGTAGAGTGGATGGATGAATGGATGGATGGAGTAGAGTGGATGGATGGAGTAGAGTGGATGGATGGATGGAGTAGAGTAGATGGATGGAGTAGAGTGGATGGATGAATGGATGGAGTAGAGTGGATGGATGGATGGATGGATGGAGTAGAGTGGATGGATGGATGGATGGAGTAGAGTGGATGGATGGAGTAGAGTGGATGGATGAATGGATGGAGTAGAGTGGATGGATGGATGGATGGATGGATGAATGGAGTAGAGTAGATGGATGGAGTAGAGTGGATGGATGAATGGATGGAGTAGAGTGGATGGATGGATGGATGGATGGATGAATGGAGTAGAGTGGATGGATGGAGTAGAGTGGATGGATGGATGGATGGATTAGAGTGGATGGAAATCAAATAAAATGTAATACAAAATAAAAATAAAATAAAGAGTAAAATAAAACTAATAAGTAAATAATACAAAATAATACAAATATAAATTAAATTAAAGGTGCTATATGGAACTTTTCTACTAAAATGAATCCTTTTTTATTGCCTGTGTGTGAAGGGGTTGTAATCACACATTACAATGATCCACTTGTCGAGTTTTGCTATTACCTCTGAAGGCCAATATTCATATTTATATGTGAAGTCTCCGGGTCGGATTTACCGTAAAATCCAACGGATGTGACGTACATGCGCGCTCCCGAGCCTCTCTCCTTATATACAGTCTATTTAAGACCGTCAGGGAGTTACGTCTGGTTAAAGGCGCACGTTTTTCGGCCTATATCTTGGTCAATCTTTGATCAATATTCCTAAGACTCTAATCGTTTGTAGTGCTGGACGGGACCTTTCGAACGAGCCCACCCACGATGTCCAACTCGCCTGGCTCCCCGAGTTATAGCCGTTCGAAATCGGGGGTCCCAGCGAACAGCGATCCGGTAGGGGGCATCCCCGAGGCCCGCCACTCTAGCGTTTGGGCAAGGGTCCCGCTGGGACCTCCTCCCCCAAATTTGAGCTCTCTGGGTCTTTGCGTTCCAGAGTGTTACGCACCCTTAAGGCCTGTTCACACCGGGACGAATTTCGCACGCGTTATTCGCCGACGTTTAACGCCTCGTGACTAAACAAAGGGCGCCAATGTGAGTGTTCACACCGACGCGTAAAACGCCACGCGTAAAAGCGTCATTTTAAAAAAAAACGCCTCGGGTTCGTTTTTTCAGTTTGACGCGCCGCGTCAAAAACTATCCGACCAATGAGATTGGCGCTTTTGCTCACGTGTCTGGAGCTTCTGAAGTTACAGTAAAGCACAACTTGGGGGCGCTCAAACACAAAACGGTCTTGCCGAGCACACATACGTAATGGCGAAGAAGATATACAGCGTAGCGTCTACTACACTCTGTCGGGAAGAAATAAGACGAGGAAGATGCAAGGCCAGATGAATGTAGAGCTGCTGGTCTTGTTGGTGTCTATATAAAGAGACACCAATGAGAATAAAGAACTGTATGACAAACGCGACAAACTTGCTCTCTTCTTCTGAGTGACAAGCGAGTGTCAGAAGCACTTTGTGGACCGGGGTATTTCTGTACATTTAGCGCCATCTAATGTCAGGGAATGAATTTGCATGTTCACTCGGCTCATCGTCAGCGAAAAACGCTTGGGTGTGAACACAAAAAACGCGTTGAAAAACGCTGACGAATAACGCGAGCCGATATTCGTCCCGGTGTGTACGAGCCTTTGTGTACAAAGTCTTTAAAGGGGCAACATTGAGGTCGTGATCAGAAGTGGTGTAATTAAAATGGCAAGAGACGACAAATAACAAGGTATTGTGCAAAAATAAAGTACGATTTATTGTACTTGGGAAATGTAAATGCAAAAGATGAACAATAATAATAATAATACTAATAAGGATAATACTTGTTTTGGACACAAAGAAAAAATAAACAAAATATACAGATTGAGAGTTCAAAGTAAATGACCCAAGAGAATAAGGACATAAATAGTGAAGCCAAATGAAAGAAAATAAAACAAACTCTGGTTATCTAATCCCCAACCTCTTAACTAACTAACAACAAAAAGAAAAGAAAAGACAGGAATCTTCAGCGCAAAGCGCCCTCTTTAACTATTCTAACTAATAATAAAACATCCAAGGGTGGCGTTCACTTCCTTACCTGGTGTTTGTATACATCGAGTTTGCTAAGTGTTGCTTTGTGTACGTCACGTGACATATTACCTGTCCGAATTTCTCTTGGTAACCTCAAAACACGCCGTCATGGCAGAACACGTTACACTTGGTAATCTCAGAACACGCCGTCTTGGCAGAACACAAAGAAAAACCACAGGACAATGTCTGTAACAGAAAATAACAAACACAAAAGCGACAAGCAGAGCGACAGAAAGAAACAAGCTGACATGCGTTATTCTCAGCTTCCTTTTAAACTCGCGTGGTACACTTGATAGGCTACGGTAGGAAAGATGACGTCACGACGCAGATGATGATTGACATCTCTCTCAGCCAACAGCGGACGAGTGGTGAGACAAGCCTAAGGCCCCATCCACACTACTGCGTTTTAGTTTAGAAACGGAGAATTAAAACGAATACGATCTCCGTCCACACCAGCGTTTTAGCTGCGATCTCCGTCCACATTAAAACGACTGAAAACGCGGATCACGTGACCATTCACCTTCACTGGGCATGCGCGTGCCGGTGTAAACACAACACAACTTCATTGATAAAAATCCCACCATGCGCTGGTTCTTCCCGGCTTAACCCAAAACCGACGCTGTACGGTCGAACCGGCGCTGCACACGGCATGGGAATTGTCACAGATCGCTGGAATAATAGCTCGACTCCGGCGCATAGGCAGTTAACGTTATAGCATCAGGTAAGGCAGATTCACTCTGACTGGTGACACCCAATCAGAGAGCCGAGCGCGAGCGTCTGCGTCATCGTTTCTAAAGTCCTCCGTTTTGACCCGTCTACACTAAAACGCCCTCCGGAGATTCAAAACGCAAAACGGGTCTGCAGCGTTTCTAAACTTCTCCGTTTTAGGTCTTCGTTTTTGCCGTTTTAGTGTGGACGGGAGGTGCAAACGTAGCAAAAGGTCTCCGTTTCTAAACGAAAACGTAGTAGTGTGGACGGGGCCTAAGAATGTGATAGACAGTATAGAGAAAGAGAAACAAAAGAAAACACATATGCGCGAGACCACAGGGACGCAACAGAGATACGAGCGATTTTCTTCTGAGATCGTGACGTCACCGGCGTCCGCAATTTTGCAGCGCGCCCGATGGTTTTCTGCTAATATCTCCGCGAAAACACCACCAAAAACTATGGAACTTAAATGGTTCTTTTCAGCTCGACTAGATGGTCCCAACGAGCTCGTGCTCGCCGAATCCGTCTAGTATTCGCCGAGATATTTGCGTAATAGTCGGTATTGTCTATGAGTTCGAGCACGAGCGCTCTTGTAAAAATTGGTTACAATCTGAAACATCACCGCCAGAGGACGCTAAATGTTACATAGAGCACTTTTAAATAAAAGTAAATAAAATTAAATGAAGGCTCAAATAAAATAATCTAAAAATATATAATTAAAATTAAATTAAATAAATAAATCCATTAAAAATGTAATTGAATTAAATCTAAAAAAAAATCTTGAGCTTCACAACACTTAAAATCAGCAGAGCTTGTCTGTCTGTCAGTTACAGCTCATGTACCGCTTCACAGCATCAAGACAACAGATACAGATGGAGACAAAGCCACACACACGCATTTTTTGTATTAGCAATAATCTGAGTCACAGCCCTCCTGAGACTCCACACTTCTCCAGACATTAGGTATTTGGCACCTTTGTAAGCTGTGCCTTCACTCAAAAGACAGCTCCCTCCACATTGTGCTTGTGTCATTGAGGGCCTTAAAGAATAGATCTGCTCTGGTGGTTTATCAGAAATAAGTGAAGCCATTTGGTGTGAGCCATTGGCCGAGAATTGCCTGTTATCCGTGTTTCAGATATCTAAAGGTCAGAGAAATATCATTTGGTGTCTCACAAAGAGAATTATCATAGTCTCCTCTTTCTTCAAACACAGACGGATGAGGAGAAAAAGTCAAGCGTGAGAGGAGCAGTGTTTTGAGCGCATGCGTTGTACCTCTCCAAGCAGAGATATCTGAAGACCACAGAGTGCATCATTATTTCTCTGCCCGGAATAAAAGTGAAATACTTCTTGAGGAGGAATAAAATGACAGTCAATAATACAGTATCAATATAAAAAATCAATTTTAAATCAATTTATTTAAAACACTGAAGCTTTAAATTCCCTTTCAGCTTTTTACATCTTTCATTCTTGATTCAGGAGAGACGGCCACCTTGCAGAAGCTGTAAAACGTGTGTAATTCATTCTATAAGTGCTATAAGTGACGGAGACTAAGCGAGTAGTGTCTCCTCCTCAGGCCAGAGTAAATCATATATGACTCTGATTAAATGCGAATATAGGTCAGACTTGTTAAGCTGCCCACTTCACCTCATTCTGCGCCATAATCGGCTCTCTGATTCCCGTATGCGTGTTTGTGTGAGTGTGAGTGTGAGTAGGGATTGCGATGCGATCCGCTGCCGTAATGTTAGATAAAAGCTTTGAAATACTTAGGATGAGTTATCCAGCAGTGCTTTTCCAGCTCTGATTTCACACTGGAGTTTCTTTGATTCATTCCTAAACTCACTATAGCCTATGTAGAATTCTCTGTCATTGTTGTGTGTGCTTTTCTCGTGATGTTCACTGTGCTCTGACAAACAGCTCAAATAACCCAATCCCTCCTCACGCTGCTTTTCTTCCTACAGTTCCTTCAATTGAGGAGCAAATGCTTTCGGTTCTCTATTCTTCTATTTTCCTCAACACCCGCCTAATACTTCTCTGGATCTAGCCATACGAAACCCTGATGTCCTCAGAAAATTACAGAAAATAAACCCATTTTTGAGCCATACCACCATCTCTAGCACCAGAAATAGAGGACCAGGCACTTCCTCTGTGTACAACAGCTGGAAAACATGCAAACCGTATCTTCATCTTCACAGTTAAGGGAGTGTGAGAGATGCTAAATTAAGTACAGTCAAACAGATAAGCACGTCCATTTCCAGCCCGATCTCATGAAAGTGCGTATAAATACCACAAAAGTTATTTCTCGCGCCATTTATACGCCAAAATCAGTTTTTGCGTGTATATGATACGCAGTTTTCGCGTGCATATGATACGCACCACCCCCATCCCCCCCTCCCCTAATCCTACCCAAGGGGTTTTCAGTGCGTAGCATATACACGCAAAAAATATTTTTGGCGTATAAATGCCACGAGAAATAACATTCGTGGTATTGATACGCACTTTCATGCGTTGCCATTTCCTAAACATATATTTACAAAAATGTCCCTGAACATTCAATAACAAATAATCAATACTTCACACCATTCTTTGTAAACTCTAGAAATAGTTGTGAATGAAAATCCCAGTAACTGAGCAGATTGTGAAATACTCAGACCGGCCCGTCTGGCACCAACAACTACGCCACGCTCAAAATTGCTTAAATCCCTTTCTTTCCCATTCTGACATTCAGTTTGGAGTTCAGGAGATTGTCTTGACCAGGACCACACCCCTAAATGCATTGAAGCAACTGCCATGTGATTGATTGATTAGATAATTGCATTAATGAGAAATTGAACGGGTGTTCCTAATAATCCTTTAGGTGAGTGTGTGTGTGTGTGTTTTTATTTATTATTTATTTGCTTTTTTTGTTTTTTGTTTGTTTGTTTGTTTCTGTTGTTGTTTGTTTGTCACTATTAAGTATTCACCCAAAACAACGCATCTGCGACAATATTTTCTACTCCTCAGATATGTACAATTTGGAGCAGGGCTCGCAAAATTTGAAAATCGCTGGTAGCACTTCGGCAGGGCTCCAGACTAACTTTTCCACTGGTCGCACTGGTGCTACCAACTTTCTCAGTTGGTCGCACCAGCATACGATTTGGTCGCACCTTTTTTTTTTTTTTTTTTGCTACATGCCATGGGATTAATCAATGCTTATGAATGGTGGTCTTAATGGACCAAGGCTAGCAAAGGCTTTCTGGGTTGCAGAATAAATACCTGAAATATATTATATAAAAACTAGGGTGTAACGATACCCTCATGTCACGATTCGATACATATCACGATACTGAACTCACGATACGATATTATTGCGATACTCCAAGACATTTGATAAAAGGTTATCAAAAATGTACTGTTGATTAAAATGTTACATTTTGATATTACATTGTGGGTTTAAATGAATAGGCTTGGACTCTGTGCTTTTAACCCAAGGACAATAGAGACACCAGAATAAAAATATTCATGAATCTGAAGCTGAAAATACAGAATTATTTTAGACGAATAGTCTGGCACTTTTTCACTGACTAGATATATTTTAAAATAATATTGGACACTTTTTACTGGTCAGGTAACATAAGACATTTGGTATTATCAGGACAAATATTACCCCATTGCATTATTGTAATGTAGTACTGACACTAAAACTACGAAAACTTGAATTTTTTTCTCACACAGTAATTTTTTTGGGGCGGGGGAACTATCCATGATACGTAATGTTGCATTTTTGTATTGCGATATATTGTGGTGCGATATATTGTTACACCCCTAATAAAAGCACAAATTTCCAAATTTCACGATTTTAATGGATTTTGGACAGTCATTTTATTCTGTAATTTTAAGCATTCTACATTTGAATTATATACAATCTATTTATTTACATTTGAATCAATCATATTCTATCTGTCTGTCTGTCTGTCTGTCTATTATCATCTTTCTATCAGCATCATCTTTCTATCTTTTAAAAATCATTAAACATTCAAATGTATGCATTGGATTTTAAAAGATTAGAGCATTATAATACGCTGATACAGATTTTTCGTTATCAAAGTTTATAGTTGAATCAGAAATCTCACACTCCTTACCTTCTGGATTTTATAATCTTTTCCTTTTCCTCTGTGGAGCGATTACTCTCATCTAACCGCTGAGAAGACGTAGGAAGGGGCACGGTGTTTCGTGAGACCTTTTCATTTTTATATGCCTTTAATTCGTGAATTCGTAATTGGCGCGTTTCACCATCAGTGTGCAATGCGCGTGACGTGTACGTTCGTCAATAAATAAACTGCACGTGTCTTGCGGAAGAACATTGTAGCCGGAGCTTCTTCTCTCCGTTAGTGTCTATGGCGAGTCACGCAGGCACTGGGAAACTCCGCAATCGAGCCGAGCCCTGGATAAAATAGTCCGAATATAAACACTTATTTTAGGCGTACCGTAGTGATTCGGGATAAGTCAAATACACGGTTTGGAAAATGGATTCATGATGTATTGTATTGTAATGTATTGTATCAATCATGATGATTGAACATAAGTTACGTTACGGACTGCAGCAGCTGCTGATACAACGGCACTGTTGCGCGAGCGTCCACTCGCACGAGTGCGACCACATACATTTTTAACTCGCACATTCTCAAAAAATGGTCGCATATGCGACCAATTTGGTCGCAGTCTGGAACCCTGTTCGGGCAGGCAGTCTTCAGATTTTGGTAGCCCGAAATGAATTTGACTAGCCCAAATAAAAAGACAATTTTTAATGTAGAAAATTGGTTAGGAGTCAAACATCAATCAAAAACTTTTTCAAAACACAAATATCAACAATTGGATATAAAATAATCAAATTAGAATCAATACAAATATGCATTGGTTCTAACTGAACTGAAATTTGTGTGACCAGTACGGAACATGAATCAGTCTGTGGCTCAGCCCCCAATGAGGGTATGACTAAAAAAAAGTTAACACTTTAGTTTTGTGTCTAATGCTCAATATTAACTAGTTTCATTAACATGCAGTTAATGACTTAATGAGTTACTGTAGTTTGACTCGTTCTCATCTCCACACGTTCTAAATGGAATTTGACTCCTGATGCTTGCTGATCTGTGACGTGATGGCTCTTGGCACGCACTGCGCAGTACAGTTTTTAATTATAATGTATGCTCTCTTCTGAACTAAATAATTGATCATTATTATTTATATTTATAATTAATTCAAATAAATATTTTAGCAAAAACGAATAGCCTACTTTAAAAAAGTCAAGACATCGCGGTGTCACGGTAGGAAAGTGATGTCACCGGTGATGGGGCTTAAAACCGGTAACACCGTCAACACCGTCTATCGCGGCAAGCCTAATCTATATGAGACAGGCCTTTATAATTTAGTGTTGAGATGTTGTTCATTGAGATGTGGTTCCTAGAGTCTCTAAAAATCTCCAAATGCTCCACGTGAAACCGCGGTCTTCCGACCTTTAAAGAAAATACTATCTTTACGATTTATTTTAATTAATATGCACGAGGGAGTGCCTCTCTCTGCCTCTCTCTGCCTCTCTCTGCCTCTCTCTGCCTCTCTCTGCCTCTCTCTGCCTCTCTCTGCGGCCGCCAAATAACGGCTCTCTCTCTCTCTGCGGCCGCCAAAAAACGGACGATATGACAGGTTTTACCCGAAACTAAAAAAACAGACCCGGCCTTTATTTACCCAAACCTGTCGCCACACAGGCGTGCAAAAGAGATAGGCGTCTATTTGGGACTCGGCTATTATTTGATATTTTACGGTATATTAATTCTTAACATGTACACATTAATTATTAATCTTGTGCCCAACAACGGGTTTGTTAATGTTTCTTGTCACCTCACAATGACAGTAAACGAATTATTACATTACATGAATCACGTTACATCAGCCAATTTTCAGTATATTAGTTTGCCTGATTATTTTTGTCATTCGTTTAACATTTATGACCTAAAAAACTGTCAAATATGAAATGTTTAGTTTAGCTAACGTTACTTACATCTTGTCTCGCACGACTTGACCATAAACTGAAGCGTCAGTCACTCTGCTAAAATTCACGCTCATCAGCTTCTATGGCGTAAAGCCCACCTACTTTGATTGGTCATCTCAAATATTCTGACATTGACGAGCAGTGACAGACCAATGAGGCTAAGATGAACACACACACACACACACACACACACACACACACACACTCACAGTCCTCTTTTTCTGACGTGCACTCTACTCGCGTGTCGCTGCGGACAGAAGATGAACGTGCTGAATCTGATTATAACAAGACTGAAGCGAACACGAATTTGTGTAGCTTGTGTATCACATTTTTAGGGGGGCGAGGCAGAAGTTTAGGGGAATTTGATTACACCATTTCAGATAGCCCGTCGGGCAGGCCGGTTATGCATTTTGGTAGCCCGACTTGAAAACAATAGCCCCGGGACGTCGGGCAGGCGATTTTGTGAGCCCTGTGGAGGTTAAACGGTTGAAGCAACAGACTCCAGCGCATTAACCTACGATTAGAATTGTACATGCGACTGAGGAACTTGAGTGGATCATGGTCAGTATAGACCTTAACTGGATGTACGGTAGAACTCAAGTACACTTCGAAGTGTTGAATAGCTAATACTAGGGCTAAGGTCTCCTGCTCGATAGTGGAGTACCTTTGTTGGGCCTGCTGCTGTTGAGCTTGCAGAGCCTGCTGCTCCTCCGTATGAAAACCATCCACCGCCTTGGACTGCATCAGCTTACTCTCCCACAACGTTTTATGCTCCATCAGGGCCTGCTCATCCACTCCCTCATCCAGGAAAAGCTCCCGGACTTCATTGATGACATCCTCCATTACGGATCTATACAGTTTAGGCACTATGTTCGAGTTAGCCGAGCTCGCCATTAAAAACGCCTTTGAAACAAATACGAGCCAGACATCGGATATGAGGCGCATGGATGCATTTAAAGTTAGAAAGTCAACGTTCTCGCCGGAGCGCCAGAACGGTTTGGCTATAATCTCCCCGTCTGCAAAAACAAGAAAGCTATAAAACTGTGAAACTGTCTTTGCAAATGGAGATTGCAAGAGATTCGCCAGATGCAAGAACAGCTAAGGAGCTCCAGTTTTAAAGCTCATCCAGTGAGAAGATACAAACCTCTTCCGCCCAGGGACCATTCAAGACCGGTTTAAACAGTCTAAATGACTTTGAACATATTTAAGTTATCATTAAGTGTTTTAATAAAAATAAACCCTTTTTGTACAGACAAAAAAAAAAAAAAAAAAAAAACACACCTTTCCACAAAAGGTGGCACAAGACGGATGTGGCGAGTGATATCAAAAAAATCAGGGTCAGAAGGAGCGACACCTTCCCTCTGGGCCTCAATTTCTAACTTCCTCAACGCTAGTCGATTTTAAAGTTCATGCTCACGGAGTTGTGCTTGCATGCGCTCACGGTCATACTCAATTTCTTTCTCTTTAATATCTAACTCCCTCAAACGAATCTGGAGCTGTAATGCCTCCATCGACACGGGAGATTGTTTCTCTATTGGAAAAATGCCCTTACCGTGCAAAGCAGTTTGTAACGCGGTTCTGACTGTCTCTTTGCTGCGTTTCTCAGCAGAAGTGAGCTCCACCTCGTAAGTTGCAGCCAAATTTAACAACTGCTCTTTCGAAAATTTAAAAAATAATTCAGTAGGGGGTTCTTTAATGAATGCTTCCTCTGTTGCCATTCTAATTGCGAAAAGACGCTTAAAATCGAACCAAAATCATGTAATAAATAAAAAAAAACTCACCAAAGCAGGTTAAACTGCAACTAAACTACAATGTAGCAAATGTCTAAAGTGGTCAAACGAAAAGCACACATTAGGCTACAAACGACCACGAATTTTAATGTCCACCCCCAATTTACCCAATACGCTAGTGCAATCTAAGTAGGCTACACCAGCGCTCACTCAAATAGGCGATATGCCAATAGATGACACAAGCTATACAACTAAACTAAAGAGTATTATGATAAGCAAAAATGTTGTCCAGGGGCTCGTTCTTCGTACGTCGCTAACTCAGTTAGCTGGATTTGATTGTTGACGATTTGCCATGATCTTGGATTGTTTGGTTCTTCGAAGCTCATCCTAGACTTGCTGTCATAGCAACAGGTGCGATAGCTTGAACCTGCTCGCGAGCAGGCTTATTTCATGTAAACAGGATTAGATCGCGGCTTCATAAGCGCAGGTGATACGAGAAGTCTTTTAACGCAGCGCGATAGTGTACTTTTTGAGAGATATAATTCTCGGATGTCGTTTACATCAATTATTTTTTGGAAACGCACATTAAATGTTCGACTCGGAGTCGGCCTTTAATAACAGCACAACCTGTGTGCATTGTCCTGATATTATTTGCGAGTGGCTCTTTCCTTTAAACTATTGGAGATGCGGAGAACTTGATAAGTGCTGTCTGTCGTGTCATTCACAAATTTTACCCTGGCACTCAAGCAGTTTTTAGGGGTTTTTTTTGTGGCATTTCCAAGCCAGTTTAGACCCAAGGTTGTAGGCTATAGCAGGTTTTTTTTTTTTTTTTTTTTTTGTGTCCCTCAGGCTTCACTAATGTGATTGGTCAATAGACTGCACACATGTTCCCATCTAGGCCTCTATGAAGGGGACTTTGTGTACAGAAAGGGGGATCACAATGTAAATGTGCAGCCAAGTTACTATTACAATTCTTAATATTCCAGATTAGTAATATTATATCAAATTTTAAAAAAGGCAGTTGACAGACTAAAATCTCTAGATGGCGTGTGACTATTCATATTACTAATGTGGAAGCACAGAGACATTCACCTTGATGCACATTACTTGAACATGGTAAGGAAAAATATAAATATCCAGCTCACTGTATTACATATGTAAATGTAAAATGTAAATGTACATACACAGTTACAATGCAGCTCTTGCCAGGACAAGGTCACACAATGAAATGAACTTTGGCCAACTAAAGGGAAGATTTCAGTGTCTGAAAAGCCTGAGTGTTGCACCTGACAGGACCTGTGACATTGCATGTGCCATATTACACAACATTGCCAACATCAGAAAAAGAAGGGCGGAAAAGGTTTAATTAAGCCTAAATGTTTAATAAAAGACAAGACATTGCTTAGTTCATTGAGTCTTATTTCAATAGTTCTTTGTAAAGAAAAGCCAGTCATTCAGTCATCTTTTGCCTGCAATAAGAGATATTATGCAAGGTCAGCAATAGTACTCTGTGTGAAATAGTGTATTTTACTCTGAAGTTTATTTTGAAGCAACTCTATTTCTAGTGCAATTTCTTTCTTTAAGTAGTCAAGTTCTATTTCTCCCCTGATTTTTTGTTTTTCAAAATACTCTATTTTCTGTTGAAGACTCATAGGGAATGAATTTCACCCTGTGTCATTTGTCAAATTGTCACACATGCCTCGTGCAACAAATAAAAAGGAAAAGTTACACTGCCCACACCTGTATCACTGCGTTGTGCAGACTCTTCTGTAGGCCTTTCTGTACATGTGGACTCATGTCAGAAATAATAGACATAGGCACAAGTATAAATCAATTAAAATTATTTATGTATTTGCAGGTAGTCTACTTCCTCCAAAGGACAGTCATCTGAGAAGGTTTCTTCACTCTCCAGTGCAATGTGATTAATAACTCATGGCAAAATATTTTCACATTAACATAAGTTTATCAGTTTTTACTTTCACAAGTCAAAGCAATTTATCATTACTCAAGATTTAACAGTTGAAATGACTATACCAGCCAATATGCATTATAGGCCTACTTAATTTAATGCAGCAACAAATTATTTCACAGTGTACTTTCCATCTCATTTACCAGTAATGAAGGTGTTGCTGCTATGGGTCCCTGGATGTGTGTCTGGAAGAGCTGAACCCAGGGATGCCCTCCACAACAACAGGTCAATTCACACTCAACCCAGGGGTCAGCTCTTCTGCCAGGGTGCAGGAGCATCTGTTTCTTGGTTGCTTTTATAAACAGACAATCATTTATTTAACAGTGCCTTTTTGAAAGAGACTAGTAGGCTTATAAGGCCTAGTAAAAATTACCATTACGTAGAAGATTTTTGTACTCCACTTTCATCATGTTCACTATAGTGTGGTGACTCTGACATGACAATGAACAAAGTAATTATGAAATTATTAAAATAGAAAAAAAAAAAAAAAGTTATTAAAACATCTAACATGGCAACCACAAACGCATTTAATTCATCTGCTACTTTTGCCAGCCCTCTCTCCTGGCTTTTGCACACTTAGAAGTGTTCCCTGGCGTTTTAATTAAAGACTCAAAATCGGCATAACCTTCTCTTTCTCTGCTTGGGAGAAAAACTGGGCGTGTTCTTTGGCCATGCTGAACAGCCAATAGCAGCATCGCTGATCACTGTTTCTGCTATCGATACATATCCCCTTTTAAACCAACGCGTGAACGCGCAGTTATCTCAGATAACTCAATCCAGCGATACTAATCATAAACAACAGGAGTGTTCGAAGAACCCACTTAGCCGGATCATGATTAGCCCGATGATATTATCTTGGATGTCTCATTTGATCTCGGATGTTTTAAGCAACGTACGAAGAACGAGCCCCAGCTTCTCTAACTAACTATATACAAAACCAAAAAAAAAATCCTAAATATCTACGCAATCTTCAGTGGCGTACTCAGCTCGAGGCTTCCCACCGAGCCCCCTCCTGAGATATCCACCAAAAATAAAATAACAGTCGACTAAACAAATTAACAGACAATCATAATTGCACACCAGAATACTCACCAAAATGTTGCAGCCTTCAAAAGTTACAAGTTACAAGTCACACTAAACACTAAAATCCGACTTAAAGTATTAATCCCGGACGAGCCCCCAATATGTTACGGGCGGGCGGACACCACCCTTAACATGAAGGAGAGACGCACACAGGCCAGCTCGTGTCAAAAATAGGGTATGATTATTTAGTAGGTCGGTTGACAGATACCGGGTAGGTTCACGAAACACAGACAGAGTTACAAAGGCGGAAAGCTTCTGATTCCCGGGGTGGACTGCAAAAGCTCCTACGACGGACAGCACGGCAGTGCATCAACTCCGTTCTCAGGCTCTGTGTGCGCCCTTAGGTGTGGTTCCGGGAAGCTTTTGTAGCTCAAGTATACGGCAGCGCTCAGGTGTGGCTCATCTGTAATTAACCCCTTTTCAAGCACCGGCCCGAGGGCGGGCCGTCGAGGGCGTGGCTATACTTTTATTACTTTTTAAAGCTTTGTTTTATAACAAATATTCAACTGACTATCATAAACTATGCATCATTTGAAAGCTAAAACACTCAAGAATCATGTTCTAAACTTTGTTTTATTGATTTTGCAATCAATACACCAGAGAGGAAAGGGTTAAATGAAATGCAAAAGGACTTTTCATTTGAAAATGAGCAAAATGATACTCTACTCATCTTTCATCTCGTATGGTTCATATCAGTTCGGACAAATCCAAGAAACAACAGCATACATTACAGTGTAAGGGTCCAGTCTTCTAAATGCATCCCACTTTTTAATCCAAAACAACGAAAAAATAGGGAAAAGATGAAATATCCTCCTCTGTTTGTATGCGCGTTTTTGACAGAGTTCGCATCATGTTCAGTTTCAAAGAAATATCGATTCTAATCCATATTCCAACACTCAAAAGCCATATCACCCCCGTAGTTTAGAATCTTCCGGATCGAATGGTACATTCCACTTCTCTCTCCTTCAATCACAGGCGTTGTTACAGACCAAAACAGTAAGAGAGTCCCTGACAGGCTGAGCGCGCTGTCCATCACGGAGCTGCGTTTTCGACTGGATAAAAGCCTGGATAATGCTATCCAATGTACTTTGAGCTACGTTTTGATTGATGGGAGTATTAGCCAACTAAAATCGATTGCAGTGATAGACAGTTCATGCAAGCATTTTCGTCATTCAAATGCGCAAAGTTTTAATTCACATGTGCGCTTTTGCCACGCGCGTGGCACGCGCACACATAGATAGCCGAGTTAGCCGACCAGAATGTAAACAGTAGGGCTGGGTATTGTTAGGAATTTCACAATTCGATTCGATTTCGATTCTTGAGGCTTCGATTCGATTCGATTTCGATTCGATTCGATATTGATTTATTAGCTTCGATATCGATTCAATAATAAGTAAATACACAAGTAATTAAGTACATGGGTATATTTTTAAATAATGTGTGCAGTATTACCAATGTTTAAGTACAAATTAACACAAGCATGTTTCCTGTCATAATTTATTTAGTAGAACAAACTGTACAATATTGTACATGTTGAATACAAACCACAACTGTAACAAACAGGTGCTTTATTAACACATCTAAAGTGCATGTAACTGTAAGTAATAGAACGTATATTTCTTCCTATACATTCAAGTTATAAAAGAAATGTAAACAGAAGCACAAAATGTTCATATTCATAAGACAAAGTGCAATCATAGATATTATAACATTACAAAGTGCTATTTTGTCAACACAATAAATAACACTGAACAGCTGATCAGAGAACCTTTGGCTTATTTACTGTGCCTATATGTAGGATACATTACAGACATGTCCGTCATATAACTCATAACATTTTAGTACAATATATAACGTTAACTCTGAAGCATTTGTTATCAAACTAGTGCACATGCAGGTTTTTTGAACGTTGCAACGGTCGTCTGTAGTTTGAATAAACGTTATTTTTGCCGCGCGCACCTTCGCGCTCGTGCGGATTATAGACAGTAAAAGAAACGGACGCGTCTAGTATGAACAAGGCTGTACTCCGTGTCAGCGCGCGCTCTGGTCGGTAAAGGGGCACACCTCTCCCCCGAATCATCTCCAGCTGTAGCAGCCTCCGAAGCACCACTAACTCCGCCTCCGTTTCCCTCGTAAGCAGATATTAGTATTTAACATAGACATCATGATGTCTACGGTATTTAAACATTCTCTATGATAAAAACAGCGTCTTATACAACGCTGAACGCTCTCACTAGAGTGTTGCCTACAGCGCCGCCACTGGCCGGTGGGCTGAATCGATTCATAGGATTTGATGAATCGATATTGAATTGAGAAACAAATAATTGCAATGCATTGATGAATCGATATTTTTACCCAGCCCTAGTAAACAGACACATAAACACGATGTTTTGACACATGGAGCTTGCATAAATGCACTAATTTACTCTAAAGCTTATATCTGAGCATTTGTTTCATGGATCGTCGACTACAGAAGAGATTTGAAGGTGTTTTTGCAGAAGATGCAGAGGAGCAATGACGAAGAGCAACAGAAAGTAATAGGATATTCATTATAAGTATCAGTTTATTGCAATTGAGTAAAAACCACGTTTGTAATTGCAAATGTTCTAAAACATTTATGTTTTTCTTTTTATACATTTTATACATTAGTTGGAAAATGAACACTTCTGCAATGTCTATACATGTAGTGAGAAATGAAATCACTGTTTTTGCTACTAGAATTATTCAAAATAAAGATAATTTTGTTAAAATGTTCAAATGTTGTGCTGAAATCGTTTTTTTTTCTTGTGTGGTTTGAAGGGCATAACAGTTGTTGTTGACCTATGTAGTGTTTACACCTTATGTAAAGTGGTTGGGAGCCAGGTGTCCATTTGGAGTCTCCAAATTGCATTTTGGAAAGGACGCCTATACTTTTCTTGAATAAAAGCTTACAGAAACTACATTTTTTGGGAGTATCATCCTCAAATTTGAATCTAAACATGGTCAGACATTCAATTTTATCTTTATGGTGTATTCAGGCCCTTTACATACAAGTCTGATCAATTTTTCCCTAAGTGAAGTTAATTCAAAGAAATTGTGAGTCACATTCATGTAAATTTTACCTTGTTTTACTCTGTTCCTATGCTACTTTGAGTTATAATGACTCTTGGGTAACAGTTTCAAGTGTCTAGTTTAAAAAAAAGATCAAAGTTATGAATGTGGACAATAGGGTTTAAGAGCTACAGACATTTGTATTTGGGTATGTCATTTTCAGAAAATTCTCAAAAAATGGGGCGCTGGTTAAGAGGTTAAGAGCAAGGGAAACTCAAACACATGTAGAAACACAGCGGAGCTGGGGAACGTAACATTTGTTAAAAAAAAAAAAAAATAAAAAAAAAAAAAAAAAGACAAGGCCTTAAACTTTAACAAGGGTTAAACTCGTCACTGTAACACACACACACACACACACACACACACACACACACGTGTCAAGTCACTTACATTTTAGATGCAATATTGACTGTTTTTATGTTTCAGCAGCGAAAATAGTTAAACAAAGATCACAGCAGAACCATTGCGCATCTCACAGCAACGTGTTCTCATTACTGAATGATTCAGCATTTTGAACAAATAAGGGTTGACTCTAGGGGTGGGCGATATATCGTTTAGAAGATAATATCCAAATTGTTGTCTGGACGATATGCAAAATTGGGATATCGAATATTTCATAATTTGTACAATCCAACCCCCCAAACATGAAAAGAGCTGAAGGAAGTTAAAGAGAAAACAAAAAACTAAGGCGGCCGCCTAAGCAACTCACGCCTGCCGCCTTAACTATACGCTGGCAAAAAAAATTATATGAGCGATAACCGCCGTGTTACTGTTTTGAGGACAACCAGCACGTCATTCGGGCATTAGCACTCCGGGTGTTAAAGGAAATCCTTAACAGGCAGCCGTTCGCAAGCGCAAGCGGCTCGTGACAGAACATAGACTGACTGAACGACACTTCAATTGAAGTTGAAAATCTCAAATGAAGATTGCTGAACTCCAGCTTACTTGTCTGTGTTTTCAGATCATCCGCGCTTCTTCAGCAGTGTAGAGAGCGCGCATGGTTGCTGATCTCCGGCAGTGTTTTTAATGTTGATGCAATGTTTACCGAATATCCACACACGATTTCAAATGTGACATTGATTTTATACAACAGTTAAAAAAACAAAACAAAAGGGTAACATTAAGTGATTTACTAAATTTAAAACAGTATACTCAGGCTTATTGCTCTATTTTGCAACGGAATCTGTGGCTTTGAACGAACCGTGAGATTCAATGAATGACTCGATAACTCACACATAAAGACAATGAGTTACCGCCACCTACTGGCGATTTTATTATAATATTTGTATTAATATTAAACGATTTTTAACATTGCCTATTTAGTGAACATTGTTTTTATTTAAGGAATTATTTATTTTTTAAAGGTATTACAAAAGGTAAAAAATGAAATGGAAAAATTTATTAAAGGGGGCAAAATATTGTCTCTTAATGGAAAAGCTGTGCCTGCAGTCAAAGTGGAAGAGGGGTACGGCACTCTAAAACATTGGAGAACCACTGAACTAAGGAAAAGGGATATGTAGAATTGCACAAGTGCTACTGCTAAAGAGTGCAATGTCAATAATTTCTCATAATCTTAATTGAATTGGTCTAGAGAGAATAATTATTATTACATTTTCTCTACTAGATATAAGACTCAAGTTTCAGTATTTGTCTTAATTTGTGTCAGGAGTTATGCAATACCCCCCGCCCCCCGCAAAAATATCGTCTGAATATCGATATCGAGATATTGAAAAAAAATAGATATTCATTTGTCAATATCGCCCACCCCTAGTTGACTCAAAGATTCAATGACCAATCCATAAACATCTGTCTCATTCATGAATGGCTGTCGTTCGAACGAATCGTTTGAACGAATGAATCAATGACTCGCTCATTAAGACGTTCAACTGGCGACACCTAGTGACGGTTTAGTGTTATTTGATTATACACAAAATATTCCACTACAAATCCTTTTAATATAATGATATTCAGAACAGAACACGAATAAAAAAAGAACTATAATCAAGCCAAAACGAAATAATTTAAAACAAAAGTAAAAGTAAGTGGTGTTGGGCTCATGTAAATCTCTTTAGAATCTAAATGTTGCTACATTTGCAATGTATTTGGATGCTAAACTATTCTTTATTACAGGCTTTGTACTTCACTCATGTTCCAATATCGATGGAAAAAATCATCCTCTTCACTTGTGCAAAAATGTGCTTGGAAAAATCACAGTGGAGCAGTGCTTACTGTAAATGATACAAATTGTACTACTGACTATTTCAACATAGTAGTGTAATTTGTATATATTAGGTTGACTATTTTATTATTATTATATTTATTAAGGCTATAATGAACAGGCTCCGATGTCAAGATTGCAATGATGGATTGTGTCTGTGTGTCTGTGGCTCAGCGCGATTGAACAGTGAAACTGTCATTTTCTTTATACAGGACATCATTCAAACTTCAAAGTGTTTACTTATATTTGTGTACACTCGCAATAAAACACAACATTGTGTTTTTGTTAAATAAATTGAAGTAATACGTCCCCCGAAATGGCGCTAATTTTAAAATTAACTCATTTATTTAGTTCATTCGTACTTCCATAGGAATTAATTGAAAAAGCTCACTCTACTCTGCACCATTATTAATGAATTGTGCAGACATCCTTATTTTACTTTTTACCTGATTTTGAACAAAAGAGGCAGTATAGCACTATGTATGATTTGGGGGAAAAAAAAGTTTGACTAAACCATTCTGGCTGTTTTTAAACTTAAACATAATTCTTTAATTGCCCTCACCATGCCCGTTTCTGAAACTGCACATGTCTACTGTCTAATAAATGTGATGTGTCTGTCGAGTTTCATGCAATTTCAAGTATGTTAAGAGTCTCAAAAGCATCAACAAAGAATAATAAAGTTTGATGCTTTGCCACGGCAACAGTATCTAAGATATCAATAATCCTTTCACAGGTCTATAGTAGTCATAGTCACATCCATGTGATCGGACTCTTACAGCGAACACACTGCTGAAGTTTCATCAAGATCAGTTAATGTATGCAGAAGTTATAACACTTGCTGTTTCCATTATTCACCATACATTCATTTCCTCGCCACGGCCAAACCGTTCGAGAAATCAATAATCCCCTGGCAATTTTTCATCCTCAATGTCTTGACTTCATGCTGACCGAGTTTCATGGTGATTGGTTGAATTCTCTAAGAGGAGTATATCGAATTCCAGGGGCATACGCTTCCAAACAAACCATAATAGCTGACTTCCTGTTGGGCTGGGGTAAAAAGTAAAAGTACAAAGGATATATGAATCGATGAGATCTATATGTGTACCGAGTTTCATATTACATGCAAGCGTGTTTGATTTATGGACCAAGTTTTCGGACCCCGTTCCAGGGGGCGCTGTCGAGCCCCCCTCCCACGCCCGGGTACCAGCTTCAGTCCGGCCCTGATGGCCGCGGGTTCTTACATGTGTGCAAAGTTTCAAGAGTTTGAGCACGTTAAGGGCCCCAAAAGTGCCCGAATAGTCGTAAGAAAAATAATAAAAGAGAAAAAGAAAAATACGCTACCCGCTTCGCCTTTAAGGCTTGGGCCCCAATAATACATATATTTTTTAATAAAATAAAAGCATTTGTGACAAGACAGCCAAAATAATGCAAGTTCAACTTTAAACTGTGGCAGCCCATAAACACACTCCCTCAGGGTTTCAGCGTCACACACTTTCATCCAGAAACCCTCGGCACAGGACCAGGACACTGCAGAGTCCACAAACTGCATTTCATACGGTCAGTAGTACTGACAGTCACATGACTTTTCTAGAGTTTACAGGCTTTCCGCACCAGACAACAGCTTTTAAGGCTTGTTTACAGAGGGAAGGCTAAAAAGTAAAGGTTTAAAGCTTTCATGTGGTCTTCGGTATTGGCCAAACCAGTCTTTCTGGCATAATAAATGTTTTACTATGACCAGAAACATTTCCACCACTGTGGTGACCTTGTTTGACACACGTTCATCTATGAACCAGAGCGACAGCCACACCCAAACGGAGAATACAGACCGCATCAGTCGTCTCTCATTAAATCCCCCACACTGCCTTGAGCTGTTAACACAAACACTAAACAGAGGAAGGAATCCATATATCATCATTGTCATTCACGGTCATTATCAACACCATTTTTATCATCGCATCTGCTCAGCTCTATTATTACAAACATCAGTGACTTGTCTCAACCCCGAGGACTGAAGAACAAATTAATGCCCATCAGGAGACATGACATGCACATGTTATGGTTCAAATATTAAGCAAAATGAATTAGGTGACAAAACAGAGCTGTATGATGATACTGCAAAAAATCATATACAGAAGCTGGATTGCATTTACACCATTCAATCTGGTCAGAATCTGAAGGTGGTTTCAGTCATCTGATAAAATATTTTAAATATATATAAAATTAAAATGTAAAAAATAAATATAAAAAAAATATTGAAAAACTAAAACAAAACTAAAAAAAATTCAAAAATAATTCCTGAGAATTTGAGCATTTGTGTCGAGTGTCTAAAGATATCTGTGGCAAGTCATAAAGAATTAGGAAGCAGAAATTTAATATTTCAATATAGTTGAGACCCTCGCCTCAGGACCAGGGCACCTCAGAGGCCTCAATATTAACGGCCGGTCACATGACTTTTCTCATGTTAACTTGCTTTCTACGCCACAACAGCTTTTCCAAGGGGGTAATCCATCGACCGGAAGTTGAAGTCGGCCGGGTGCCGCCATCTTGTAGCAGAACTTCACTTGCATTACTAGCATTTCCATTGATTCCCATTCATTTTGGCATCACTTTGACGGCGAATAACTTTACATCTGAGGCGCTTAAAGACTCCATTTGTCTATTAGTTATTTCTAAAGAAACAGGACAATGTATAAAGGGCTCCATTACCTTCTATGTTACATTATGGCCCCGTAGAAACAGTTTTCGTAAAAATAGGCTAACGATTGCGTCATAACCACTCGACTCTGTTGCGCTGTACAGAAATGACCGTACAGACAGGAGGAGAAGCTCGCAGGCAATCGGGGGGACGTCCCGTCAAGGGAGAAGCCCATAGATAATGAGTCCATAAAAGCAACGGGACAAAATACTCCTGCTCACTCACGCCAAAGAACTCTTTGCTCAAGTTTCCCATCTCTGCAAGAATAAAGCCTCGTACACACCGGGACGAATATCGGCTCGCGTTATTCGTCAGCGTTTTTCAACACGTTTTTTGTGTTCAAACCCAAGCGATTTTCGCTGTCGATGAGCCGAGTGAACATGCAAATTCATTCCCTGACATTAGATGGCGCTTAATGTAAAACAGAAATACCCCGGTCCACAAAGTGCTTCTGACACTCGCTTGTCACTCAGAAGAGAGCAAGTTTGTCGCGTTTGTCATAAAGTTCTTTATTCTCGTTGGTGTCTCTTTATATAGACACCAACAAGACCAGCAGCTCTACATTCATCTGGCCTTGCATCTTCCTCGTCTTATTTCTTCCCGGCAGAGTGTAGACGCTACGCTGTATATCTTCTTCGCCGTTACGTATGTGTGCTCGGCAAGACCGTTTTGTGTTTGAGCGCCCCCAAGTTGTGTTTTACTGTAACTTCAGAAGCTCCAGACACGTGAGCAAAAGCGCTTATCTCATTGTCGGATAGTTTGACGCGGCGCGTCATACAAAAAAACGAACCCGAGGCGTTTTAAAAAAAAATTACGCTTTTACATGTGGCGTTTTACGTGTCAGTGTGCACACTCACATTGGCTCCCATTGTTTAGTCACGAGGCGTTAAACGTTGGCGAATATTGCACACGAAATTCGTCCCGGTGTGAACAGGCCTTAACATTGGCAATTTTCACGCACAGCTACTAGAAGATTTACGTCTGTCAGACAGGTTACTCACGTCATCAAGCTTAGTTTGAGTCGGTTTGAGTCTGCGCATCAGGAACGGAAGTGCTCAAAAATCGCTAAAAAATGGGCTTCAACTGTCTCAACTGAGTTCCAATGAGATGGCTCTGTCCACTTCTTATACTGTCTATGCTTTTTTCCCTAGGGAAGTCTGAAAGTAATGCATCTTGTGTACTTCTATCTGCATTTTAATGTGCTACGAAATAATCATCTGATCAACAAAAAATATATAAACAGAAAGTGTAGGGTGATTGGCACAAAAAATGAAAAAAGCGATCAATCTCAATCTAATTATAATACTGTGATGCAACGTACTGTATGACCCTCAAAATCAGAATCGATTGAGCCAATCAAACTACTCACACAAATGATTACAGCTGATTGGATATATAGCATGTCAGAGTAGAGTGATGTCACTGAAAGGATTACAGAAAGAAAAAAAACCCTGATGAGTGATGCAGATTCACTTCACAAACACACCTGAAATCCAGACAAACACACACTCGCTTCATAAGCAGTGCAACACCAAAGGCAAAAGTAGAGTGAGACAGCACTGAACAGCCTCTCTCTCTCTCTCTCTCTCTCTCTCTCTCTCTAAGCCCCAGATGGTGGACCAGAGCACAAAGTCTTCACAGCAGAGGCCTTGAGACCCGCTGGTGCATGAATCATCAGCGCAATAAGCCTCCAAAATGAACGAATCTGTGATTATAAAATTATATATATATATAAAAAATATATATATATATATATATAAAAAATATCGTCCATGCTGTTGGACATGAAAACAAGAGCCTCTTTAACAAGCCAACATGGTGCCCCAGTCAGCTGAAATCAAACTCACTAGCACGAGTCAGACTCGAGGCTGCTGGTGTGAAACACGGCTGTAACAGGTGAACTCATCAGTCATGTGAAGCGCTCACCGCTCGGCCGTCCATATGTCCAGCAACAGACCGCACAGCCAGTGTGGTGTTGTGAGGCTGGCGGACAGCATGTGTTTGGACTGCAACACTGCCAATTACTCTAAGGACAGCTGCCCTGGTTATGGGTCAGAGCAAACTATACACTTTCAACTTCAACATAAACCACACTGGAATAACAAACAGAGCGGCATACTTGCATGCAGATAGACAACAGGTTAAGTAATATATCTAGATTTGTAAATTCACTAAAGAAAATAAGTTGTGAAGTTGGCCAATTAATACTACTAAAGTTAAATCCCCCAATGCAGAAGAATCTAGACTTGTAATTGTTCTATTGTGACAAAGATAACGGCAGTCAGTGACACATAAACTCCTGTAAAGGAGGAAGGGACACAGAATGAGTGTTTTGTGGTTGGCTGGCAGCTGTAATTTGTGTTATCTGTATATTTTAACTCCAGGCCTTTCCAGAGTGATGATCAGACAGCCGCGTGCTGCTGTTTACCCATCCATGAGCAACAGCGAGAGAGAGGGAAAACATGAAGCATCATCAGTCACGCATCAGCTAGTCTTATTATCACAATGTGATCCGCCCGCTATGAACGCCCGTTCAGCATTTGTTTGTTTTGGCATTACACGCTCGTTCTGTCAGGAAGAAGTGCAAGTGTCCAGAGCACAGGCTAAACAGCCGGCTCAAAATGTGTCTGCAGATCGATACGGATCAGAGGATTTCGTTCAAACAAGGCACAAAAATACAAACAGAGTGATGTACGGGCATGCAAATTAATAAAAAACAATATACTTACATTTACTGAACACAACAGATGGTAAAGAATGACATTAATGTCATATCATTAGCACAAATGGTGTAGAAATAGACCGATAGTGTTTTTCACATAGTGATGTGCCCCAAGATGAATTCTGAATGGCAAAACCCTATGATGCCCATAAAGGGACATGGTAAGGCTTCAGGTTAAAGTATAGGTTAAAGTATAGTACATCAGATTTCACTTATCATGAGAAGAGATTAAGGAGAGATGACTGACAGGAGGATGGCAGAGGATTTTGGTCATTGACAAATATCTTATCTTGTAAAACGTGTGGTCTATTCGCATCAGCATCTGCCTATACGGCTGTCAGTTAAATTTTTCACGGTTCGGTTTGTATCACAGTTAAGGGTCACAAATTCGGTATGTGCTATGTTCAGGAGAACCATTTATTATTCGCATGCTGTTAGAGACACGGCTTTCTGTGTGTATGCTTCCAATGTGTCCGCCCGTGCGAGTTCTCTTTCGCATCTTGTGCTTGAATGTCTAAATTGGCAAGACTTTAAAAAAAAAAACATGCAAATTATAAACTTTTGTGATGCAGAACGGCCCCGATCGAGACAGTGACAGTCGCATCAACGGTCCCCGGGCCATACTGTCAAGCCCTGCCTTGTGCCTGTCTGAAGTAGCATTGTGCCTGTTTAAACACAGAATGCAATGTGTCATGTTTGGGTCTCACACTGTCTCTTCACCCGGGGCATGGTGGCGTAAATTACTGGTCATGATATAGCATACGGCACTCGCATCAAATAAAGTATTCAAAAAGTGACTGTTTTGTCTGTTTTTGACAAACACTGTTGTAACGGGAAGCCAGAATGTTCCCAGACAGGAGATTTAAATTGATGCAGGCAGCGTCTCTATCAAAATATATTAGCGGAACTTATGCCTTTTTGGTTTTTAATATGGTTTTTCAACAAACCATATTATAAATGAATCAGCAGATTTGAGATTAACTGCGATGCAAGTGCATGCCGTACCGTGGGGGGAGAATAGTACGATTCACTATTTTTCCGAGAACCGTTACACATTATACATTATGAATTCGAAAGCACGCATATTGATATGCCCGCAAATTATATACAATATAATTACCCAACTGTATAATTGCAAGAGAATGCAAAAGCATTGAAAACATCTTTTCCTCCCATCCTTCAACGTGTCCCTTTAGGTGCTCTTTAGAACCCGTTATCTCCTTTCCAAAATCAGAATTCGGCTTTGGACACATACATGTCTAATGATAAATGACACAACTTAGTCTGAAAAGCACCAAATAAAATGTGGATAATTAGCTTTTTAAATGGTTAGCATACCAATTAGACATTCCAAAAAATTGTTTTGTTGTAGCCTAAATTTTGATTATATAAAAGAATAACAACTTATTATTATTATAAAAAAATAAAAACATGTATTATGCATATTTTCAAAAAGGCTGCTTTTGGTATATCTGGGCTAAATATGTAACACTGGGTTTAAGTTTCCAACAAATTCCGAGAGGAACACCACAGTCATCCACAAACGCATTCCGAGGCCGATTTAGGTTCAAAACATCTTATTCGTTTCCAAGTTGAGCTGTAAAGAGCAGTGGTGTTAAAAGCACGCCTAATGGACTCACACGCTCATTTTTTCCCCTTTTGTGGAGAATTTTTCATCCCACATCGAGTCCTAAGCCACTGGCATGCCAGGAGCGGCCGGGACATCTGCTTTAGCTTAAGAGAATCAATAACTGCCCCCTTCCAGACTCCTATACGTCATAATATTCCTGAGCTCTCTGGGGTGCAGGAATAATACAACGGGCAAATACGGACATTTCCTGCCTGGTCACTCCAAACAAATCTATCTGATTCGGGATTATGCATACATGAAACCCACAGTGTTTGTTTTTCAAACCTTTCCCAAAAGTGACAGGAAAGAATGAGTCTAAGGTGTAAGCAGATGAAAACAAGCCACCGAAATCTGCACATGTTAAAGCTGACCTCTGAATGATGCACGTGGTTTCAAATTCCACTCAAGCTGAGAGGTTCGAATTCCTGGTTGTTTTGCCAAGCGCCGTATGCCGTTTACGGATCATGTAGGATTACTGCACAAGGTTGAAGAAAGACGCACAGCCCAAGTATGCCGAAAAATTGATAACGCTCGTTTTTTCCCTGAGTGACCAAATGTCATATTCCACCAGGGAATGAGAGTGTGACAACTCACCCTGGTACTTTTCATAATGTAATTGTACAATTAAATAGAAATTTAGTCTGCCTTACAAAATTTTGTGTGTGAAATCCAGTCATTCCAATAGGAATCCACACAATTGTGAGTTTTGGCACGAGCGTGAAAAAGCATCATGTGAATTCGCCAGGTTGACCAACAGAAAGCTGCTTGGTTTGAAAGTGAATTTCTGACCATACCTTAAACCGTGTTTCTGCAGGCCTAATTTCGACAGTGCCTTCAAATGCAACTAGCTTGACTAATTTATTCATCCTAGCCTCTGTATGAACTGAATTGATCGAGAGGAGCAAATGAAGGCTGAAAAAAAGAAAAGTGTCCCAGTTTCTGGCCCGAAGTGGGTCAACAGCAGCCATTTACACCCTATAAACACATCTGTAATTAAATAAAGCTGATAGAACACACTGTGGAGTCTGACAGGCAATGTGTGAAGGGTGTAAAAGCTGGCCGATTAATGGAAAAGAGGAAAGAATATTGTGCGTGGGGGGGGGCGTTACTCCCTCCTATCACAAATTCAACAGCAAAGCCTCATCTGTGCAAGCATTTTCACTTTTGCCAGACCTGGTGCATTATGGGATTTAAAGCTTTAGTTAGCTAATGTACTGTGAGTGCACCCAAAACAATGGAGTAAACACACTTGCATAACTAACAGCTGTGATTGGGCCAGTCTCACAAAGCCAGACCTTTGCCCAGATAGACAGAAAGCTCAACTGTCCCAGAATTCCTCTTGGACAATGACCTAGAATGCCAAATTAACTTAGTCCAGTCAGGATGGCAGCTAAAACCAAACACTCCATGTCCAGATGGGAAGATGATGTTAGTCTCTCCTCTGTAATCCAGTAGGATTCTCCCAGGTAATGCCTGGTAGGGGCCATCCCAAACACAGCTTTCCCTTTGAGGGTATGGGGTGGTTATGAAGCATAATGGTAATGTTTAAACTAAAACTTTGCGTTGAAGAAAAGTAGATTTTTGTTTGTATGCTGTCAATTTTAGTTCTAAGAAAATCTGAATCAGCTCAAATCTGTATCGGCTGGTGACACTTACAAAAAAAAAAAACTCGAATCAACCGTTGCAAGACAATTGCAATCGGTGGATCTCTACTTCTATCTAATTGATTTGTTTACATTTATTGCCAGTCCAAATAAACATTAGCCTCCCACACATTAAGTTATATGAGTAACATTAATACAAAACTTTGAAAATGGCTAAATAAATTATGACAGCAATTTTGCAGCAGATATAATTGCAGCAAAATTAAGACATTTCTTCCGCTTGAGGTGGTCTAAATTTAACAGTTGTTTCGAAGAAAACAATAATACCGTGTGGTTTAGCACCAACTGTTATTTGGAGATGTCAAGTGTATGTGACATGCGGCGTGCTCCATTTACATTCAAGTATTTATAGCATCTTTGCTCATTATGCGTTAGTGCTTGCAGCCAGAAAACTCTACCGAGAGCCCAGACCGGCAGGGAACGAGAGACAAAGTTAGTGAGCTTCTTTCTTTCTTTCTTTAGACAGCGTCATTGTGGACTACAACCTGGAATAATTACCCCTTTGTCATCTTTATAGAAGAACTAATCTTGGTTTTTTGAAGCAAGAGTGTGTACTGAGTAGTTTAAGGATGGATAAAAGACGGATGTATTCTGAATTGTAATATGAATTTGACTAATACTCTGTAAAATTAATCCACTTATACCCTAAAAACAGAAAGGCTTTTCATTCACACTGTGCTTAACCCCGGGTTAACATCATTCTAACACCGCTTTTAACCCCGGGTAAAAGAACATATAACACTTGTAATTTAGAAGCGGGGTTAGCACCGCTTGTTTCCCCCGGATTAACATTGCGGTGCCAAACTAGTAGGCTACAGTGTGAAACAATGCTGTGTCAGAATGTCATGTAGATGACACTCATGTTTGCATGCTTTGGACAGTCATGGAAACACTACACATTGTATATAAACAGTAAATTTGGTGTTTGAGAGGGAAAACTGTCAAATGCTGACTGAAACCTTTCATTCTTACCTTTATAGTTTGAAAAGTCCCTTTAGTATAAACACTACAGTAGGCCTGCACGATAAATCGTTATAAAATCGCGATCTCGATTCACCCTGTTCACGATTTATTTTTTAAATGACTTCGATTTAAAAAAAAAAAAAAAAAAAAAAAAAAAAAAAAAAATCGACCTGTATTTTGAAAGGACAAGTTCAGGGCTTCACTCTCAGCCAATGACAAAGCGCCTTTTAGTCATGAAACATGTAAGCGAGCGCGCCGGAGTTATTTGGGACTATTTTACACCTTCATCATGACTATTTGCTGCATTCGCAGCCTTTTGTTTTGTGCAAATGTAAGTTGTAATAGTTTATTTTGTGTACGCCTATCTATTTCTGATTTATATCATATTGGATGCATTTGGTTAAGAATTGACGATAAGCGTGATCTTTAGCGTGCGCAGCTCAAACGGCAATGCATAGACTAAAAATGATTATTGGGGCTGTCAGTTTACATAACATTATAAAGAGAACAATATTGTAATAAAACATTGTGAATTATTTGGGTTTAGTTGCCGTGTCGTGTTGTTTCAGGGAGAGCGCGTCCACAACATGAGTCATTCTGAATGGCACGTAACTTCAAGTTCACTTGTGCATTCACGTCATTTTGTGGAGATATAATTTGTAAATTATTTTTATTTTGTATATATCTGATTAATCTCATATAGGGTGTGTTTCTTTGAGTTAAATAACGCGCTAGCAAAGTGCTCAACGGTTATTATTATTATTCATTTAATTATCAATCACATCGAAACATTTTACAATCCTACTAGCCCTTTATTTAGATTAAAAACCATTCTCATTAATTTGGTTAGGAATATAGCGTTTTGAGTCATGGTAATTTGTGAAAATTGACATCCCTAATGCCAAAACAAATATTTTTGGTACTGAACTTTGTTTTTGTTCTGTCATGGTTCATGTGTGCAATAAACATTATAACTAGCCTACACTACATGAGAAAAAAAAAATCGTTGCAGAGAATCGTGATATCAATTCTAAGCTAAAAAAATCGTGATTCATATTTTTCCCAGAATCGTGCAGGCCTACACTACAGTACATTCGGCAATATGAGGACGCGTAACGCTAGAGCTTTTATGTTTTTAGGTTTAGGAATGTACAGTGTAAAATGTCGGCTTATGAATACCCAGGGTTAATTGTTAACCTTGGGTAAATTATGAGCAGTGTGAAATGTGAAGCAAGATAACCCGGGGTTTAGACCCATGGTTAACCATTTAAGGTAAACCACAGGGTAAAAAAAACGCCCTTTGTCTTTGTTTTGATTAATTCTGGTTCTTATCTATTCTGTACGTGTGGCATAAAACCGTGACACAGCAGAAGACACGTCATTACGTTTGAGGCTCCTGTCGTCATAAAGAGATCCGTCTGCATTTATTCACTGTACATCGTCTCCCAGCGGGTAGGAAGAACCCAATTCAGCCGCTTGGCCACACAAAGGAGATCCATTACAGTCGCCGTCGCTGAGTGGCACTTCATTTAAGACTTAATTCACACCCTGAGGGAAGTCAAAGGACACCAGGTGGAGAAATACCAGGGGGCAAAGAGCTGCCCCAAATTTCTGGGTCTCCAGCTGATCCAGACTGCTTTCCGTAACGGCCAAAAACCGCCCCGACACAGATTCTTATGCACGCCGCCGAGGCATTCTAGCATTGGAATGTGACAAATCGGTGTCATGCTAACATTTAATGACCATATTTCTCTTCAGAATTACGAAGAAAGGCCTCGTTTGTGAAATTAAAGTGTTTAAAGGGCAAAAGAAAGTGTGTGAACATAAAAAAGGGCTTGAAGCAAAGGAGGAAATCCCTGAATGCTCGTAAACTGTCGGATGCCGCCATGTGAATGCTAAGCAGACCCCATTCAATCAACGATGAGAAGGAGAAAGGAGAACTTGCCTCTCTGGACGAACTAACTTCAAATAATGAGAAGGGAATAAAAGTGATTTATTGGATTACTTGAAATCCAACAGAATCTCTTTGCATAAGCAAAGGCCTTCAATAGAGCTAATCATTTAAAAAGCGAATGAATCCCAGGAAACACAAGTTAGGGAAACGACACAATTTGCAGTCAGTGAAGGAGTATGTTTGATCAATCAATCAATCAATCTATCAATCATCATACCAGCCATACCACAGCAATAAGCCACAAGAAATCATGTTAGAATTTTACCACTGTAAACTGTGTTCATAGGGCATTTTTTTAATAACCATTTATAATGTGCTACATGTGGTTACTGGCTTTGCAGAATAGATTAACCACATCAGAAGCCAAGTAAAATTCAAAATTAAAACCATCCGCTTTATAAAATGGTGTTAAAACCCATGAATATAAGAGGTTTCACTAGATATCATGTTTAAGATATTTACTCTCTCCCAAACCACTAAATAAATGAAAACTCAAAAACCTGAAGTGGATTTCTTCATGCAAAACAGGGTTCTGTGGTATCTTCCACTCAGTAACATAGATAAACCGAACCAATTGCACAAGTTGCTAAGTCTCGAATCAATAAGGTCAATGGGGTCCACGCGGCAAGGAAGAGATGCATCAACAATCAGCGGGGTGTTAATTAGCCCTGCTGTCTACTTGTAAGAAGATGTGCATTAAGTAGAGGTGGGAAAAAGGGGTTTGCGCTCACATAGCATCCCTGAGAGGGAGTATTACCCTCGTCCTGGCCTTACTATGGGGTAAAGTGATCTAGATATATCAAGTCCATGAGCAAGTATGGCAGCTAGTCTTAGCGAGATACATTAAAGCAGAGAATTTGGTGCGGTTGCCTTGACAGCAGCAGTCAGGCGAGGACTCGAATGCTGTATCGCACCGCCTGACAGCTTAGATAACAGCTAATGGCCTCTCAGGTCCACTTTCAGTTCGTTTTCCCCACGGACAGAGCGGAGAAAATCTGTCGAGACATGAACATGTGTGCAAGTGTCTAGAACGAAATATATATATATATATATATATATATATATATATATAATATATATATATATATATATATATATAATATAAAATATATATATATATATATATATATATATATATATATATATATATAAAAACACTTGCCCAATCTGTTTCAATTGGAACAGAAGGAAAGACTGACCGCCTGTTAAAGTAATAGTTCACTCAAAAATAGAGATTTTGACTAGGAATATAGAGCACAAGTCATATGCCATTTTGTAATGCCTTTTTTGTCTTTTTTGGAGCTTGTCAGACATTGGCAAACTGTCATGAACTTGTGCTGTAGGTGGACAACATCATGGAATAAATAATGCAAATTAAAATTGGGTAACTATTCCATTAACATCAGACATCGCATATATTATTATACATCACCTACGTACACACCCACGCAAAAACACAACACGCATACGTATCATTTGACAAACCGAAATTAGAACATAATGACACCCCAGCACCTCTGTAGCCCATGTTTATGGCACATCGTCTCTCATAAGTGTTTTAACACCAAGGTCAGGGTGAGCAGAGATCACAAAACCATCAGAACGGAGGAAGAACTACCAGTGGGATACAGGAAACTCCAGGCGTCAGCCGTGAGGAAAGCGACTTAATGAGGAGCGACTCAGTGGGTATGAAGAAGAACACGGAAGAGCTGGCAAAAACTCGACATCCCGCATCTAAACATGTGTTTGGTTTGCTAGGACGCCGCCAGGTTTAAAGGCAGCTCTGGATATACAACTGGATTTATCATCCTCAAACACACTCTCAGTGCAAACAACAAAAGTCCTACACAACAAAGAGAACACAGCATGTTGAATTCTAGATGAACCGATAGTGTGAATTTGGGGTGGGACTACCTGTTTGGCCAAACAATGACAAATGGGGGAGAAAAAGCAGCAGAAAGATATGTATGAATACTGCCGTCCATAAAAAAAAAGAATCACAGAAGTGATTAAAATTGCTTTATTAAAAGTCTCCTGAAGTCATATGATTTTACTATTTTTTTTAAAAAACTATTTTTAAATTGATTAATACATGTATAAATTATACAATTAATCAAAAAATAATCTGATTCAGTTTGGGATGACAAGAGGGTGAGTAAATGATGCCACTACTTTCATTTTTGGTGATCTAGTCCTTAAACAGATGTCTGTGAAAGCCATATCTATAGCGCTGTCTGAGCCAGACACCAGCAGCTCTCGTTCCTGCCAAGAGCACAGATAACGAACGTCCTTCTCTTTACATTCATCTCTCCCTCATGCATGATCCCTATTCTCACAGAAGCCTTTAACCTGCATTAATGAGGCATTCAGCAGCACATTTAATTACAGCCACGTTCCAGCCACCAATTGCATATTAATAATCCCCCTGTTTGCGTGCACCCTGAACAGGAGGTCAAAGGTCAGTGGGATTATGAGGTCGGGGGGGATTGTGCTTGGTTTAGGATCAATAACGGGATTTGTGCAAAGAGCTAGGCTTCGGTTTCAAAGGGTGGGGGTTTTGGTTTTTCAGGAAGGATCTTGTCTTTGCAAGTCAGTTTCTTTCTGATTATTGCATCCATAACCGCAGTTCAGCTCATTAGCTTCCATTTTATAAAGCCTAATAGACCTTAGTCAGGTAGATGGCATATTTTCACTTGGTGGAAATAAGAACAAGGTTGATGGATGTTGCTTACAAGCTAAAGTAAAAAAAGACTAGTCTCTAGGCTCACACCGCTGCTTAAATGAGTCCTATAAGGATTTTTGACATTTTCAACCTTCATTAGTGCGATGTTGCTGTTTGAGCATGAAAAAGGTCTGCACATTTATAAAGCAAAAAGTCACTCCAAGGGGAATTGTTCTCTGTATCAGTAAGCACTGTTTTTGAACTCGCTGAAATGCCTCCATTGTAGTCCTGAGTTTTCTTCCGGGAACGCACACATCAAAATGTTCCTCATTTAAATAATTCCCACCCAAGGTATACATTAAAAAAATGGCGGGCCTGGTTGAGTTGAGTCAGTAGTGTTGAAACTTGCAGTTATGGAAAGGAGCGTGACCTTTTCGAAACACATTTGAAGCACTTGACCAATCACAACACATGGATCCAGCTGGCCAATCAGACCACACTGCACTATTCTGATGAGGGGCTTCATAGAGACAGGAACTAAACAGAGCGTTACTGACAGACTGGGAAGAGAGGTGCTGCAACAATGTAAAATATGTGAAAAATAATGTGTTCTTTAAAGGGCCGAGCCAAAAACAAACCCCACAAGCAAAATCAAAACTTTGGAAAAGGGAATAATAGGTCCCCTTTAAACTTCACAGGAAAACCTAAATGCCAGAACATTGGACGGACACAAATTGGAATAAAAGTGATTTTTTTTTTTCCACTAGCTAATCCCACAGAAGCTGTGTGTTATCCATGTGCTAGTATGTAGCATGAAAGCATGTTATTCCAGACCCAGCATGCTCCCCCATCTGGAGCCTGAGTCATGATAGAAATGGGATATAGTGTCCTGGCCTCCCTGCGGGTCTTCCTGAATCACTGCGTCAACTCTTTTGGGGGCGTGGCCCCAAAGCAATTACATGTGATGAGGTGTTGAGGAGCCCCGCCCACTCAGATCCCTTGGCTCAGGTCATTACAGAATATTTTCTATAATGAAGGAATGGCTCGCTGCACTTCCACAACAACCTCCAAATCCCACAGGGAATCACGCAGGGTGGCCACTTACCCTGGACGACCCACTTCCACACAGCACTAACCCCATCGCCTGCTCCACTCTCTCAGGGAATTGGATATTATAGAAAACAATGGCTAGCCCCAGGCCGGACACATACACATCCATGAAAACACACACCAGAACATCCCAGTCAAAGCTCTTCTGGGCTCACTGAGCATTCAAGGGCACTTTAGGCAGCACCTCTCTGGTGGCTCTGTTCCAAATCATTCACTTTTCACTGGGATTATCTCAAAAAAAAAGAAATGTCTCACCAAAAATCAAGTGATTAAACACTGCATAAAGAAAATGGGTAAAACTTTAGATTAGGGTACAACTATCACTACTAACTACGACTTTTGCCTTAATAAACTTGTAATTATTGCTTATTAATAGTTCGTAAGGTAGTTAAGTTTAGGTATTGGGTAGGATTAAAGGATGTAGAACATCATGGTCATGCAGAATAAGGCATAAATATTATAAAGTACTAATAAACAGTCAATATCCTAGTAATATGCATAATAATGAGCAACTGGTTTATAGTGAGATATGGACCCTAAACTAAAGTGTTACCAGAAAATTTTAATAATTATGGGGACCATTACGGCTTTTTTTGCATTCCCACCCCCAAAATTCGTGTAATGAAAAAAAGTTAACATACTACAGCAATCAAAATTATCCAGCCTGGACTTTTTTCCAGCATAAATTCTGCATTTAATAGGCCTATATATTTTAAATTTAAGTAAAGTATTTGTTTTACAGACATTGTTCTGCACTATGAGAATTTGGAGAGGGGGAATGTAGATATTTGTTATTATTAATACATATCTATATAGTTTATGTTGCAATTTAATTACAACTAATAAGCACTTTTTTTACATAATATTTACTCAAAAATATACTAAATTTTGTGTGAATTGTGAAGTTTATTATTTTTTCTTACATTTTACTTTCATTAGGCTATAGGATGAATTACGATCCGTACATGTTATTGAAATTCATAGAAATATGACTACAGCATGAAAAAGAGTTATTCTTCACACATAAACCTAAGTTTAAAGCATTTAAGTAAAAGAAAATTTAGACGTGCATCGTCATGCCTGACATAAAACATCAGCTTTAACAATGGTGTGGATTTTTTAAAAAATCTAAATGAGGCACAGGTTTTTTTTAGCCATTCTAAAAAAATAAAAGGTAGGCTGATTCATAGAAAATATCCACAGAAACTTAAATAGTTTTCAAAGTTAGTCATATTCCACCCTCTATCTATTTCAGGCTTGCAGTTAATCACATTTGTCTTGCGAAATGAAGACAGCAAAGGAAGAAATGCACACAAAAAAAGGTTCCGACAAAAATATGGGTATTTCCACCCATTCAGCGTCTGCGTCTGTTTCCTCAAATGCCACGGCTGTCAACAACAACATTAAGGCAAAAAAGATCATCTCATAGTTCCGGTTAGCAGGTCAAAAAACCTTGAAGGAGGGCCATTGAGACTCTTACATGACTCTGCGTTGATTTAATTAGCAGTAATTAATCCAATTGAGGGCTAATTGGCGTCTTATTGCAGTGACTGTGGGGGTTCATTCATATTTCATCAGTGGCCAAGAGTCATTCTTCATTACTCTACATAAAAGCACCACTCGCCAGCCTCCAATTAAACACTAAAACATGGATTTTGTTTCTGGAAAAAGATCAAAAGCAAAAGTACGAAGCCACTGGATATAAAATCCAAAATCCCTGTTGGGATGAGAGTGAGTCCCATTTTAAAATAAAGGACGTAGCGAAATGACAAAATCCTCAGAGGAATCACTATAACCCAAGACAAGATACATGAAGAGAAAACATTTGGCTTCACTCGAACAAGCATTATTTGCCCACAGATTTGGGTCTCAATGTTCAGCTTTGAATACATTTATCATACTGATGAATTCCTTCAAACAGGACACAGATAGCCTGGTGACTACATACACTTCATAGCACAATCTGGCATATCAGATTCAAATCAAATGAGCATTATCATCATTCATCACTCAAGAGAATCAAACCAAAAGTCCAATCATTTTACAACTTCTCTTGAGTTGTATCCTTGCAGTTTCAAAGTACAGATGGACTGATACTTTATTTTCCTTAATTAGTTAAAGAATCACATATCCATAAATGCAGACACTTGACTTGATTCTTAATGCATACCCATTTAAGCTTAGCTTACAAAGAGAACGAAAATAATTTATACTCCATCCTTATCATCAACAACAACATGAAGTGCATATGTCAACTCATGGTTTCCCAGACTTAAAACTAATTAAATTACACAATTTGTTTTAACAATAATAAATCAAAGTAAAACATTAAAAATAGGCCTATATTTGTTTTACCTGCATGTCATGTGACAACTAGAACCATGAACTTATTTGTATTATTTAATATTATTATTTTAATAACTTCAGGAAAATATATTAGGCCAAAGAGGTTGAGCTGACAAAAAAAGTTGGGGAATCCCTGCATTGCATGTAAATATAAAATTGCATAAATTTGTACATTTTAATGTGTTTGAAAGACAAAAGCCTTCCAAAGACAGTCATATGTGTTTAAATGTCTCACTGAGTGATAATTAAAATAATAATCAATCAATGTGTTTGTCACGGGCTGATTAGATGCAATGTTGTTGAGAAAACAAAGAGATTTCTGTAAATCCAGTGATTAAAATCTGTGTTTGCAGTGGCTGGTCTGTGTACGCTTGTGCAATTCCACAAACCTGGAAGTCCTTCTGAACGTATAAGCAGTGTTTTTTTTTTTTTTTAGAAAGGACAATTTGAAAGAAAAAAGGGAGAATCAATGATTTTATCTGCCATTGTGAGAATAAAATGTAGCCATGTAAGCAAAAAAGTAACTATTAACGGGGTACGAGCATTTTAAAACGTAATATAATCTAATTACAAGTTCTACAATCTATTAATTTTTGGTCTGATGATAAATCTGATGATATGCAATCTGGATTACATAATCAGATTCCAAAAAATAATAGATTGTAAAAAAAATGCAGTGCTTACCCAGCACTGTAAGCATTCTATACTTCCCTTTATGTAACTATCTTTCATCAAGATGGTGCAAAACCTTACTTGACTTAATCTCACCAGGGAGCATGCATTATTTTCAACTAACAGATATGATAATCTCAGCAGTGAAATACTTCACCAAACTCAAATCATGCTGGGATGAATGTCCTATTATAACACATTTAATTTCACATATGTTATAATTTCAACACAGACCACACATTCACATTCTCACAGTCGTTGTATTGCACTGACAGGAGTCTAAATTGTTAAATAGAAGAGTAAATGGCGAACACGTTAAATCTAGCAGAGGAAATGCAATATACAGGACATGACTACTGTATGATCAAATGAGTTCATTTCCACTCAACAACACACTGCGTTAAACAACATAAACTCAGTTAGCCTACTCAAGGAAAGTAGCGAAACACTTGTTTCTTTACCAAACATGTATGCATAAAAGCAGTCAACAAAGCACGCAGACTCCGCATCAGAAACAAAAACAAACAAACAGTGTATGTGCTAAACACTAACACTGATTCAATAGTAACATACGAGTCGCGTGAAGAATTAAACAGCAAACTTACCGACTCCGTATTTCTCGTGTTCTGTAGGAATCCACATATTCATTGTGTTAGTTTGGGAAAAAACGTATGAAACAGTGCAATTTGCAGCATTGGTGTTAAATCACGCATTTCTCCAGTTTCGCATCATCCTCTCGCGCAGTCATTGTTCAGACCGCTCGAGCGAACTGCGCTGCACGAGATGAGAACGCGGCGGCGCGCTTTTCTATAAACCAGTGCGCGGCCACTGTGGCACTGGGTGGTAGCATGATGGGAAACGTAGTTTCGTGACGTGCGCGGAACACACAGAAATGTTTAATGATTTAAAAGTCATAGGTTTTAGACAGAATTAAATTGTTATTTTATGACCTCTTTTTTATACATTTAATTTAAAATGTATAAAATGTCAAATTTATTTATGCATTTGTGTTTTTATTTTTTGAGAACCATGTAATTTCACCGTAATCAGTGAATGAGGTTCCAGACAGTAGATTTAAGATTTTTACCTTTTTTCATTTTATTATGTATAATTGTATTGTATTGAATTGCATTTGAGGGGTTTTGTCATTACATTTGTATAAAGCATTAATTTATTAATTTCTGCCAAAAATAAACAGTAAAAATAATCCAAATTTTCAAACAGGTTTACCAACTTTTCATACCACCCCATGCACACATTCAAAGTCAAGTCAAGTCGTCCTCATTTATATAGCGCTTTTAACAAAAGTAGATTGTTTCAAAGCATCTTTACAGAGATAAACATACAATTTAAGGTAACAGAGAGGTGTGGTTTTATAGCGGTTATTGAATAATGTTGTTTCCAGCTAAAGTTAGTTTTGATTGATTCTCTTCCGTCGAAATGATAATTTTTTATTGAACTAGGGGCCGCTAAGACGACGTCGTTCTCTCTAAACGCATACCTGTGATAAGCGCTGATGGCGTTCACATGCGCATTAAGAATTGATTCTAGTTATGTGCGTTTGAATATATGTTTGAAATTCGCTACAAACCATGCCTAAACAAACTACTTGTCTTGCCTATAAATTTGATGCAGAATTTTATTTTATCTTATCATTTCGGGTAGGGACGCGAAAACCGGAATTTCAACAGCGCTTTATCTGTAGAGTGGTATAGGGGTCCTCCATAGGGAGAGGCTAGTTGGCACTTCAGCACTGCGTTGGCATCGGGTCCAGGCGAAGGTCCTTCGTCAGATCTGGAAACGGCCTGGATCCAGCAGGAAACCTCGGGATAAACAAAGACACTAAATTAGCATAGATGCCGTTCTTCTTACGATGTAACGAGTACATCAGGATTTAAGGGAAGTGTTCCTGGTTCCGGCTGACCTAATCTATGCAGCCTAACAAAGACATCAAGCATCTGGCATAACTCAAAAATCTCTTTACAGGCTCAGCAAAAATAATTCATAATGTTTTGCCTGCACACAAAGCAAGACAATATGCAAAATAAAAGGCATAATGTCTGTTATATCTCCATCCACAAGAGAGGTGTAATCTCACCAGACACATATTCAGTCATGACCTTTCACTCTCACAGAGTATTGTCTGTGTTATGAATGTGTGCATGAGAGAGAAAGGGTTCTGGTAAATGAGTCTGATGCAGATTTTATCTCAATTTCCAATCTAATAATCTGCACTAATCCAATGTTGCAACCTGCTTCTGTTTCCTGTATGAAAAATCGAAGTGTACAGAGCATCTAGAAATGAGTCAATGGATCTTTGCTCTTGCTTTTTTTTTTGCTTAGAAAAAAGAATTGTACATCGATAACAGTGAATGTACAGCGTCTATCACCACATAACAGCTGTTATGGAAAGATGGAAGGATAAAAGGTCAATGACAGTGTTTTTTACCGCTGTATGTTCTCTGTCACTGCCGAGGTGGAAATGCCATTTGGTTAAATCCAGCTCACTGTAAACAAAGAAACCAGTTCAATACAAACACAACCCAGTCACATTTTTAATAACTTACATTAATTCCATATAGAAAGGGCAAGATTAAAAACATGATAAGTTCTGGTTAAACCATTTATATGAGACACAAAAAAGGAAGAAAGAAAAGAAAATAGGATGAGAGTGTGGAGAAAGGATTTGTGTGAGGTGTTAAAGTGCAGAGCTTTAACTTTTTTCTTTTTTTTTGATGCCACAGACCCCCAAATAATATCATCCTTTAAAAGGCATATTTTCATGCAAAAAGTCTAAATTATAAATGAGTAAAATATTATTTGGAAAATATTTAGTTTCTATTACTTTCTATTATGTCACTATTCTACTAAGTGTATTATTTATTCAAATAACATATTTAGTTATTTGAAAACAATATACACTACCGTTCAAAAGTTTGGGGTCAATACGATTTTTTATTTTTTTTAAAGAAATTAATACTTTTCTTCAGAAAGGACTCATTAAATTGATCAAAAGTGATAGTAAAGACATTTATAATAATGCAAAATATTTATTTTTGAATTGAATGCTTTTCTCTTGAACTTTCAAATAATCCTGAAAAAAATGAATCACGGTTTGCACAAAAATATGAAGCAGCAAAACTGTTTTCAACTGTGATAATAATCATAAATGTTTCTTGAGCATCATATTATAGTGATTTCTGAAGGATCATGTGACACTGAAGACTGGAGTAATGATGCTGAAAATTCAGCTTTGATCACAGGAATAAATTACACTTTACTATATATTCACATAGAAAACAGCTGTTTTACATTAGAATAATATTTCACAATATTACTGTTTTTTCTGTATTTTTAATCAAATAAACACAGCCTTGGTGAGCAGAAGAGACTTCTTTTAAACACATTAAAAATATTACCGACCCCAAACTTTTGAACGGTAGTGTATATATATATAAAATATTATTCTCTAAACTTTTCACTTACAATGGTTGAAGGATTCATCGACTCACTCATAAAGACAGCCACTTATTTTTCCCTGAATGAATCATTGCTTCGTACAAATCGGTTGAGAGAATGATTCAATGACTCTCTCTTAAAGATGGGCTGCATTCAAAATCCAATACTTCCCAACTATAGTATGCGAAAAACGATACGGCAACATAGTATGTCCAAATATATGGAAGTAAAATAATGACAAATGTTTTTAAAAACAAAAAGTCTGTTGAATTGTACTACTTGAAAAAAAATATGCATTGCATTAACCCTGCTTGTATTTTAATGCATTGTATTTTTAGGGTTTGCATTTTTATGGGGTGAAATTTAGCATGGTTGAATATTTAGGCTGTGAATATTTCAATTCAAAACATTTCAAACACATTTTCATTAGTAAAATTTCAATAATCTATTTTCACCTTTCATATTTCACTTCCAAAATATTCAAACTGATTAAAAATACAACCTATAATATTCAACAGGCGGTTTTCGGTCCATTTTATTTCGCTTTCAAATTCGCTAATAATCACAGATACACTTACATTGTTGCAAATTAGTTTTTATGAATGAATGGCTTGCTCTAACTGCTCTATCTTCACCAACAACACGCGCTTGCACCCCCTGCTGGTGAGGTCGACTAACACCAGATAGAGATTATGCTCGGCAATCTACTGCTTTTCCTGCAGTTCCTGGATGTCAACGTTGAATTTACTGTCGAATTTGAACCACTGAATTTGTGGAAGCGAATTTGAAAGCGAAATAAAAATGGACCGAAAACCGCCTGTTGAATATTATAGGTTGTATTTTTAATCAGTTTGAATATTTTGGAAGTGAAATATGGATTATTGAAAATTTACAAATGAAATTGTGTTTGAAATGTTTTGAATTGAAATATTCACAGCTTAAATATTCAACCATGCTAAATTTCAGCCCATAAAAATGCAAGCCCTAAAAATACAATGCATTAAAATACAAGCAGGGTTAATGCAATGCATATTTTTTTCAACAGACTTTGTTTCAAAAACATTTGTCATTATTTTACTTCCATACAAATACGTCATTTTTGAAAAACAGTAGTCGAAAAGTATCTGGATGACCTAGTGACTAGGTAGGATACTTCCGCCGAGATTCTGGAAAACACATTTGATGGAAACTTTAATGTCCCATGAAGCCAAAGGAAAGGATTTGTGAATGGCAGAAAGCGACGCAACTGTAACATGTAGGTCATATGACAGTAATATGGCATTAAATTATATTTTAAATCGGCAATAAGTTTCAAACCAAATGTAGTAGGCCTACCTACTTTACAGTATGCAACTTCAGATGGTCACTTGTTTTCATTCTTGAATGAATCAGGGCTTCAGAACAAATGGGTTGATTAACGCGTCACTGATTAAAACACTTCTACTGGCATAACAATGCAACCTAAAGAGAGACTCACTGAAAAATTAATCCCAACCACTAATGCACAGACGGACACAAACACAGAAAAGCAGCTTAGCCAATCAAATCAGAGAAACTACATATAAAATATAAATGTGTCCCACAGAACAACTGTGACAACCATGATAGTTGTGTAGCCTTGTTTCTGAATACTCAAATACACGGTGAAAGTTGAACTTAGATACCTGGAGTGCATGTATTGGCCGTGTGGACACTGATAAAGTAGGTTTCCATCCGTCTGAAAGCAGAGATTGAGCGTCTTTGTCACAGCCAGAAGAGACCACCATGCAATCCAAGAAACTGGGTCCGAGCTGCCGTGCATACTAAACACACGCGGGAGCTTTAAAGTCTGCTCCCGTCGTCTCAGCAGGACTCGCTCTCGCACTGCAATATTACAAGTGTCGTGCACCATTAGCCGGATGCTTAAGGCACAATTTAAGATGCAATTGCTGTCGATCGCTCAATAGTGCTCGACTGGATGATTACCTTGCTTAAGAAAAAATAGTCGATAAGCGTGGCACATTGCTGTGTCTTTGCTGTCATTGATTTGATTGCATTGTAATAAAGTCCAGGTTCAGAAAGTAAAAGTCCTCAGTATTTTGTTCCAATCACCTGGATTTGCTAATTAGCACAGGAGAACTAATTAGTGAATTAGTGAGTTCATGGGTTTAATAAACAATAAACATATGACAGGACTTTTACTTTCTGACCCCTGGACTTTACCTCTGGTAATGGGGAATGAAAGGTCGGTTACTAATGTTTGCTTTGGTGGGATAATATCCTCAATGCCATTATCTCAGTGGGTTAAGGGAACAAATAAATAATGCAAAAAGGAATAATTGCATAAACAAAGAAATCACCATTGCCATTTTTTCTGTCACCGAATAAATAAATAAGTAAATAATATGAGACTAAACAAACAAACAAATATTTAAATATGTATAGTTATTATAATAGTTAGAATCACCAGTACTTAATTGCCATTATTTCAGTGTCAATAAATCACTCAATCAATCAATCAATCAATACACCAATCAATCATGCAGATGAGAAAGACATAAGAGATAACATAACATTTCAATGCGCATTTACGCATATTTATTTAGTGGCACTGATATAATGGCACTCTGAACTCTGTGTTGTATACACACTTCCATTGGACTGAAAATAGTATGTGAAACTGTAAGATCTGAAACCTGGAAGATCTCCAGGATCTTCTCAGAGACACAGCACATGCGGGACGGAAGAAGGAAGGAGGATGAGAGGAATAGCTATCTTTGTTCTTTCCTCCTTTCATGCATCCATGAAAACATGTGGCGAACATGCCAGAGACCCTCAGCACATCTGAAGCACGCCATGTAAAATCTTATCTTAGAGGAACACAAACTTAGATTTTATGTCTATAAAGGGTTTATTTTTCAACTTGTAGCACAGACATTTTGATAGTGACAGACACTAGAGACTGCAGAGACACCGTTACGCTTCCCAAGCCGGAAACACCAGTTTGAGTCCCGCTCGGAGGAGGAGGGGATACAGGCATCAATAGTTTTAGACATGTACCATTGTATCACCATGGCTCGTTTGACATTTACTATAGTACTACCATGTTTTTTTTAGCATGTACTATGGTACCATTTTTTATGGTACTATGGCGATAGGATGTTTTTCTTAGTAATTTCAGTACAATGGTATATTTCAACGTATTACCACAGTGCTTTTTTGGTACAGTTACCATGTATGGTAATACCCCATTTTTTGGTCATAGTACTAAAATAATACAGCGTTGAGTGTCTAAATGAGGATCATAAAGTGAAAGACTGAAACCGAAATTTTTACGTTTCCAAATCTGTATGCACTCTAGACAAAATAATCATTATTTCACTTATTGGTGATTATGAACTACAATAATGAGTATAGCAGCCACCTGCAGCCTCTGTAAAACCACAGCACATGCTCACAAAAGAAATAGCTCACACACACTCATTTCTAATCATACCTGTATAACCAGCCTATCAGTGAATTATAAAGCACGAGCTTCGTCAGTGCAAACAAGTTATTACAAGTCATTATAACTCATAAACAATCCTATGCTTGCAGAAAATACAGACAATCATCACACTCACTGGAGTGCCAGAAACAGAGACACACACATCTGTGGTGGTTGGTTACTAATATTTGAGACCAATAATGACCTCAATGCCATTATCTCAGAGGAAGAAATAAACAAACCAATAATAAATACATGAAGGAAGAAATAACATTGCAAAGAACTAACAATTACCTAACTGGAATTTTTCAGTATGCTGAAAATTGTACAGTATATTCACTACCGGTCAAAAGTTTTAGATCGGTAAGATTTTTTTTATGTTTTTAAAAGAAGTCTCTTCTGCTCACCAAGGCTGCAATTATTTGATAAAAAATACAACTAAACAAAAACAGTAATATTGTGAAATATTATTACAATGTAAAACAGCTGTTTTCTATGTGAATATATGAAGTGTAATTTATTCCTGTGATCAAAGCTGAATTTACAGCATCATTACATTACATCATTAAAGTCTTCAGTAAGTGTCACATGATCCTACAGAAATTATTATAATCTGATGCTCAAGAAACATTTATGATTATTATCCATGTTGAAAACAATTTTTTACATTTTTATTTCAGGATTCTTTGATGAATAGAAAGTTCAAAAGAACAGAATTGATCTGAAATGGAAAGCTTTTGTAACATTAATCACTACCATTCAAAAGTTTGGGGTCAGTAAGAATTTATTTTTTATTTTTGGGGGAAAGAAATTATAAAATACTTGTATTCATCAAAGATGAGTTAAATTGATCAAAAGTTACAGTAAACACATTTATAATGTTAGAAAAGATTCTATTTTAAATAAATGCTGTTCTTTTGAACTTTCTACTCATCAAAGAATTTTTGGGGAAAAAATTGTACACGACTGTTTTCAACATTGAAAATAATAATTTATGTTTTTGAGCATAAAATCAGCAATGATTTCTGAAGGATCATGTGACACTGAAAACTGGAGTAATGATGTTGAAAATTCAGCTTTCAAATTACATTTTAAAATATATTAAAATAGAAAACAGTCATTGTCATAATATTACACAATTTTACTGTTTGTTATTTATTTTTCATCAAATAAATGCAGCCTTGCACTGTAAAAAAAAGTTAACTCATTATTTTGAGTTATCTTTTTGCATGGGTTTTTTTTAGTTTAACTAACTTATTTCGATAAGTTGAGGACAAGAAAACTTAAAATTTCTTGTTGTCTGGACAATCTAGTTAAAAAAATAAGTTGAAATAACTAAATTGCTAAAATATTTTTTACAGTGTGGGGATCAAAAGAGAATTCATTTAAAAACATTAAAAATCTTACCGATCTAACTTTTGACCGGTAGTGCATATATATATATATATATATATATATATATATATATATATATATATATATATATATATATATATATATATTATATATATATATATTTACAGTATTTATATTCATGTAAATCAATAAATAAATATATTAGATAAATGCACTATTAATGACTTTATTGACAATATATCAATTAAATAAATAAATATTTTTAATAAAGGCACCAGTAATAGTTAAATGCACCATTATTGACTTTATTGTCAGTTTGTAAATTGAATAAATTGTTATTTGAGAAATTTAAACATGAAATGGGAAGCAAATAATGGGTATGCAGTAGAAAAAGCACAAGTATACTCTGACAAATCATGGCATATTTTGACATGTCATCATCAGTGTCAAAGGTTATTTGCAGTGGAATTGAAAATCTGGCAGTCTGCCTTCCCCAGTGAGTGAGACGCTGCATGCTTTGAGTAATTGGTGAGAATAAGCTAGGCTGAGTAGGAGGAAGTAGGAGGTTTTCTCCAAAAATATTGACTGTCAGGCATGTCCAAACATGCACTTTATTTTTTGATTGTCGAGGTGTGTGGTGACGGTTTCTCGGGTCATAAACAACAATGATAAAAATAGCATCGGTGAGTGAGATGTTTATGGCGACGTGCCTCGTGACCTCACAAACCCGCACAAAGGTGCAGACAGCTTCTGGAACCGTGCTCACATAACCCGCCAAAGAGACCGTAAATAATTGTGACTGGCTTAATTTGTTTTCCTCATGGTGTATGAAAACGTTGCTCTATCTGCTCTTCAGAGTGGAAAATTGCTTCCCTCCTCGATATAAATAGAAATAACACTCTTTTCTTCATTTCTGTGGCACCTTGATGGTGTCCTGTAGACAGACAGCAGACATACAGACTGACTGTCACATACAGACATACGCACGTATCTGACATCACAGCTCTAGTGGCGTAACCTTCAGGATCCTCGTGCTCCCAGCAGCTGACGGGCTATTTTTTGCCAGTGCTGGGTTTGACTGCTGGATGTGCACTCTTCATCAGCTTTAATTTGAATTGTGTTGTGACGGATGATGTAAGCTGAGCACAGGCTGATAGGTCCTTTACATGCAAGCAATCATAGGCATAATAAATACATAGACGCCCTATTGGCCGCTTTGGAACGTTGCTGCGATACGTCAACGTGTCCGCCATTTTGCTGAGGGCAAGACTGCGCTGTGAACAAATGCAAGTAAACGTGTGAGCTGCGGGTTTCCTGGATAAAAACAATAATAACGTTTACATTTATCAGCCGATTTCAGTGGTTTGTACGTGGTGTACGTTACTATTACTAATTATATAATGACCAAATACAACCCCAAAAAAATTTTCAGTCTTGTTTGTGAAAGGTAATTCCCCGAGACCTGTTTTCAATTGTGTGGCGACTTGTACAGCCCCACGCAGCGCACGAAACAGGCATTTTTCTCAATTCCCATGAGAGGTATGAGGAAGTTGCCCTCCTTGATATGGCGGTGCCATTTACGTATACGCTCCAGCAGCCAATAGGGTGTCTATGTATTTATTATGTCTGCAAGCAAGCACTTCATAACCGCATGGCACAAGCTGATTGGCCTCTGCTGATCCTGCAGCCAATGAGATTGCTTGCTCAGCATTTAAATAGTCTGGTTCATTGTTTGCTGTAAGCAAGTCCTGCAGCATTCAGAGTTCCTTTGAAAATATATCCATACTTGCTTAACAACAACGACGACGACGACAAACAACAGACAGACAGACAGACAGACAGACAGACAGACAGACAGACAGACAGACAGACAGACAGACAGACAGACAGACAGACAGACAGATAGATAGATAGATAGATAGATAGATAGATAGATAGATAGATAGATAGATAGATAGATATGTTCAAGGTTAAGAACTCCTTTCATTTCCTTGTTTTTTGTGTTTGACTTGTTGATTTGAAACTAGAGCACTTCAAAGATGTAATTTCCATGGTAAACTACAAATACACAATCCTAAAAAAACAAAAAGTAAACAACAAACTGACATCTATGATGGTGTATTGTCACATACTGCTTATTATGAATGGCTGAAGGTCACTTGATTGTTCCTTTACACACATAAACACACACACACACACAGCTGCGAGGAGGAAAGGGACTCCGTGAGCATTGTGCCTGTGTGAAAAGTAAATAGGCCGTTTAAGCTTTGAGGAGGAAGCCTCACAGACGCAGGACGCCTACAGCAGATCCACATCTATAGGTCCTGGCACAGGTGCTCCGGCGGATCACACACTCAATGGGGTTCTTGTTCTATTTTCAGCTCGCTCTTCATACACATAAATAAAAAACAGCTGTATTTCGAGAGGACGTCCGGAATCCTGTGCATGTGGTGAGCAGGATTTGGTGTGCGTGGATACAAGAAAGTGTTTGATTATGATGGTAGAAGGGAAATACATATAATATGCCTTTAGGAAATGCACATATTAGCAAAAATCATCCAATTTAATTTTATTCTATGATTTAATTACTGCCACACTAACCCACAGTTATTGATCCCTCCTCCTCAACACACACAGGGATGGATCTTCACACATGTTCTACAAAGAATTATTCTTCACAATAATGTTCTCTGGATCATTTAAAAACATCTATATAAGCAATATGTTGAAATAAACAACATATCATTCACATGAGCAGGAATGTTGTTCAAATTTAAATGGTAAATGAATTGTTCCAAATTAAGTGAATGATTCAATGACTCAAAAATTAAAGAACACAGACAAGCGTTGTGTCAAACAAACTGTGAAAAGTCTGAAAATCAGAAAGACTGAATATCAGCACTGAGACAATTAAATTGAGGATCACAACTGCTGTATAATATAACCATTCAAGAACCCTTTTAATCTCCAAAGAACCGTAAAGCTGCTCAAGAATCATATACTGCAAAAAGAGGATTCTTTGAAACTAGAGCTCTTCAATGATGAAATTTCCATAGTAAAATACAAATGCACAACCCTAAAGAACTGTATTTTAAAGAAGAAACAGACATCTATGATGGTTTATTGCATGACGGTTAAGAATTGTCATTTTTTAATGATTATTATTTCAATTAAATGAATGTACTATATTTTAGTTCGATAATGTTTTTTTAAATGGAACATTTTGTATTTTTAGGGGATTTTATTGTACTAAATTATGATTATGCAGTAGTTATCCATTTATTCACTTTTTGAACATAGACCTGAAAATGAAATTTCCAACTTAAACTGTCTTAGATGTTGACTGCGGAACACAGACTTAAGTTTGGTTTATTTTCAATGAAGACACTTGGCATATTATTATGGAAGAAATTTAGAGAAAATCAAAGCCATAAATCTTAACAAGTTGTGTTCCAAATTTGAGCTTTATATATATATATATAAAAAAAGAGCTTTCAGTAAGATTTTGTTTGGTCACAAATGTCACAAACGTTTCCACTAGGTTAACTTCCAATACGAAGTTAGAAGCTAAAAAAATAAAATGTTTTGTACAAAAATGAGCACCAGGGCTACTTTGGCAGTAATATTTTGCCATGCCAATAAGAAAGCAAAACAAAAATTCCAGAGAAAAGAGAGCGGAAGAGTGATATCATTATTAACTGAGTCAAACATCTTACATCCCTAAGTAAAATAACCTAGTTTTCCAAGTAAAAACAGTCAGAAAATAAGGTCTTTATTGTATTTTTCACTTTACTTCACTATGTGTATATTACATTTGGTTTCCAAGATAATTCTGCATTACTCAACTCATTTATTTTTACTGCGTGAGATGTTGTATTTACATCATTTTATCAGCTTTAATGAAGAGAACAATAGAGAGATTTTCTAACATTTCTTGCTAATTTGTGTGGATGGATGTCATCCTTGGTTATAGTTTTTTCCCATATTAAATGTGAAATCAGGTTGCCAGGCAACACAGAAGCTTATAGCGAAAACCAACATTCCCCCGAAGGCTTCTCACATAACAAATATTGAAAGGAATAATTGAAACGAAGCACACAAATGAACAAGCTCTTCTCAGTTATTATAGTAACTGAATCAATTAACAATTATTGCGTTCCTGCTGCTGTTTCTTCCAGACGTCACGGCCTGAGAGAAGCAGAACAGAAACTATAACAAGAAGCATCACATCCGTCCAACAGCTCACAGATTCTTGTGAATTTTTTTATGGATATCCCCGAAAATGCTATAAACATCGATCGCCTACTCGCATTGATTTCTTAAACACTGACACAGAGGTGATGTAGAATCTTTTTATAGATGTTTTCTGGATGTAAAACAGCCACAACTAACCTTTTCTTTAGGGTTTTTGTAGTAAGATAAGATCTGTTTCAAATCCTGAGCTATAGGTAACATGAATGGGCTTGTCAAAAGAGCAGCATTTTATGATGTCTTATAAGAGGTCATATTCACATAGGAACATTGTTGTGTTTAAAAACAGCAAGACTAAAGGCCGTTCACACCAAGAATGATAACTCTAAAGATATTATGATATTATCGTACACCAGTGGACACTGGACAGACACGTTCTGTTTATATGAGTAGGTCTACACACTCAGTATAGTCTGCCGTTTTAAATGCAACACTATAACATTGTTTACCTTAAAATAATGTTTCCAAAATCTTATCAGTGGTTCATCAAGTCGTAACAGGGTGAAAGACACTTCTGCCATCGCCTGACGGGTCTGTATCGCTTTTACTGGCACTACGTAACTTCGGGGTTCGGGTATAGACCGACACAAAAAGAACTACAAAATTCGACTGCTTTACGTCAAGCGCTACAATAGTCATTATTTCGTTTTTCTCCGTTTCTGATGTCGCAATACATCATCCTTTCATGAAATCATGTAACATACTCTACCTTGTCTGTGGACATCGTTCATTCTAAAGCCGGTGCTGGATAAACAGTGAGCGTGCGTGCGACGGTAGGCTAAATTATTTACGACAGCGGCAATGGACAATTTTGTTTTCCAACCAGTAGGGCGACCGAAGAGGAAAAGTACTTGGTGTTACTTAAAACGCGTGAGCTCTTTAAAGCAGGATGGATTCTGATTGGATGCCAGAATTCCTCTGAAACTGAATCTCAAAAACGTGTGGCTTATTGCTTATCAGCTGGAAAAAAATGTTCTGTAAGCGATTCCATCGATATCGTTTCTCTGTGCCGTTATCGTTATAGTTGTGGTGTGAACTGCTATGCTTTTATATTTAGAATAATGTTTAGAACTATATCTTTATCTGTAAGTAGAGAGTCCGAATGAAAGAATGCAGCCCCCTTCTCTAACAGAATGTATTATTTAAGGCGATCGAGCGCTTTAAAAATGGATGCACATTGTGATGGGCTGCTCTGTGCTGTCAGTTCAGGGGCATCAAGTCAATGAAGGAGACACAGACCAGCTCTGAATGAACGCAGAAATCGTGTGGTCTGTGGCCCTGTTCTATACAGACTTGTCAGATGTAATAAAATGTTGTGGTATTCAAAGAAATGGAAAGAAACATACAGATTCGACAGGGCCAGACCACTTCATGTTGCTGAAAAGGTCCATAATGTGTGTGGAATACTGTTTTTACAAGCACATGTGTTTTTAAGATCTGCGTAATTTTTATTTTCATCATGTTGTTTCGGGGAACATGATCGCATAGTGGCTGAGATTTGTGGTTATTCTGCAAGATCAATCAGTCTGCCTTTTCCTTCTCTCACTCCAAAGATAAACCTCCCTTTTCTGTGGGTCAGCAGAAAGACATGACAAGGGCAGCAACGAGGGAAAAGAGAGAAGTGCATGAAATGAACTGCACCAGATGACGGTAGTCACGCAATCCAGAGCAGTCAAAGCAAGGTAACCTTGGCCGAGGCCGAGGCTGTGCTCAGACGAATCAATGAGCAAATCATAATAGCTGGTGAAGTCACATGATACATGCACATCCTCCAAGGCAAGGCATTTCTTAGACTAGTGTATATAAGTTTATCTACACCAAACTTATGTTGCAATGAAGAATCCCTTTAGTGGTCTTTGCTTTTTCTATCAATTTTAAGCATTAGCATGATTTCTATACAATATTGTATAAATTTGTACATGCAAATAAAATCAGTGAAATAAATAAATAAAGGGCTACTGAAATTCAGAACAAATTAATAACATAAATGTATAATTACGTTTAAAAAGTAATAATGTAAATACTGGGATTAATACTATACAAATGGGATCTTGTGTAATGTTTTCTATTATTAATAATAATAATTAAAATCATAATATATAAAATCAGTGATTAGAATACAGACTTGGAGGCTCTTTCATTTGGGCCTAAAAACAAACAAAAAACAAAAAAACATTTAGTTTGAAATAAAAACAAAAATAAAACAAACTGAAATAAAAGAATATGTAATATAATAATATATAAAATATTAAAAATTATTATATTTGGTTAAAACTTGCTGTACTAAAATACTTTTTTAAATAAATAAAACTTATATATATAATTTATATAATATTATATATTAATTTATATATATATTTTATACATTTATTTTTGTTTAAATAATTTTATTTTTAAACATAGACATATTAAAAAAACAAAAACTAGTAGAAATGACAAAAACCACACATCAAAATAAATAAAAAAACATTCAAATTAAAATGAAAAAATTGGCAACCCCTTCTTTCAGGAGTTCACAGATCACATGATCTCGGTTAATAATCTGATTTAGTGTTGCCACTGAGATCAGCATATTTGCTTAGTCATACTCAAAAAGCCATATCAAGAAAATAAGAAAGTATAATTTAATCCAAAACCAACAAAACTCAAAGTACATCTGATAAAGTAAACCTGCTTCCTGATTTGCTGATATAAAGTTTGACATTTGTGACCCTTGTGGCTGAATAAACTCTTCCGGAAGAAGTCTTAACGCATTTAGAGAAGAAACTTGGCAACATGTTCCAAACGTACATCAAGGCATCAACAGAGAATGGGGAAAATGTGAGCGGAGGAGGAAATGAAATTCATTCAATTGTCCATCCCAAAGTTTCAAGTGTCTAAATCAATGCCAGGAAAACCAGCATGAGAAGTGGGAACCTGGAAAATGATCTGGGAAATGCTGCCAAGACTCACCTTCTGCCAAGGCAACATTTTGTACTCTCATCAACAAAACAAAAACCAGACAATGAAAATGTTAATGCTACCGCCTCGCATGCAGACAGCACAAGAAGCAGCTGGTCTTTATTCACTTCATCACGGCCCCCTAGTGATCAAATATAAAGCATAAGAGAATAAAAATATCACTGGCCTCTATTTATTTCTTGAACGGCAATAGCAGATTTAAAATTGAAATGCCACACATTCAGCTTTTGCCAAAAGTCAGGGTACATAACTCCAGTGGATTCGACATGTAAAGACCCGCTTGATGTATTTTTATTTAGTGTAATCAGGTTGTCAGAACATTATGTTTGCTAGAATCATGTGGGGAGAAATTATGGAGCTCCTAAAGGGACATGGTGAAGGAAAAAACTATGAGATATGACATGAGAAATATTTACTTGTCAACACTTTTGTGTTCTCTCGCAAACGTTTTTCCATTGCCCCAAAAAAACTTTGCATTTGATCACAAAATGTTTTGCGTTCCCCCAAGAAACTTTTGCATTCGCTCAAAAAACTTTTGGGTTCTTTGTAAACGAAGACAAAGTTTCTCAAAGCATTTTCCCTCTCATATATTTTTCCATCACTAGGGACTAATAATTAATGATTTAACAGCAGATGAATGAACAGAAAACAAAACATTTATTGTGTAAAATAGTCACGAAAATAGTCTTCACGTCTCAGATCAAACCCCTTTATAGAGGTTTATTTGAAAGTCAGCATGAAATGGAAGTTATGGATGTCTTTTCTTAACCCTTGTGCCATATATCCAGGAGAAACAACTTCTCGAACAACAAAAACTGTAGGGCGGGACTTGATTTTTTCCATTATAATTGATTGGATGGTTGTGGTTTGCTATTGGTCGATCTCATGTGAGTGACAGGTTACTCCGCCCTCGCTCCAGTAAACGCATCATCAGAGAAGAGAAGAGATGTCACTGGAAGAGGGAGGGGAAGTTGTTTTGATTAATAATTACGAGTGCACATGAATTAAAAAAATTATAATAATGATGCACGGATAAATCATTTATAATAAACACTGGAATATTGCATTAAAATTAAGTAGCTACTATTAATGTTAATTTCATGGTGACTTTAATAAACATAAACCAATTGTTACACCATGACCTTTCTGAAGCGATTCGACCATCCAGTGATGCAGCAAGTGTTATAAAGCATTTTGATATACAGTAATGTCAAAATATTAATTTGATAAGGGCCTAAAAGCATGAAAGGTTGATGTATGGGTCATCAGCTCATTTGAAACACATAACCTGTGCGGATGTGTGAGACTTTTAACGCACCACTGAACTGGCAAACACCTCATGCAATCTGTTCTTTCCCTTCACCTCATGCTCATCATGTATTCTGGTAAGCATACCGGTTGCTAATATCATCTGTGAAATAATAAATACAGTTAGGAAATAATCAAAGCAAAAGAAAATCACACTGCTTTTGACCTAACATTATTTTAAAAAGAAAAAGAACAGCTAACTGTTGCTTTAAAAGCAGAGGAAAATCCAACTTTTTCTTTGGTTTTAATTTTTTAAATATAGAATTAACTGAAAGTATTTGCAATGTAAATATTGCATTACCAGCCCGCTGAGATGCCTTCAACTACACCTGACTTAAAATGATTTTAATGACCATAAAAAAGCACTACATCTTTGAGCCATCTTTTGATTTCTAACAGCAGTGTGTTATTCACTGACCCCCTGCGCAGCCCCTCAGGGTGTGTTATCAATTATTCAACAGAGGTTACGGGATGAATATATATTTAGACACAACACCCATTCATAACTCATTTCTTTTTTCAGTTCCTTTTTGTGGTGCTTGTGAACTAACAAAAATGTGTTCTAAGAACGTTTTGCTAACTTGCATGTTTCTGAACGTTACAAACTTTTCTTGGTTAATGCAAATGTTGAGGAAACATAGCATTTTATCAATAAGGGGACGCTACTTTTGAATGAGCATTCTGAAAAAAGTATAGTAACATTAAAAAATGTCAGATGAACCTCCATGAATGACATAAAAATAAAATGTTTGTGCTAATGTACAAACATAATTAACAAATTTGAACGATCATTCTATTAATGTTAGCAGAAGAATGTTTGTTTATAACCTTGAGAGATCCTTATTATAGCAATCTGTAAAATACAGTATTTTAAAATATAAAGCTTTTACACAATGTTAATCTAATTCCCATGAAGTCTAAAGGTCAGGCAAAGCAATATTCTCTTTGGGCCGGCTTTTTCAAATAATCCACAGATTAGATGGAAAAACAGTTTGATTATGAAACATTTTTGATTACACATTATGTTGTTACAAAAACTGGACTAAATTAATTTAGGATATACTGGGGGGGGGGTATCCCTTTGTACATAATGCAACAATATCAGATCAATCTAAAGTGTTATTGTGTGCAATTATTTTGAAAGAGCACCCTCTAGTGGTGTCCTTTCTTTGAGTCCCCATTAAAGTTCCCATGAAATCAAAAATGATTTTTTTTTTGGCTTTTAATATAAATAAGTTAGCCTTACTATTATCTATAATTAGTGTGCTCCAAAATAATGACATAATTCACATTTAGATGAAATAAGCATTCAGAGCTTACAGTCTCTCACTTCCGCATAAATGGATAAATGATTTTGATGACATCACAGTGCACTTCAGCTTCTCATCAGATATTCTGTCCAATCAAATGCTCTCTAGAATCTGAAGCTCCGCCCCCTACATTATAAATCGACTCTGAAGCTGCGGCTGTACAGCCGATCACTTCTTCACACATTTACTATTTTCTACATGGTGAATGTTCAGAGTGCACTGTATACACTGTAAAAAGTTTAACTATTATTTACTCAATTTTTTTGGTGAAACATTTTTACACTCAAAAAAATTGAGTAAATTTTAAAGCTGTGAAATCAATGAAATATACTGTGCGAATTGAGTAAATGCAAGTAAAAAAATTAAGTAAATCGAAGTAATTGCATCTGGTACATTAATAAATAAAATTGAGTATAATTTAACATTTAAAAAAACAATATTTATGAGTAATATTAACTGTTTTTATTTATAAGTAATATTAACCTCTTTTATTTCCTCCAAACCTTTGTAAAATAGTAGCCTATTTCATACAACAACCAGTATATGTTAAATGGCATTGGCCTTTATTGTCATTGAGTACAGCAATACAGCACATTTTACACTGTTTTTAACATGTATACAATATTGCCTACATTTAAACTCAATTAACAAACATTTTTTAAGTAAAAATGAAACATTTAAACATTCAGGTAGCCTAATTCAAGTGTAATCAACCAGTCTGTAATCCAATATCCACCGGATCAGCGCTGGTTTTCGTTTCGGAGACGGACTCGCGCTCTGCGGGTGAACTTCGAAATTTAGACCGCTGTCCTGAATACCGTCCCACTCATAGCCGAAAGATACTGCGAGCGACTGACTCAATAACCTGCCAATAAACAAACAGTGACAGTTCTGAGGACATTTTATCATCCAAATGAATTATATTCATTATCATTAGAAAGGAATAAAGTCGTGTGTTTATGCAAGGCGTTTCAGGAATGACTCTGTTTAGGTGTCGAATTACGCCTCTGTATGTTGTTTTGCATTAAATAAAATGATTTATACCATGGTCTGGGTGAATACTCGATTCTGATTGGCTGCAGGGTGTCCGTTAAAAAGTGATAGAGGACACCTAGTAAAGAAGTTCTGGTGAAACTGCCTGTTTACCATTCGAAATTAATAAATAAATGCGCTGCCTACAACAGCTGTGAGTAACCATAGCAACAGGCAGTCCACACAGGGCGCGCGCTCGTTCAGGGTCCTGGGTTGTGCGATGATGCAATCGGCTGTTCTGGGACTAATACAACAATGAGCGACTTCGTTATTTCATCTTCAGTCTCTCACACTGCTCTCACGGACTGACGGAGCCCAGTAAGCCCGCAGACTGCTCTCGCATCGATGGCCTGTCACAGACATTATTTGACGGCTCTCCAGTCCAGCATCGGAGAGTCGACCTAACGTTACAGCGGTGCTTCGGAGGTTGTGGTTAGTGTAGACAAGTGTAACACATAGTGTTTTATGTGTAATAAAAAAAAAAATAACTATGCCTTTGTGTTTCATGAACTAAAAATGCATTTTTGAACCTGGTTCTACAAGCTGAGCGGACTATGAATATCTCCGGTTGCTAAATAAACCGTCAGGCAAGTTATTATTTGTAAAAACTAGAGATTTAGCCTAATTAAAATATAAACTAATGTTTTAAAAATGTTTTATTTGGCAAGTGACCATGGTATAAGCGGGTTAATGCCCTTCGAGGTGTCCGTTGTAAGGTTTTAATGGACTTCGGCGGAGGCAACCGTCCTCCGCTGCGCGTCGGCCGGTTTACACCTCGCCGTCGTCCATTAAAACCTTACAACGGACACCTCGTCGGGCATTAACCCTTACTTAAAGCACAGTAATGATTGTATAGATAAGATAATATATACACAAACCTGAATTTCACAGAGGAAATGCACCAAATCTGCGACGCTGAGAAGAGAGATGTTGTACTGGAGACCGGAGAGTTCAAACTTCAAACAGCCCGCGCTCACTCAACCAACCGTTGAGTTGTCGTCACGTCAGAGGGTGGGGGAGGGGTGCATTGTTTTAATTGAGTAAACTTACTAAATTTCTAAAGAGTGTGAAATATATTAATAATATTGATTTGAATTAAGTAATATTTTTTTGTTTCTTGAAACAGATCAGTTTAATTAAACATTCTCATATTTTTTGATAGAAATTTCACAAATATATTAAGTGTATTATAAAGAAATAATTGGTTTGTCAAATACTAAATAATTTTATTGAAACAAACTTAAATATATCTGTAAATTCTAGATAAAATTAACTGTTGGATTTTTACTAAATTATTTTGGAATGTTTAACTCAAACAATCAAGTTAACGATATTCAGAGATTTTATTAAGTTAATAAAGTTAAATATTTCTGTAATATTTACTAAGCCACAGAATTATTTTTTACAGTGTAGGGGATAGGGAATGATTCAGACAATGTAAATATGCTTTCCATTGAGGGAAATTAAGTCTGGTGGCATGTTAGTATCATGTGAACCGCCGCAGCTCCGGTCCAGAGACACGATAGCACAGAGCGGATCATATGTGCGAGTCGCCGCAGACCAGAAAACGTACCGGATCCATTTCGATTCAGCACAGAATAATATTTTAAAGCGATATGGAGGAGATTAGGAGGAAACAGCAGCTTTACCGAGCTTAAAGGGATAGTTCACTTTGAAATTAATTTTCGGTATGTTTTAGCTTAAGGGCGTCCAAGATGTAGGTGTCTTTGTTTCTGCAGTAGTTTAAATTTTGATATTTTTAGGTCAAACCGTTCTTGTCTTTCAGTCATATAATGCAGGTCTATGGTCACCACCTCAAAGAGCATACACAGAGAAGTCCAAATTAAACATGATTTAATGACTCGTAAATGTAAGTACACATTGATGGCCTAAGACACGAAACGAGCGGTTTGTGTGAGAAAACGAACAGTATTTATATCGTTTTTACCTCTTGTAAACACAGCCACGTCCAAGTGATCTGAGGGCGCGGGCGCTTCGGTCTGCGCAAGCGCCGGAAGTGATCTCTCGCGCATGTACGTCACTCATTGTTTACACAGAGACTTCGGAAGTGTAACCTTTCACTGTGAAGATCTAAACATATTTAGATATACAGGAAATCGCAATGGAAGACGATTTCGATATATCAACAGACAACGTAACACTTCTGAAATCTCTGTGTTAACAATGAGTGACAGTGAGCTTGTTTTCTCACACAAACCGCTTGTTTCGTGTCTTAGGCCATCAATGTGTACTTACATTTACGAGTCATTAAATCATGTTTAATTTGGACTTCTCTGTGCATGCTCTTTGAGGTGGTGACCATAGACCTGCGTTATATGACTGACAGACAAGAACGGTTTGAGCTAAAAATATCAAAATTGAAAAGACACCTACATCTTGGATGCCCTTGAGGTAAGCTAAAACATACCAAAAATTAATTTCAAAGTGAACTATCCCTTTAATGGCTCTGGCCGAGCTGTGATACAAACTAAACGCCATTGGCTATTTAATAAAAGGGGAGGAGCCCTGTCTTCCTGTTTCAAGGCACTTCAGTGGGCCTTTAAAGATCCTGCTCGGATTTTATTTTATACATTCTATTTAAGGAAGTTATTTAGTAGTGCTTGCATCAAAAAACATCAAGGTGGGGGCAAGTAAATGTAAAACATTAATATAATATATTTCATATTTTTAAAGTCAGAATGAAACCAAAGTTGCAATAGTCTTATCTTCACTATTGTGATGTGATCTGACTGAAACGGTTTCTGTAACAAGAATAAATGTAGGGTGGGACTTGGATTTTGTCCATCGGGAATTGATTGGATCGTTGGATCATTGTGGTTTGCTATTGGTCGATCTCATGCGAGCGACAGGTTGTCCCGCCCTCGTGCCAGTAAACGTGTCATCAGAGAACAAAAGAGATGTTATCGCAAGAGGGAGGGGAAGTTATTTTAATTAAAGATAATTTAGACATGAATTAACAAAAAGTAATAATGACGATGCACATATTTAAATAATTTATAATAAAAACAGAAAAATTCCATAAAAAATAGGAATTGTCCATTTCGAATTGAATTATGTAATGACTTATCTTAACAAGGCTTTATAGACATGCAGGTCACGGTGCTTTTTCCAGCCAGCTATAGTCAAAATGTCAGAGTTGCCTTGAGTCCACCTGTTGCACTGATAACCCATGTCCAGCAAAACAGCACATACTGTACTTATATCACCCGTTGCACATGGTTAGAGGAGTCTTTACTGATGAAAACTACCTTGTTCAATCAATATTCATTTTCTTCATGACTTTTATCCTGTAATACTTTCATTACATGCACTACAGAAATGTTATACTTAGATTTTTCTTCAACTGGGCCCTTGGCCTTGGTCCTGGGAACTTTACAAAATAAACTCTTAAACTCATCTTTTACACTCTCACAAAGTTAATCACAACGTTAAAATCAATTGTAGGCCTAGGCTATATTTGATTTGTCTGGTAAAATCTATTTTTTTACAGTCTATGGGTAAAATGCCAAATAGTCGATATGCATCAACACAGTATTTATCATTATATTTGGATTTGGGACAAGGTAAAAACAATAAAAATCTGTTTGAAGACATATATAATAATAATAATCTGCTATAACATGTGTTATATTCTGTGTAACGTGCACACATGAACCCGCATGAGGACGTGACCGCACAAATCAACCAATACAAACCAGGCGGAAGTCTGTGTTGGGGGGACGTCGGTGTATACTGAAATGTGATTGGTCCTACTGTATCCAGGTCCAAGTGAGGTAACGCCTTTTTATGCACGTCACGACTGGTGGTATAAAAGTGCATCGCGGCAGCGCGCTGACGCAGCCCTACTTTGTCAGGGAAAATGTATCACTCGCGCTCCAAGTGTAACACCGGACTCGCTTTTAATTCTTTCCTTTTCACTGTGCCACTGGAATATACTCAACTTAAAAGACATTATAGTAAAAACTGGTCGTGTATTGGTTGATTTTTCAGCTGCGGGACTACTCATTTAAGCAAGATGCCACGGGCCAAGAAAAGGAGCGGCAGAGGTAAGTAGGGTGGGAATGTCTGCAAATGACCGGTTGTTTTTTGTGGCCTGCTGCGCGAAAAGGATTTTGGGATTTGTAGTTCTTTACGCGTCGAATCGCAATGAAATTCGAGGAAGAGAACTACATTCTCCATGACTACACAGCCGGGTTTGGTTGACAGCCAGGAGTGTCTTTCTTTTGACACAAACAAAAGAATAATACAAAGTGTGAGCCATGGACGGTCGAAAATGTACGTTTGTGTTGTTTTTAAATGTTTGTTTTTAAGGTAATGTTTAGTTTTAAATAATTGGTTTATATAAACCGCTTGTCATATTAATGGCTTTTATCAAACGATTAGAAAAGATTAACAGATATAACTAAGATTATAGTTATACGGTACACTTTGATTAATTAATAACAAAATCTAATCGGATGATTCAACTCAAAATATGATTGATTTGTGCTTCAGGTCAATAGATTGAATTGATATATTTATGTTATGAAATGTCAAATAGGAAAACGCTACTGTAATGTTTGTTTAATCTTTCAGATGTCAGTGTGTGTGTGTTTGAGGTTATTTCAGGCCATGCTGTCACACTTATATAACTCAGGCCTGCTTTGAGACCAAATGGAAGACAGGAAGAAACCAGGAGCATGAAGCCCACATTTTTCAGCTGTAGACATCGTTAAATCAGTATGTTATTAGATGTTCTCAGCCCATCTGCTCGCTGGATTTGCACAAGCCTTTGAGAAGAAGAAAGAGACTGTGTTCTGGCACCCTGCTGTACTCCTCCCCACCATCCCACACTTAGTTCTGTCTCTATACCTGCTGTTCTCTTCTATATCTACTAAACATATTTACTTTTGTCTGAGAAACCTCACACAGGGGTTGTTTTGTTTGCATAAGTGTCCTCTGACCTCACCGACCTACCACACAAGACACTTTGTACCTTCTGCAGATATCTGCGTTTTGCAGGACTGATAACACTTTGCTGAATTCAATATAAGACTTGGTGGTTCTTTAAGGTCAAAGTGACCTCCACCCACAACATATTCCACCTGAAATATTTGGAAAACACACTTCTCTGTAAGTGTCATTACAGGGTTGGTCAACATTTAAGGGCCCCTAAAGTGAGACATTTTATAGTCCTAATATATATATATATATGTGTGTGTATATGAAATACGATTATATAGAATTAGTATTAAAAGGATCAAAATTGAAGAAACATTTGTAAATGTTAAACAATATTTTTCAAATAACACTATTGTTATGAATTTAAAGATGGTAAACTTCTTCTGTAATTGCATTAAGTACTGTATAAGACTATAGGACAATTCAACAACAGTTGATTTGACATCAATTTTATCTTAAAACATTTTTTACATTTGTGTTTTACTTCTCCCTTTAAATATTTTGGTCAGTTCAAGAATAATTTATGCAAAAGAGCAGTTTCCTGTCTTTTCTGGTATTGTTCAACTGGTTGGTTGAGGTTGAAAAGGTATATTATATTAAAAAAAAATTAATAAGTAATCCTTTTTAGAGCGGGTAATTAGTACAGTAATCTAATTACACTGTCTAAGATGTAATTAGTAGCTAGTAATTAATTACTTTTTTTTTTTTAGAGTAACTTACCCAACACTGTGATTTTTATATATTTATGTCAACACCAAATATTCGTAAACTCATCATATCCCTGCATTAAAATACAGTGCATAAATAAATGATCCCCGATCATTTTAGTCTGGCTAGCTGTTTTATCGGCACATGTTCAGCATTAAACTGTAAACTTGTTATTAAAGAATAAGGCGGCGTCAACAAAGGTTAAAGTTCGCTGTCTGTTTTTGCAGGGGGACAACAGGGAAATGTCCAGCCGTTCAGTGATGAAGACTCCTCTATCGAGACCCTCAGTCACTGCAGCAGCCTCAGTGAAAGAACCAGTGCAGCAGAGGAAGGTGCGTATTACAGTCTCCTTAGATTTCTGCATTGGCTCTTGTGGACTACGTGATGAACATTTATGATTATCACTCATCCTATTTGACAGCTGGTGAAAGTGAAGAAATGGCTCAAGAGGACTTCCAGTACAAACTGAAGGTGTACATCGACAGTACAGTGGATAAGAGGTATGTGTTCATTCAGATTTCAGAATCAAACTTGTAGTTGATTTGTTCAAAATAATCTGCTTCCTGCTGCGGTCTGAACTGAGTAATTATGCTCTCCTTCTAGTGCCAAGACCAGGCAAGGTGCCCTTGATGGACTAAAGACTGCCATGGCAACCAAAATCCTCTACGAGTTCATTTCCGAGAGAAGGATGACCATCACGGATGGCATTGAGCGCTGCTTGAAGAAAGGTTGGTTTAATTTGCGATTTTGAATAATTGGAAATAAACCATTTTCCTCAGATTTTGCCATGACACATCAGTGCTGAAAGTTGAGCTGGCTGTTTGCGTCTGCAAATCAGGTAAAGGAGTGGAGCAGAGCGCCGCAGCCTCGCTGGCGTGTCTCCTGTGCATCCAGCTGGGTTCTGGGATTGAGAGCGAAGAGGTTTTTAAAACCCTTAAACCTGTATTTAAGACTATCCTCAATGATGGAGCTGCTAACATCCAAGCCAGACAAGCGGTAAACAGCCGTGTTCCTTTACTGCGCCCTTATGGGAAATAAAATGATTCTGCAATCCAGAAGATTTGAGATTGTAACAATCTGTTGATCTTGACTTTGTGTTCCAGTGTGCAACAAGTCTAGGCCTCTGCACTCTTGTAGCAGAAGATGATATCATGGTAAGCGTTCGAATGGAAGTGGGCAATAAAAAAAACTGGAAAAACTTTAGTTTTTTTGCATACAGACAGCGTTGTCAAACTATCCCCATTCACATAGATCTGCGAAAAATGACTAAAGCGCTGTATTATGCGAGGTCACTTTGTAAAGAAATAATATGCTCCTATAGCACACAAAGAACGCATATAGAACACATATTGTGCATGATGTCACTGTTTTCACAAATTTGAGTTAAAAGACATTAAAAGTATGATTTTCAAAAAACGTTTTCAAAATGTTTTTGTTTTCAGGCCCCCAAAACGCTGTTGACATGTAGATGAATGCCCAAAACGTATATGTTTTTAGTTGAAAACGTTGTCGTGTAAACAGCCCAAAGTATGATCTTTTAAATTCAAGTACTCGTGTCATTTTTAACCCATTTGCTGCCAATTTGTTTTACCTCAAGATTTTTTTTGACCGTCTTTTTGCAGATTCTTTCCATACAGTGAACAGTAATGGTGACCATGTCTGTTAATATAAAATATCATGAAAACAGATCACTGAATCAGTGAGCTGAACTTGAGATCCACATAATTTTTTACCTATTCAAGTTGAGGAAAACATTTCATTCATCTGGTTGACCAATCCAATTGATAAATTAATTCTGGAATTGGAGTAATCTGGTTGAAAATGTCAGTTTGTTGATTTTAATGATCAAGTCAAAGTGGTTCTGGAGTTAACCGTAAACATGTTTTGAGTACTTTTTTTGAAGCATTCAGGCATGTTGAAGGGTTTCACGATTGACTCAAACCTGTTGATTGTCACCTCCAGGATGTGTATGCCACTATGGAGTGTTTTGAGAGCCTCTTCACGCACTCGTACGTCAGAGAAGATGGAAGCAGACCTTCTGTGAATCCTCAGACCACACAGCTCCACACGAATGCTCTCTTGTCCTGGGCTCTGCTGCTCACCATCTGCACCAGCAGCCGCATCAGAGACATTGCACACAAGTAAGTGCAGGAAAACACAGTTTTATGCCTTCGCTCCTTCACGGTACTGGTCTTTCAGGAGACTTATAGACCTACAACTACGATACAACCTCCTTCCAGGTTTATTCTAATAAGCATATGCTACTGTTTTGCAGACATCTGGCTAAACTTCCACGTCTGTTGGAGAACGACAACGTCAACATGAGGATTGCCGCTGGGGAGACCATCGCCCTCCTGTTTGAGCTCATCAGAGATGTTGACCCTGTAAGTTCTCTGTAAATGTGTTTATTTAAATAATTAATAGTGATAATATAAATTTACATGGAAAAGTTGTATTTAAATTAATTATTTTATTGAATGATTAAGATTTATTAGGGCTGTAACAGTTAATTTATCACAAATAAATAGTAATATTGATCAATTATTTTAAATGTCACCGTTTCGGTATGTTCAGGAACAAAACGACTACTGAAAACGAAAGAAAAATAAAACAAATAATCACTACAAGTAAACGCACAAATACAATAAGCGAAGATTCAAATGAAACAATCTGTGTTTTAACATCAATATCTGTATAAATTTAAATAAAGATTAGTCCTTAATGACAAACGTTATTAATTCAAGAGCAATGAGTGCTTTCTTTGGTCTTTTGTTGTTTGATTAACATTTAAAAACGGATAGCATCAGAAATATTAGGCCGCATTTACTTTGACATGCAAAGATCCAATATACTGACACGGTTCTGACATGGCACTAAATCTACTGATACCGTTTATGTTCACTTAAAGGTGGGGTATGTGATTCTCTTTTTTTTGTCAATTTTTTCAAAATAACTTAATCCTATTCCTAACCCACTTACAGCCACTGAGTTAGAAGCACTGAAATGAAAATTAAGTTTTAATTTAATCATCTGTGAAACGGGCAGGACTCAAAACTACAGCCAATCATTTCCAAGACCACCAAGAATCATTAGACAGTAAGTTCGTCAATCACACGGTCGTACCATACCCCCTCCCCCCAGCGCGCGTGACCCAGTCAGAGCCAGCGTTGGAGGAAAGAAGGTAGGACCATTTGAATTGTGTATTTTCAAAATCTGCTGCTCGTTTTCCAAATCACATACCCCACCTTTAAGACATAATCGTTTGTTTACTGCGATACAAAGTTGCAAAAAAATTATGCAAACATGGCGTTTAAGGGCAGGAAGACTTTAACTCAATTTGGTATTCACTCGCTGCCTGCTTTCCGTGTGCAAGGTTCGGATAACTTCTCACGCAGGGCGCGTAATTATTATGCAAATTATATGTAATATTAATACATTTGTCTAATTTACTTATTTTAATAGTTCAGTGAATTAAATAATTTGCAAATGACGATCTAATTTTCTTTACCTTCACAGGAGTTTGATCATGACGACTGGGAGTCGTTGTGTGAGAAGCTGAACGCATTAGCCACTGACTGCAACAAACATCGAGCCAAGAATGACAAGAGGAAGCAGAGATCTGTCTTTAGAGATGTCCTCAAGGCAGTAGAGGTGAGACAGGAACTGAATATTTAACAGAAGACTCGTGGATGCTGTAGTTCAGGCTCTGACGTCTCTTGTGTCGGGAACAGGAAGGGGATTTTCAGAGCGAGACGATCCGCTTCGGCACAGAGAGAATGGTGATCGACAGCTGGGTGAGGAAGAGGACTTATGACACATTCAGAGAGTTTGTCGGCTCCGGGATGAACTACCATCTACAGGTAAAGCTCTCAGATGTTGAGAATGCATCCAAAAAAAAAAAATCTTCAGTGATTTTCGAAGTGTAATTTTCTGACCGCAGGCCAACGAGTTTATAAGAGATGTGTTTGAACTGGGACCACCGATGTTGATCGATTCTGCCGCTCTGAAAGCCATGAAGAGCTCCAGACTGGAGAGAGTAAGCAAGCCGTTTCTTTCCCACATGTAGTGTTTTTTCACTGTACTGTGTCTTAAGATTTATTTGCTTTTTCTTGTGGTGTAAATTATATGCCTTTTTTTATAGCACCTCTACAATGCAGCAGCGTTTAAAGCTCGAACCAAGGCCAGGAACAAGTTTCGGGACAAAAGGGTGGATGTTGGGGAGTTTTAGGAAGTTTTGTAAAGCACATTTTCTTTTTAAGTGTTTCTATTCTTCACATTCCTTACCCAAGTCTTTTTTAATAAATATACAGCTACATTACATGTTAATATTTAATATCCATGAATTCACCAATTCATCCTAGACTCTAATTTATGTTTGTATTTGGTTCACTAACGCTTTTGCGTACTTGTAGGTTATGTATTGTTCAGTATTTATGACTCTTTTGTGATGTCACAATGGGCTGTACTGTAGTTTCAAAACAAAAAAACACAAAAATGAATAAAGTTAGATCAAGTTGATTTCCCCTGTTCAAAAGTCCTGGTTTGTTTTCTTCAGTATGTGTTATGACATGACTCATTTTGTGACACCTCTCTCAAAGAAGGTTAAATTAGACATCTTGAACCTCTTGTGCACTTTCTGCTGTCTGTGTGCTTGTTTGCTTCATTCACAGTTGTCATGGACACCGATCCACTCAAGCTGATATAACCAGTCCATGTTTTGTAAGAAAGCATACATGTCAGCACCACATGACACGCTGACATGGACATGAGAACACTGTCATAATTACCGTAATCTGGAGATGACAACATGTGACGTTTATATTTTCGGAGCCGTTCACGTCCTCGGACTGGGAATTGTTTCTTTGGCAACGCCATCAATGCCTAAATGAATCTGCAGACGTCAGGTGGTAAAAGGAGCTCTCAGAAAATTCCCATTTTACATGCTGTAGTTATGAGCTCTTCGAAGACGTGAAGCTTTTCATAAGATGAAATCGTAATAGTTGTGATTTACATAATTATCACACAAAGATGAATGACTGATATATGATCTGAACATAATGTACTCACTGTTGCATTGTAATTTGGGAGATATACAGGTTTACTGTCTATTTACATTATGTAAAAACAAATTAAAACATTTTAGAGTCAAAGCAGTGTTATTATATTTCATATTGTAGTGCTTTCACTTAAACTAAATGAGAAATGTTGCCTTGACAACTAGCTCAAAGCATTTTATTTCAGTTAATGTTTATTTTAAGTAATTAAAATATATTTTATGATTCTTAGTTAACGATAATAACCCTGAGTCAACAGCCTTTACAGGACATGAACACTTCCTGCCAGGCCATTCAGTTTTTATTATTGAGCTGATGTTTTGTTAATTAGAGGCAAAGACAACAGGAAAAGATTATGCTTGCTCCTCTTTAACATTATTTTTTTTTTTTTTATGATTTCAGGTCTATGAAATGGTTGGTTTTTTCTATATTTCAGTTTCACTGGTGAATTTTATAGAAGTTACCGGCCCACGTGATCCTACTTTGCATTCACACTAGTCGTAGGTAGAATAAGGAATAGCATACTGCATATTAGTTAACGGAATAAACTGTAAGAGTATGCAAGTATGCTTTTCCAAATTCTTTTTTTCAGAAGGAAATACTAAAGATTCCTCTAAGAAAACTCTTAATTTAGCTTTAAATCGAGCGATTTGGGACTGATCTGAGTAAGGAAAAGACAAAAACGTTCATCTTAGTGAGGAGGCGGGGCTGACCCTGTTGCTATGCATGACACAAACTTTTAAAGACTGATTGGTTGGTTGTCCAAGAAGGAAAAAAGAGTGATTTTAAGTATAGGGCCTGTTCTAAGCCTTCACTTTGAAATTACATGCGTCATTTTTCCTATTTGACCGTTCTCACACACACACATTATATACGTGTATATAAATCCTTTTTTTTATTTACTGTGCTGTTAATTTCCTATAAGGTATTTGTTCGGCTTAGAATGATCATAAGATAATAAGATCAGTCACAAACATGATCCCTGCACGATCTAAACTATAGTGTGTTATTAACTCGCTGTCATCATTGTCTGCAACACATTTCTTCTCTCTCTTCGACTTTTCTGCCATTTTCTCCTCTGCTAAAGAAACTCTTAAGCCTCTTAAAAGTCCTCGTCCGTGCTCCTAACAATTTGAACTTAAAGGAGTAGTTCACTTTTAAAATGAAAATTCTGTCATCATATACTCACCCTCATGTTGTTTCAAACCTGTATGAATTTCTTTCTTCTGCTGAACAGAAAGGAAGATATTTAGAAGAATGTCAGTAACCAGGCAGTTTCTGGTTCCCATTGACTTCCATAGTATATTTTTTTCCTACTATGGAAGTCAATGGGAACCAGAAACTGCCTGGTTACTGACATTCTTCTAAATATCTTCCTTTCTGTTCAGCAGAAGAAAGAAATTCATACAGGTTTGAAACAACATGAGGGTGGGTATAGGATGACAGAATTTTCATTTTAAAAGTGAACTTCTCCTTTAAGACCTCTTTTAAGGATTAAGATGCTTTCTGAATTACTTTTTTCTTTACTAGGATTTTTTCTTTAATTTTAAGAGTAAACGCCACATTTCTAAGAAATTTCTTAGAATTTTGTCTCTAGGAGCTACTCTTTTCATTTAGATTCTTTGAATACGGGCCCAGGTTTTTACAGATATAACTTAACTAAAACTAAATAAATAAAATATCAACCCTTTCATGCATGCATTATAAACCATTTTCCTCCTAAACTGCAGTGGAAACACACAGAGCCAAAGTAAAGTAAGCCGAACCGAGCACCATAAGATCAGAACTGGAGAACTTGTGTCCATGAGATCACGACTCAGCCGACATGAGATCTAGACGACATCAGGTCCCAATGATAATTGTACGTGTGGGAGACCCAGAAGAATCATATCTAAATGAATACATAATATTTATGATTAGTTCCTACTTGGAAACAGTCTAAATGTAATAATCATTTGAAATTGGAGTCTGAATAGTCACAGAGCTGAAATTAAATTCTAATAAATTAAGTGAACTTCACAGAACCACCAGAAAAGACACGTATCATAGGGGAGACCAGGGATGGTTAACAATTTTGACCTTTCTGTCTATATCTTGTAGTACTTGAAGTCAGTGTGTTCAAAATGTGATCCAAACTAGTTACAAGTGTCTGCTATTAAATGACATAGCTTTGCAACACAAACAGAAAATGCATGGTTTAGTTCCAAACAGGAGGAATGAAATGTTACAATTCACCCCATAGTCTGGGTTAGTTGGGGTGAGATGTAACATGAAATAAGGATTTTGACAAAAAAAATATTTTGAAAGGTTTTTATTCAACACTGACTTTTCAATATAACTGGTGTGTGTGTCACTCTTGTGTTTGTCAGTCTCTCAGTCATAGTAATTGACCATTATAAACTAAACTTGAACACAAACATTGTTTGTTTGTAAGCATGTTTGCTACTGCCAGTGTTAGTATTGGCCATAATAAAATTGAACTGTGTGTGTGTGTGTGTGTGTGTGTGTGTGTGTGTGTGTGTGAGAGAGAGAGAGAGAGAGAGAGAGAGAGAGAGAGAGAGAGACTCTCTTGTTACTCTATCATAGTAAGTAGGTTGTAACGTTTCATTGTTGTTACAACTAACCCAGAGTCATGTAGCCATGAAATAGCTCACCTTACAGCTAACAGCCAAAACATTTGAAATGGCACTAACAACCTGCATGGAAAATATTCAACACAGACACACAATAAACATAATAAAAGTTTGATGAGTTTAACTACAAAGCAGAAATTCCCATAACAAAAACAAAAAAAGTAACTTTCTTACCTCAAATTAGTTTTTCCCACTCTGCCACAAGGCTCTACTTTATCACATGTGGAATAAGAACTAAACTGAGCATGTGCGAAGTGAATCAGGTGATTTTTAACTAGTTCCTGATTGGACAGATTGGAATGGTTACAACTGGTAAGGTCTTGAGGTCTTACAAGGTCTCCTACCTTCACCGATTCTGTCGTTGGGCTGATGGGTGGTCCTTACAGCAGAATTTGCATCTGTATATTGTATGTTGTCTAATGTTGATGAACCAATAAAAACACATTGAGTGGTCAAGTATTGGTCAAGCTCCATCCACATAGGATAGAATTCTGACAACTTTAAGTTCCCTTTCTCCTCACCTCACAATTAGGAAGAATGAGTATAAATCTCAATTTCTACATGGTGATAGTTTACTGTATCATTTGCCTTATAAATGTAGGCTATATAAAAATAGACTTTTCTATAATCATTTTTTTTTTAATAACAAATATGTGCCATACACCTGTAAAAGACATTGAAAATTGAATGTCAAGTCATCTTTATATATAGCGCTTTATACCACACAGATTGTTTCAAAGCAGCTTTACAGTGTCGACTAGACGTTTACAGGGGATTGTCTAGACGGTCTCTGCTGAAATTCAGGGCTGTGTTCTGGTCATGTGTAGGTGTTGGTCCACCATCGGATCTGGATATGGACCGGATCCGGCTGACTACGCTAATCTCGGGATAAAGATGAGACAGACAGATTAATATTAGCGTAGATGTCATTCTTCTTACAATTTAACAAGTAGGCCTACATTGGGTGTCATATAGGAAGTGTGTTTCCGGTTCCGGTTGACCGAATTTAACTGATTTGATGTATAGAAATCGATGTGATAAATGATTGTGTTATGTGTATGCCAGGTTAAAGAGATGTGTTTTAAGTCTAGATTTAAGTGTCTGCTTCCTCAGATAATGGTTTGATCCATGCCAATGCAATTCCACTAATGCCAACATAATTTTCGAGTCTATTCAAAACTAGAAAATTAAACTTGACCTATGAGTAATACTGGAAATATTACTATAAATTACTGCAACACCTCTCTCTTTGTCTTTCAGACAAGGCTAATCTTGGGTGGTGGACTCATTTAAGTCAAGTCACCTTCATTTATAAAGCGCTTTTAACATTTTTAACATTTAAAATAAATCGTCTGGTTTTATCCAGGTTTCTGTCAAACACAGTGCATTATGATCTGTAATCATATCATTTACAAAAAGTGCTTTTGTAGAAAGGTATCTAATATTCAGCAAACCGAACTTTATCATTTGTTTATCATATTAAATCTGTTTTTTATTAGTTGAACATAAATTACATTTTTACCCTTTTTTTTTGTCTTTTGTTCTAGTGTGGGGTTGGTCTGATTTATGCCTGGGAGGGTTTCGTCGTCGACACCTTGGGCTGGTTGTTCCTGGGAGCGTTTGTCACTTTCCTTTGGATGTCCAGTTGGCCTTCCGTGAACCTTTTTCCCTTGAGTTTCCATATGACCGTGGCTGGTTCCATGAATTGTCCAAACGGTTTTCATGCAGCCATGACTGGTCCCATGATTTCTCAGTGGCATCCCAATGCTTGTACCAGCGGTTATTTGGTTGCTTGGGTCTGACACTGATATGGACAACTGCAAAAGCCAACAAGGTTACAGTAAAAAGCTCTAAATGAAAAGCATGTTACAGTCACTCAGAAGAGTTGTGCAACTGCAAAATCAAGGCCAGTGAGAGGTCTTAATCTGCTTCAGGATCATGTCTTCATGTTGAGTCCGGCCTGAGGACTTTATACATGTCACAGACAATATCATCTCTGCAGGAAAAGGGAAAATCCCTACAGCCAGATCCAGCCTTGACATCATTCTCCACACCTGCTCTTTCTCATCCTCAGCCTCTTTCTCCTCGTTCACTCTTACACATGTACTCGTCCTCCTCTCCCTCTTATATAGTTTACATCCATTGTTGGAATCAACATTCAGTGCAACATTTTGGCACTCTGAACTGACTTGTATTACAATTGGTTTGGTCTCATCATTAGAAATAAGTGTGAACAATTTTGAGTCGTTGTGTGTAAACGATGAAAACTGTGTTGTAGTGCTGTATAACTTTGTTAAGTTAACCTGAACTTGTTTAATGTTTTACAGAAAGAGTGATTTATTTGTCACATTGATTAAGTCTATTGAGAATTTGGTTATGAGAATGGGGTTTAGTGTTTTAGCAATTCAGAAAACCAGCAAGTCAGCACATCAACATCTCTCATCATAAGGGTGGGGGAACGGATTGCGACAGCTCGATTGTTTGCCGTATGGATTCTGTTTGTTTCTTACACAATGATGTTCTAATATTTACAAAACCTTCCCTGTCTAGCTTCTGCTGATAGTCTCGTGGGCAGCGTGCTGATATATATATAACACTGCTGTGCTTCAGGAGACCCGAGTTCGAGTCCCGGCTCGTGGCCTTTTCCTGATCATGTCCCCGTCTCTGTTTCTCCCACTTCGCTTCTGGTCTACATACTGCATCATGTTAAAAGGCAAACATGCCAAACAATAAATCTTTACATAGCGCTGGAGTTCGAATCCTGGCTCGTGGACTTGCTTATTACATCGATGCTTGGGTTTTAAATCTGTAGCTAAACAACAAAAATGTCAACAAACTGCCGCTTTTATCATGCTGGTTTTGCGATATCGCTAGTTTCCAGTGATTCCTTTCTGATTAGTTTTCTGATAAAACTTCCATTTGTTGGTGAAATGATGGGTTTGTGTGACGTTGTTCAAGAGAGGTGTGTTACGGGCGGGTTTTAGTTAAGTGAAGCGTTGCGGAGCTTCTGGCCCGACGGTGGAAACGCAGCGTGGTTTTGGTCTCGTGCTACAGGTCCGAGACTATTAGCCCAGTCCGGCCAGTTGAAAGCCCTTGCTCGCACTGGCCCAACAGTGGAAAAATGGCTAATGAGAAACCTTTCTTCACATCCATTTCTCTGGCCCGCTGCTATCCTTGTCTCGCTGTAGTGTTTAATGTGCAACTATGCCATTAAAACCCACGCATACACAAGAAATTTGTTTTTTAATAGCTGTCCAGTGTACTGACCTATACGCGTATAAGGGTTAACTGAAAGAAAAAGTTACTTATTGGATTTCAGCAAGTTGCCAAGTCAACATTTTCATTTAGTTGAACTCGATGTTCTACTTGATTGCATCGACAGCATCTCTGTAGCAGCTGGCGATGCGGCGCTCTGTAACATTTCATAAATCAGATCTGATGTTTCCTGACACAACTCCGGTCTGCTTCCTGATGCCACCGTCCTCACGTTTCAGACCAAGAGGCATGAAAAATTAATGCGTAGATAAGAGTTATTTTGTCACGGAGCCGCACTGCACATGAAAACAGCATCTGATCTCTGTAAATCCCAAAAAACAAAGACAACAGTCAATTCAAGCTTCTCCCGCAGGTCTTTTTTTCCCAGGTTTTGAATAAATAAGGTGCAGGGAGCTACTGTGACCCACATATATCATGTCCTGATGGCACAGCGGTGGCCTCATGTTTATGTGCGACAGTCACTGGTATAATTAGCTTTCTTTGGCCTCAAAACTCAGAAAGTAGCAGCAGACCGGAGGTTTGGATTCTGGGTCAGTGTGAGAATGAACTCAGAATGATCTTTTCAATGACGTGCCAACATTAGATCTCTGACTTCAAGTCAGAAAAAGGCACATGAAGTCAGTGATCTAATGTTGCCACGTCATTGAAAAGATCATTCTGTGCACACACCAACGCAGTCTCATGAAAGTGCGTATCAATACCACGAATGTTATTTCTCGTGGCAAAAATACACGCGAAAACTGCGTATCATATACACGCCAAAACTGATTTTGGCGTATAAATGCCACGAGAAATAACATTCGTGGTATTCATACGCACTTTCATGAGATCGGGCTCCACACACACATTGTTTGTGTGTGTGTGTGTGTGTGTGTGTGTGTGTGTGTGTGTGTGTGTGTGTGTGTGTGTGTGTGTGTGTGTGATATAAATATAATATACATTCCTGGTTAATTTCAAATTAGACAAAAAATGGAAAATGATTCACATTTCTGTGAGGGAATCATTTGTGAACTCACTTAAAGGATTAGTTCACTTTTTAAAAAACTTTTGCTGATAATTTACTCACCCCCATGTCATCCAAGATGTCCATGTCTTTCATTCTTCAGTCGAAAAGAAATTAATGATTTCGATGAAAACATTCCAGGATTTTTCTTCATATAATGGACTTCAATAGTGGCCAAAACGGTTCAAGGTCCAAATGAGTTTTCAGTGCAGCTTCAAATGACTTCAAATGACAAATGACGATACCAGACGATGAATAAGGTCTTATCTAGCGAACGATGCGCCATTTCGAAAATAAATAAAACAGTTAAAGTATTATTAGCACAAATGCTCGCCTTGTTCTGTCCTGAGATGCGTGTTCGTGATTCTCCTGTTCGAACTCGTTCATTAAAATGAACAAATCTTTTTTTCGAGTCATTTCGTTCGTTGAATGAATAAAATGACTCGAAAAAAGATTTGTTCATTTTAATGAACGAGTTCGAACAGGAGAATCACAAACGTACATCTCAGGACAGAACAAGGCGAGCATTTGTGCTAATAATACTTTAACTGTTTTATTTATTTTCGAAATGGCGCATCGTTTCGCTAGATAAGACCCTTATTCATCGTCTGGTATCGTCATTTGTCATTTGAAGTCATTTGAAGCTGCACTGAAAACTCATTTGTACCTTGAACCGTTTTGGCCACTATTGAAGTCCATTATATGGAGAAAAATCCTGGAATGTTTTCATCGAAATCATTAATTTCTTTTCGACTGAAGAAAGAAAGACATGGACATCTTAAATGACATGGGGGTGAGTAAATTATCAGCAAAAGTTTTTTAAAAAGTGAACTAATCCTTTAAGAGTTCTAATTAGAGTGAGTGAATCAAGAACCGGTACTTAGAATAATTTAGGCATACACTTTTAAAACAAATCAGGCTACCCAAAAATGTAATGTAAATAAATTCAAATACAGTATACAAACCAATCATTCCAGCAGAATCTTCCAGCAGTTTTTACATCATTAACAGTCGGTATAATGTGGTTAAAATCTTCCAGCTGTTCATCATCATCACCACAGGAAAAACCTGGTATAACACTGTGGTGTATGTATGTAGGCTATATATGTGTTTGTTTATTTATTTATATTTAAAAAGCAGTACAATTTTTGTGTTTGTGGTGTTTTGTGTACATTAAAATATCTCAAAGTGCACTATTTATTTTTTTAGAAACAGTGTCCTGCAGTTGCAGAAGTTTTCCAGCAGATGGCAGTTGTTCACTGTTGGGAATGTAAGTCCATCATCTTAATGAGGTTACATCATTAATCATCCAACTTACACATTCACACAGCAACTCATTTCCATTAATACGTGACATCACCTAATATTCAGTGGAGCTAAAAAAAAATGTTCACACATTTTACCTCACTGATATCACTCAAGGTGCACACAACTTTTGACTTGACTCTCTAAACTGCAAAAAAGGTAGGAAAAATGGCTGTGGTCAAATTATCACCTTTGTCAACATTTATATAAAATATAATTTCCTCTGTGAAGATTTAAATCAGGAACCACTAAATTTCCCCCCACTTAAGAAGAAAACAGCTACACTTCATTAGCTTCACGCGGAGGCTTCGAAAGCTCCTGCATTTCACGATCATGATAAATTGTGTATTAGCAGCACAATGACAGCATGTGCTGGTATTTTTTCTTTTCTTTTTTCCCCAGCAAGGCACAGATGTTTGGTGACTCCTCCAACATGTGAGTCATAAACACAGCAGAACAGTCCTAAAAACACTCCTATGGTCAGCGGCAAGCCTCCAACAAAAACACATACGCGCAATGTTCAGTGTGGCCAAAAACCTACTTTCGCGGTGGAAGCCGGTGCCACACGATCTCGTGATGGGGGCCGGTGACACATTCGGACGCCCACAGGGTTGGACAACTGTTTACCGGGCCGTGCCAAGCGGGGTAATGCTGGGGTTCATGGAAAGACACCTGTTCAGGAGCAGCACGAGCCAGCAGCACCTTGGCACAGTAACAGCGGGGGCAGCGGGTGTGCCACTTTAGCTCCTCGATTCAAGCGCAGATCACTATATTAGATCGCTGCTACAGCTCCATTCACACAGCCCGCCCACATGAGCTCATACAACAGTGCTGATAACATAAAGATGGATATTAGTGTTACAAGTGGGGCCCATTACAGTGGATATTACAAGATATAGATCTGCTTATAATTAGGCTACCATACAATAGCTAGGCCTTATCATAAGGCAGAAACTTCAAATAATCAACTACCCAAAAAGTTTCAAAAGTGATGTTAAAATAATACCATAAATCTTTTAAATATACAATAGAATCTAATGATTTCTATTATAAATATCATAGTATTTACATCCCTTACAAAGTGCCTCGGTATTGTGTTTTTTTGGACATAAACAGCCTATTTCACAAACACAAAAACATACCATGCTGGCATCTTGAAGTACCTTGCAAATAGAAAATAGAAATACCATACACAAATTTCATGGTAAACATTACAATACTATAGTATTACCGTGACATATTGCTGTTGCCTGTCACAGACTCACAGTAATGGGTTTTGGTGATATTAGGCTATACAATACTTCTATTGTTCAAAAGTTATTTTTTTCTTTGAAAGAAATGAATACTTTTATTCAGTGAGGGTCCATTAAATTGATCAAAAGTGACAGTAAAGACTTAAAATGTAACAAAACATTTATATTCCAAATAAATGTGTTCTTTTCTACTTTATATCAAAGAATATGAATGAATCAAGGTTCTCACCAAAAATATGAAGCAGCACAACTGTTTTCAACATTGATATTAATCAGAAATGTTTCTTGAACAGCAAATCAGCATATTATAGTGATTTCTGAAGGATCATGTGACACTGACTGGAGTAATGATGCTGAAAATTCAGCTTTGATCACAGGAATAAATGACATTTTAGAAGATAAATTCAAATATAAAACAATATTACTGTTTTTATCAAATAAGGCCAATTCACACTGCAGACAAACACCAACAAAGATTTTGTCTGATCAGTGTGTGTTGCTCTGTCTGCAACTGTTGGTCATGGTTTGTTTTCACCTGTTTTCACTTGGGGAAGTGTGAACATTCAATTCAATTCAATTCAAGTTTATTTGTATAGCGCTTTTCACAATACACATTGTCTCAAAGCAGCTTTACAGAAAGTGCATTTCAGAAATGTACAAAGAAAAATACAGTTAGTTAATCATGTATAAATTTAGGCATAACATATCGTAGGTGTTTAGCCGAACATGACACTTTATTATTTTTCATAAAAATCTAAATCCAACTGCCAACTTGTTTGTTGGTGTTTCTCTGTCTATGGGTGTAAATTGGCCTTTAGAGAGCATAAGAGACTTCTTTCAAAAACATTTAAAAATCTTACAGACCCAAACTTTTCAAAGGTAGTGTATGTCAACAACACCCATGGAAATCATCCAAAAAGTGTCCCACATACCTTTCTTAACCATTTCAGGCAGAATATATAAGAGTTTTACTGACCATTTTAATATATCTTTTTCATGTCAGCAGATTTATACATCAGAATGTCACTTAGAAATAAAGGTTCCAAAAGGGAATTTTTGCAGGGATTCCATAGAAGAACCATTTTGGGTTCACTTAAGAACCTTTCATGGAATCGTTTTTTCTTAGCGTGAAGGGCATTTTAGTAATTCTAAAGAACTCTTTTCCACTATAAAGAACCAATGGAAATGTTTTATGGATGTTCAATGTTCTTCATGGAACCATCAATGCCAATAAAGAACCTTTATTTAAAAAAAGAGTATAAAAATCTATGTAGAAAGATCAATATGTTGAGGACTGAAAATAATTCAGATTGTCCTATTACAACAGATAAATCAGAGAAAGTATATGTTGGGAGAATTCAGTTGTCATTACAAAGATAATCAGAGAAATGTAGGTTATGGGGCTGTGGGAGCAGATTTCAGTTCATCCGTGGTCAGTTCAAAAGAGTAATCATGAGGAAAGCACAGGGAATTATGGGAGAAATGCGAGAGGATGGGAACTTCAGCACAGGCGCCCAGCTGGCGTGTGTGTGGTGTGTGTGGTGTGTGTGCGCGCGTGTGCGTCTGGCAAACCCTAATTATGGGGACAAAATGTCCCCACAAAGATAGCAATATCTGAAATCCTTGTCCTTGTGGGGACCTTTTTTGGTCCCCACAAGGAAAACAGCGTATAAATCATTTTAAGTGATGTTTTTTGAAAATGTAAAAATGCAGAAAGTTGTGTGTGATGGGTAGGTTTAGGGTTAGTGTAGTAAAGGGATAGAATATACAGTTTGTACAGTATAAAAATCATTATGCCTATGGAGAGTCCCCACAAAGATAGCGGACCAGACGTGTGGTGTGTGTGTGTGTGTGTTGTGTGTGTGTGGTGTGTTGTGTGTGTGGTGTGTGTGTGTGTGTGGGTGTGTTGGTGTGTGTGTGTGTGTGTGTTTGTGTGTACATTACATTGTGGGGACCAGGCAGCGGTCCCCATGCGGAAATGGATTAATAAACAAACTAAATGATGCTTTTTATGTAATGATGTAAAAATGAAAATGCAGAAAGTTTTCTGTGATGGGTAAGTTTAGAGGTAGAGTTAGTGTAGGGGGATAGAATATACGGTTAAAACCCACAAAGATAATGAAACCGCACAAGTGTGTGTGTGTGTGTGTGTGCGTGTGTGTATATGAATCAGTGCCTGACTCTGCCTGTGATCCTCTGAGTGTTTGTTAAGGATGTGTGTGCCCACTATTGGCTGCTCAGTAGGATGATTAAAGCACACTTGTCCGTGCTCTGGGGGTTGTTGCCAGGGCTCTGAAGGAGAACGCGAGCTGATTGGTTCCCTCAAATGACTGAGGATTCCAAACTAGTCACATTAACTCAGCAAGCAGCCCGACCCGAGTGCACATCTTAGTCAACAACTCTTATAAAAATCCATAAAAATCAATTCCGCAGTTCACGTTAATTGATTCCTTTTAAGGTTCCCTTTCATTTTCAAAGAGATCGTCAAGACCAAAGTGGCATGGATTGGAGACGGCTCTTCGTCTCGGTGACTAGACAGAAGCCGCATTAAAATGCGCACAGTGATTTCCAGAGGTATAAACCCGGAGATGTTTAAAGAGCAGAGGACGATTTAAGACGAGCCGAGATTGAGAGAGAACTTCTGAGGCTTTAGGGATGATGGAAGGTCAAAGATACCGGCGTTTTGGATTAACATTTTCACTGCACAATTTTCTACTCTGTCACCCTCTAAAATATTCTAATACCACTGATAACCTCTTTACAACACCTTCCAGAAAAAAACACGCCTGCTCAAACAAAGACGGCAATTACTGCCAGTCATGATTTCATGCATCTCTCGTCCGTTTTATTATGCACTAAGGCTTCAAAAGTATCCCGTCGTCAGCCTTTTACAGCTGTAGTAAATACGCTGGTATTATTTATTGGGCGGCTGAGTTTTTTCCATCAGGCCTGGATGTTGCTTTTGTGCTCGTGAGGCAGGGCTAGAAATAAAAAGAGAAAACTGCCTCTGAATTCAAAGTTATAGGGGGCAAATACTTCATTTTCATCTTGTATATCTCATAATGTCCATTTTGCCTGAAATATTTACTTTCTCTTCTAGAAAATAAGCAAAACATATTGATGATGACTGGTTTTTATTTTGACCAAAATGCTTTAAATTATAAATGATACACATATAAAAGTTATATACAAACACACACATTCTCCAGCCACTATAGCTACACCTGTTGAACTCAATGCATGTATCCATGGTCATATAATCTGCTGAAGTTCAAACTGAGCATCAGAGTTGGTGAGAAAGGAGATTTAAGTGACTTTGAACGTGGCATGGTTGTTGGTGAAAAACAGGCTGGTCTGAGTATTTCAGAAACTGCTGATCTACTGGGATTTTCATGCACAAACATACAAAGAATGGTCTGAAAAAAAGAAAATGCCTTGTTGATGCCTGAGGTCAGAGGAGATTGACCAGAATGGTTTGAGCTGATAGAAAGGCATCAGTAACTCAAATAACCACTTGTTACAACTGAGGTCTGCAGAAGAGCATCTCTGAACACACAACACGTCGAATCTTAAAGCAGATTCAGGGCTACAGCAGCAAAAGACACACCTGTCAGCTAAGAACAGCAAACTGAGGCTACAATTACCAAAATTGGATGACAGAAGATTGGAGTCATGATTTCTGTTGCGACATTCAGATTGTAGGGTCAGAATTTGGTGTAATGAAAGCATAGATCCATCCTTCCACATTAAACCCCTCAGTACCAATTAAGCATTGTTTAAACGCCACAGCTTACCTATGGTTGCTGATCATGTCCATCCCTTTATAACCCAACTCGATCTCACGGCAATTCGTACGAATTTTACGAGGTGGCTAATTCGTAACAATGCGTACGACCTCACTCGTACGAATTAGTAAGATTTGTGCTAAATCGTACATATTTTACGAGTTGCCCAATTCGTATGAATTCGTACGAATTACCTACCCCTGACCCCGCCCCTAAACCTACCCATCACGTGGGTTTAGACAAATCGCACAAATTGTGAGGTCGTACGAATTCTTACGAATTAGCCACCTTTTAATCACTCGTACAAATTCGTACGAATTGGTCGTGAGATAGCGTTGTATAATCACAGTGCACATATCTTCTGATGGCTACTTCCAGCAGGATAGTGCGCCATGTCACAAAGCTCAAATCATCTCAAACTGGTTTCTTGAACATGACAATGAGTTCACTAAACTCTTGGTCTCTACAGTCACAGATCTCAGTTCAATAGAGCAGCTTTGGGATATGGATCGGGAGATTCACATCATGGATGTGCAGCCGACATATCTGTGTGAAGCTATCATGTCAATATGTACCAAAATCTCTGAGGAATGCATCTTGTTGAATCGATGCCACGGAGAATTAAGGCTGTTCTGAAGACAAAAAGGAGTCCTAGCACGATGTATCTAATAAAGTGGCCAGTGAGTGTATCAAATTTCATTTTATACTCTGATGACACCGTATTTTTAGTGGAAAAAAATCCATCAAATCCAAGTGTTGCCTGTTTTATTTCCTCTCAGTGTAAATGTTACTGAAACAGAAGAGTTTTTTTGAAGGGCTGAGGGTGTTTAGCGTGTCCTTAGCAGCCCTCTCAATGCTTCAGTGCAGATATTGCATGTTTTCCTCTCTCGGCATGTCTATATCTTGCTCTTTCCCTCTCCCTCTCTTTTTCATTCTCAGTCTCACTTCCTTTTCATGTCCTGTTCCACAAACAACTCTTTCAACTTGATTATTCCATCCGTGGAAATGCCACGGTGCTGTGATATTCATAATAAAAACCAGTGCAACGACCAGCAGGTACACCTGCGCAAGACAACGGTTGTGTCAGGCAAACGTGTGTTTCTTCACAGTTGATGGACAAGCAACAAATGAAAATCTAATAGATAATGCAAAAGGCTGGCACCGAAAACATAAAAATGGTAATCACATTTCAGACGAATCCTGCCAGGCCATGCATATCAAATCGGGCCCCACCTATGAAAAACATCCAATCTAATGCTAATCTACCTTTTTTTCCTCGCATCTCATGGTTTGCATGCAAGTTTCATGCACACTTGTGTGACAGACTACACCACACACATGCTTATACATGTGTTTGCATCCATTTGTGAGTGTGATAGCAGTATATTTGGACGATAATACTTTATTAAAAGACCTTCCTTGTGAGTGACGAGAAGCTCATTATCATCTAATAGCTTCTGGGAATAGCATCAGGGAGTCTAATTTCAGCTCTCTCACGATCAGGCAGAGCTGGTCTCCAACTCTCAGTCTGGACAAATGTGACCCTGGACCACAAAACTAGTCACATGGGTCAATTTTCTGCAATTGAGATTTATATATCATTATGAAAGCTGAATAAATAAGCTTTTCATTGGCGTATGGTTTGTTAGGATAAGACAATATTTGGCCGTGATACAATTATTTGACCATCTTGAATCTGAGGGTGCAAAAAAATCGAAACATTGAGAAAATCTCCTTTAAAGTTGTCCATTTATGTTCGCGGTTGTGCTGCATTCACTCACAAAAATAAATGATTTATATATTTATGGTAGGAAATTTACTAAACATCTTCATGGAACATGATCTTTACTAAATATACTAATGATTTTTGGCATAAAAGAAAAATTGATAATTTTGACCCATACAATGTATTGTTGGCTATTGCCACAAATTTACCCGTGCGACCTGAGACTGGTTTTTTTGATCCAGGGTCACAAATGTGTAATGCAAAATAAATAATAATAAAAAAAAGCCCGACATTATGGCTTTCTGGATTAGGTAATGCAAAAAAAACATAATATTTCAACATACTTTTCACCTAACACAGACAAACAGGATCCAAACGGCTGAGAATAAATCAGCAACATTGTGCATCTAATTCATCTGCCGTCCCTCCTGAGCAAAACATCATACCCCGTAGACAATATCTTGTGACTCAGGCATAAATCACAACGCATAATCTCATTATGGAAATAAGGCTGAAGAGAAGCATCTTCCGCATTGCCAAATACCATCACAGCATCCAGATGTTGTATCTACACAACAGAGCACTAGAACGTTCCTAAATTCGATGGATGTGTCACAAATTCATCTTTAACACCACTGCTAAACAAATCTGGCTTGAAAATGTCCTTTTGCATATTTCCATTTTAAACCTGTTGAATAGTATTCATCACAACTCACTTTAGTGCTGTTCCAAAATGAAGTGAGCTGCCTCGTTGTCTATATAGGCAGCATATTAACCAAATGTTCTACATAGACAGCATGTTACTCAAAAGTCAACACCTACTAACACTTGATTTCAGTCGAATTCAGCGTTAGCCCATGTTTAACGTATAAGCATTGAAGTAACCATGAAATTAAAATGGACATTTCTCAACCTGTCACTCACATGAGATCGAGCAACAGATTCCTGATAGACAAAATAAAGTCCTGCCCTTCATTTTTTTCCTGTCCGAAAAGCTGATTTACTCAGATAATAATAACTAATACACACTCAATCTTAATATCGGTGCTCTTCACTCAATGCTTTATGAAAAGATTCCTAAGCGAGGCCGGTGGCGTGATTGATAATGAGTGACACCTGCGCGGCGCACCGATCTCGTATCTCTCACAGAGGACCGGAAGCATAAAGGAGGAGCGACGACAGTGAAGAGAGAGAGAGGACAGGCCTGGAATTGTGTTTTATGTTTTATTATGTGACAGCAGTTGTCCGTGAGGGGCTGCTGTCTTTTACTTTCGTTTTGTATTTCTTTATTTTACGAATTTCTTTATTTTAAGTTTTTAAATGTTCGCCGGTTCCCGCCTCCTTCTTCCCATAACATCTAACTGCATTACAGACTATAATACAGCAATCAGTCAAAGCAAAGTGTTATTCACAGCAATACCTCATATTACAGTTACTTCCTTTCCTTGCAGAGGGCCTCTTTATCTATTAACCTTTGACCTCTAAGTTTCAAACCAGTCTTCAGATGTCCCATTATTGATGTCTTCTGATTGGCCTTTTGGTTCGGTCCGACCCCGCACCTTAATTCATTGCCTGAGCTCTCTTGCCCTTTAAAAACTGCAAAATCATTTTTTCTCACTTGGTGATTTAATGTTATTGCATGGCAGGACTTTTGGGAGGCAATTTAGAGTGCGGACAGCAGGACGGTTCAAGGGTGTAACTCATCCGCCATCCCGCAGGACGACAAAGATCTCAAGCGTGTGCGCTTCAGTTGGAGAAGATGATTTAAATCACACTGGGACATTACTGTTTGCTAACATCCTGGGAACGGTTCTAAAGCCTGAATAAATACTATGATCTGAAACACAATACGTCGGGGGAAATGGACAAGTAGGCAAATCGATATTCCGAGAAGCCATTTAAAGCTGGATAATGTGTCACAGCTGTGGATATAACTCACAGAGCGGGGATGAGTGGACATACCATTACGAGGGCTTTAAGGGGTTAATGTATTACTAAATCCAGGTCATTTCATGTGTCCACTATCACCCAGGAGGGTTTAATACTGTAACTCTCCAGATCCTCATTGAAAAAATGGCATTTCCTAAAGTTTGCTGCTCTTTAAACACTCCATGCGGTTGTTAAAACCCCATGTACACACGCACATGGCTTTGAAATCAGATGGATTAATGTTGTCCCAAATGACACACTATCCACTATGCACTTACAGTATACTATGCTTTATGTTCTCAACCATGTAGTGTATGAAATTTTAAGGATCTGAGTCTGATGCAGAACCTAATTTCACCAAGTGCAACATGTTCCTGTGAACAACATTCCAATCAACCAATCAGATTTGAGGTAAAAAGTTTACAGTTTGTCTCAAGTTTGTGTCAAGTTACAACCAGGGTTAGGCGCTTCTACATCAGTGTTATTTACATAATTTCTCTAATAACTTAGGTTTAGGGGAAGGGATATGTTTAGGATTACATTTTCGGACAGGAATGTTGTTCCAGGATCAACAAAATGTCTTGACCCAGGAATGTATCTAACTCTGCAAAATTAGGTATAAAAATATCTCCTCCTTTCCTCAACGTAAGGTGCGACAAGTTGAGGGCATGATGTCTCCAACATTCAAACAAGTGCATCATCCAAGTATATAAAGTGCATTTTTCCTATGAATTTTCATTATGAACATGCTCATACTATTTATACTTCAAAATGGCATAGAGCATAGTGCATAAGTACTCGATTTGGGACTTACCCTCAGAGTCAGAATGAATGAACAAGACAATGATCGTCGCAAAGGAAATGGAGAAGAAGAGATGCAAATGGTTTTAAGAGGTGGAGTGGGTGGACTGAATCAGCAAACTGAATACAGAGCTGATCATTCATCTTCCTAAGGAGCACAGAAAAACACGCTCCCTGCAGAGTGACGTTCCTAATGTAGTTTCACATTGAGGTAGACGTGTTGTTTATGGCCTCAAAAATATGTTAATGACCCACGTCTGAGGCTCTCTCATGAATCTTTCTGGACTGTTTACATGCAGTACTGTGAAGACTTCAGGCACAGGTAAAATTGTTCTGACAAACAAGTAGCCACGCCCCCAAAATTACCATGAATATATAAATACCGTATTTTCCGCACTATAAGGCGCACTTAAAAGCCTTTAATTTTCTCAAAAAACGACCGTGCGCCTTATAATCCGGATATGGATGGTGAACACACGTTCAAGACGGGGAGACAGCGCCGGGCGACTTACGCCACTATCTGCCAATGGATCGTGGATGCCTGGGCTGATATATCAGTCTCAACTGAGATCCGAGCTTTCACGAAGGCAGGAATAATCTCTTTAATAGCGAGCTCACATACCCGTATTTACTTCCTGTTTTCGGTCGAAGTCCACCGTAGTTGATTGTCGAGTTCGCCGCGCGCGTCCTCCGTGTGTTATGGTGTGTTCCCACCGAACGCGAATATAGCGTCAAATACGCGTAGGCTATATCGCGTCTAGTTAGACGCTTGAACATTTTGAACCCATTCGCGCGTCCGTGTCATTCGCGAAATAAAAAACAACAACAATTTCTTTCTGGCATACCTTTCCGTCATGTCTGAAATAAAAGATATTGCTGCTCTGTACTTGTTGGGGAAGTCCCAAATATGGAGGAAAGCCAAACGCAGACGTGTCTGGGTTCACAGCACCATCCAGAGGCGAACTCAACTCGGTGAATTTCACAGTCTTCTTCAGGAACTGCGCCTGGTTGACAGCCACTTCCAGCGCTATTTGAGAATGACGGGTGCCCAGTTTGATTACCTGCTAGCTAGGGTCGCTGACAGGTTTTCTCGGATGCTCTTCATTGATTGGCTGGCGCAATAAAGCGTCATGCGAATCTTCCGCTCAATTCAAATTTTTCAACTTGTGCGGAAGACGTCGCCCAATTCGCTTCATTCGCAATGCCCGGCGCGAATGATGCGTCTATTCGCGTCTTTGCATTGACTTTGTATGTAATCTACTCGCGCAAACGATTAAATTCGGGTTCGGTGTGAACACACCATTAAACATCTGATTCGGATGAACTATCTGTTGCTTAGTTAGCAATGATTGCGCGCGCACACTCGACAATCGCCTACTGTGGACTTCGGCGAAAACAGGAAGAAAATACGGGTATGTGAGCTGGCTGAATAAACATCATTTTTATTCATATCTTTCACATTTACTGCAGTCAGATTCACCGTGTTCACTCACATGGCTGTGCACTTGTAATGACACATTAAGGATGTTAAGAGGCTAAAAGCAGGTTTAAAACTTGCCCCGTTTAGGCTGCAAATTTTAAAAAGAGGATAACACGGTGTAGGCAACACCGGTTTTTGTCGTTGTTCTCTGTACTGACAGCACTCCAAATTTACAAAAAAATGAGCTCAATGTTAAAATTGACCAGAGTTCTCCTTAAATGTCTCCTTCTCCTTCATCTGACTGTTTTGTTGACATTCCCTTTAGCACATCTAGTGGATGCATAACGCAAACCCAGTCAAACGTTTGACTGCAGTATTTTATGCGCCTTAAGCCTCGTACACACCGGGACGAATATCGGCTCGCGTTATTCGTCAGCGTTTTTCAACGCGTTTTTTGTGTTCACACCCAAGCGATTTTCGCTGACGATGAGCCGAGTCAACATGCAAATTCATTCCCTGACATTAGATGGCGCTAAATACCCCGGTCCACAAAGTGCTTCTGACACTCGATTGTCACTCAGAAGAAGAGAGCAAGTTTGTCGCGTTTGTCATATAGTTCTTTATTCTCATTGGTGTCTCTTTATATAGACAACAACAAGACCAGCAGCTCTACATTCATCTTGCCTTGCATCTTTCTCGTCTTATTTCTTCCCGGCAGAGTGTAGACGCTGTATATCTTCTTCGCCGTTACATATGTGTGCTCGGCAAGACCGTTTTGTGTTTGAGCGCCCCCAAGTTGTGTTTTACTGTAACTTCAGAAGCTCCAGACACTTGAGCAAAAGCGCCATGCTCATTGGCGTTTTTAAAAAAATTACGCTTTTACGTGTGGCGTTTTACGCGTCGGTGTGCACACTCACATTGGCGGCCATTGTTTAGTCACGAGGCGTTAAACGTTGACGAATATCGCACGCGATATTCGTCCCGGTGTGAACAGGCCTTTATCCGGTGCCCCCTATATATGAAAAATGTTCTAAAATAGGTCATTCATTGAAGGTGCGCCTTATAATCCGGTGCTTCTATAGTGCGGAAAATACGGTATGTGCTGTGCACTTTCATCTGAATAACAAAATAAGCACAACAAAAATGAGAGTGGTGAGAAAACAGGAGTTAAGAAAGCATCTGATCATAGCGGTGTGGATGTGTTTGCACAAGCTCCGCAATTCACCGCCATCATGTCGACAAATGAGGTATTTAAAAATAAAACTGTAATGATAGTTTAATTATTAAGTGTATATTTGAAAGTATAGACTATATAGAAAAAGCTATGTGAGACTATATGCATGACACATTGACATTACAGTACAGAAATTATCTTTCACTGTTATCCTAAACATTGTATAAGCATTCATTTCATGTGTCATTAAATGGAAGAGACTTCCTTTTAAAGTCCTTCTCATAAAAAGCAGGATTTCATAGACAAGTCTCTTTTTATAAGTTTCTTTACAAGCTTTTCACACATTGGGAATAAAAAAGTGAGTATTACATGAATATTCCTACATATAGCCCCTTTAAATGAACCTTAAATAACTTTTAAGTAGGTATACACATGAAAAACATCTAGCATTTGCCTTTATTCAAACTGTTATCAACATTACATCTGTGTATCGATGCAGAAACATTTCATCAATACCATCTCATCTCATAAACACAGCAGTCAGCGTATTAAAACTGAGTCTCATTCTCATCCATTGAAGTGAGCGAAACCCATCGATCGCCTTTGCTTGCAGTTCTCCTCGAATCTCCATTTGTGACGTGATCGCGTGTTCACCGGTGACCCCGTGTGTATGCGGGGCCCGTCAACACACGCACACTTAACCTTGGGGCTCACGCTCGATCAGTTAATGCATAATTTCAGTGCGACGGACGATCCCCGGGCATGGAGAACACAAGCTGGAGATAACAATCTTGGTTAAAGGTCACTCAGCAAATTGATGAAGTCATCTTAACTAGTTTCGTGGTATCTCACAGGGGGTTTGGCCCTCAGCCAGAACATCACTGGGCCAGCATCTGCTCCATAGGACCACCGAGCTCCGCAACACTATTATATACGGAGCGGTTATAATGGGATGGCTGAGTGGTTCCAATGAGAGTGGGAACAGACGATTGGCCGTCCCAGGAAATGTTTCAGGCCGCAGAGCCGCACTCACTTATGTATCACAAAGCACTCTGAAAGCGGCTATGCTCGGTGTAATTGACTCAATGAGTCCATCGAGCTGTGGTATCGGGACGAGAGAGGGCTGAAGTGGGGGGAGAGCGTGGTTATTAGAAATGACACCCAATGGAGCCATTTGGGTGCTGCTGTAAAACCGCAGTGAAGGTCAAGAGCTCTGCCGCTCCAGAGATACCCGTGTCACACTTCAGGCTCATAACGGAGTGTTCGATACAGCAAAAACTGTTTCTAACAAGACTACATTAGTCATTTAATTTTTGTAGTTTACATTTAGTTGCATAAAATTCTTGCATAGAGAAGATGTCCAGACTCATCATAGCTATAATGATCAGATGGAAGGTACAAATAAATTAATGCAATATTGACTTTGCTCAAGACTAAAAAGTATTTTATTAAAGTTTCCCTACACTGAAAAAAACAATAAGTAAAATTTACTTAATTTAATCAAGGCAAGTTTTTGCACTAATATTTTTTGAGTAAATTTCACACATAGAATTAAGTAAAATCTACTTAACTAAATTAAGTGAAAGTAACAAAAGAAATTAAGTAAGTTTTACTTATTTAAAAAGCTGAGTAATATCTATTTGGTTTAAGTTTTCTTAGTATTACATTTCACTCTAACATTGAATTAAACTACACATTTTAAGTATGTGATTTACTTAGAAACATCTAAGTAATCAATACAATAGATATAGTGTGTATCACCATATCTTTCCTTAAGAAATAGTACGTGTGAACACAGAGACCTCAATACTTGGTAGACAATATACAATGACGGTAACATTTTATGGATCATTTTGTGTTTGAATGTGTAATTTTAAGTAGAAAATGAACACCAAATGTCACAAAATGGCAAATTACTAAACCTAACAACAAAAGCATTGATTAAATAGTGTAAATACAGCTGGAAAACAGTGAAAAATCAACCTCATTAATTATTCAAGACCCAGTGCATGATGGGAACTCCAGTATCAGAAATATTGAGTAAATTTACTTAATTTTATAATGTTGATATTTACGCTTTCATTTCTACACGATTGAATTGAGTACTACTATAGAATTTACTTATTTTTTTAAATTCTTGCCTGAACTAACTTTTTCATGTAAATTACATTGTTTTTTTCTGTAGTATTTACTTCACCACAAAATCATTTTTATCAGTGTATGCTTTTTCAAATATTACCTGTCATAATATACTATATAGCTGTTTGTAAGTTTTAAAGATCAAATGCACTACAAATTAAGTTATTGTCTCCAGAAAGTCTCTGAAATGCCGTGACAAGTCGTCAGAAAATCCAGTCTCACTTTCTGTTACATACCTAAGAACTGAAAGAATTAGACTTAGAAAACTTGAATGTCCCCGAAAGGCAATTTGTTGTACAATACAGGCATATTGACACATAATCCACAACACAAACATTAATTACATGCACAATGTCATAAATAAATAATTAAAACCACTTCACATATATTCTCCAGTCATACCCCTCCCCACACCTTATTTGATTGGGTTATTGCCATGGGAATGAATGAGTTTTTTGCTCGATTTGTTCTAACCTTAGGGTATCTATATCTACGACCAGAAGAGAGCGGCTTGAACTCCACTGAAAATGGATGGGTTGTATCCATACAAACCTTGTCTGCAAACCTAGTTGGTAAAGGTCTACCTGTTGTTTACCAATGCTTTTTCCACAGGCTTTAACAAATTTATATTATATTATTAGAATTATATTTATATTATGAGAAAATTAAAGTGTTTTTTGACCTTTGATGCATTTAAATCTATTGTAGGAGACCTCCAAATCAAAATTAGAACCTTAAAATAGCATAATAGTGCGCTTTAATAAATAGCTAAATAACTATTTTTACTCTTTAAACTATGTTGATTTAAATGCTACTCGCATAACTGCTTACTACAAGCTAGAAGTCCTGCGCAGAAGCAAATCTAATCGGCCCTCTGATTTCTGCATGTATAGGGCACAACTCCGTCCATGTCACAGAAATATTAAGCAGTTTAAGCCTCCTATTTTGTTCAACACAATTTAGTTTATGTGGCATTAAAGAGATGCTGTGAAAGGAGCTTCAAGTATGAGAGCATCTCAGTCAAGTTGCCTGGCAGCAGTGGAAAAAGCTCATTAGGTTTAGCGGCACATAACACCAACAGCTGGTACGTGCTAGATTTTTTTTAATTAAAGTAATTTAGTTTTTCCCACAAAGTCCAAATGTGTGCTTCTGCTTCTGTCTTTCTGCTTTATAAATGCAGAGTCAGGGCTCAAGACACTTTAGTCCTTGATGGCTGAATCAAATCCTGGCACTTGAAAAATCACAAAAAAGCTCTCTCCATAACTTTACGTGATTGGAGCAGATTTATGCCATTTAGCAGGTGAATGAGTTTTAGACGAGTTTGCTGAGAACTCACGAGGGTCAATCAGTCTCTGATATGCTATTGCTAAGGACTCCTCCAATCACGTGATAAGGGCTGCAGAAAATCGCTACAGCTGATTGGATCAGACACTTGGAATCATGAATTATGACAGTCACAATTCCCAAATGAGACAATTATCCTCAGTTGGGGGATGGGGGGAGAGATAGCCACCCACATCAATATAAATGGGAAAGAGTGTGTAAATGATCAATATTTAGCATCATATACGGCCAGCCACTGAAATGAAACAAAAAAGTTTTCAGTCTTGCATTGAATTGGATTAGATGTTCTAGGATCAACAAGAATGTTGCATTCAAGCAATTTAATCAACCAATCCCACACTGTAAAAAATTTGGAGTAGGATTTACTTGAAAAAAGCTTGCTAACTTTTTTCACTCAGAAAATGCTAGTAAATTTACAACGATTTGCCAAGTAAAAACCTAAACATATTTATCAGTAGCTTTAATTAGAAATATTTAAGTTAAATTTACTTGGAATATGGAATTAAGTAAACTTTACTTAACCTAGTCAAGTGAAAGTAACAAAGAAAATAAGAAATTTTAACTTGGCTAGTAAAAGGTTGAGTAAAATCAATTTAGTTGAAATTTCCTTTGCATTACATTTCACTCAAACAATAATATTGAAATACCAGAATGTGCTTTACTTAGAACTTCTAAGTAATTTATACTACATCATGTCAGATGTTAAACATCATGTGAATGCAAAGACCTCAATACTTGGTAGACAATACACAATGACGGTAACATTTGTAATCGTTTTTGTGTTTGAATGTGTCATTTTGAGCAGAAAATGTACTCGAAATGTCACAAAATGGCAAGTTACTATAATCCTAACAACAAAAGCAATGATAAAACAGTGTAAATACAGCTGGAAACCAGTGAAAAATCAACCTCATTAATTATTCAAGGTCCAGTGCATGATGGGAACCCCAGTATCAGAAAAGTTGAGTAATTTTTACTTAATTTTATTAAGTTGATATTTACGCTTCCATTTCTACTCGCTTGAATTAAGTACTGATATGGAATTTACTTAGTTTTTTTAATTCTTGCCTGAACTAACTTTTTCATGTAAATTACATTGTTTTTTTTCAGTAGTATTTACTTCACCACAAAATCATTTTTTACAATGCATATTAGGGATAGATTTACAGTTAATGTCGTGTTTAGGCTAAACAACAAGGGTTAGGTGCCTCTACACCATTATTATTCACCTATCATATCCCTCTGATTTTAGGGATGTTATAGGGTTAGGTTTTATGGGTAGGATAGGGTTAGTATGAATCACAAACAAATGACTCTTATGAACCAGTTATTTTTAGTGAATCAATTCCATTCAGCACAAGCAGTGTAGTATCAAATCACAAACAAATGGCTTTATGAACTGGTTCTTCTTAGTGAATAACATACAGCATAGTGGGGTACAATCCGCGAACAAATTACTTTTATGAACATTTACTTTTATATACAGCACAACCACACTGATAAAAACAACTTGTAGGATTTACTTGATAAAATCATTGTAACAATTTGCACTCACTTTTTCTAGGTAAATTTTACTGCTGTGATATCAAGTAAATCTTACTTGCCAGTATCAAGTAAAATGTACTTAACTCTAAATGTAACATTTGTGAAGACATTAAGTAAATGTTACTTAATTATATCTAACTTAGCAGGTTGTATTTATTAAAAGTAATTAAGTAAATTTAAACTTGATGCTTTTAAAATATCAAGTAAATTTTATAAATCTGTAATATTTACTGTTATGAAGTAATTAAGTAGATTTTATAATGTCTGTACATTTCACATTTTTAATTACTTAGTTTAATGAATTTATATTACTCAATATTATTATGTAAATGTTGCTTTTTTTAAGTGTTACCAAATAAATGTAATACTTTTCTCTGCATCAAATACTTTTATTACAAATCACAATTAAATACAGTACAGTTGAACAGTTTATTATGTCAAGATTCACAATAAACCATTAAATCAGTAATCTTCACATCAACTGATTAGTAGTTAAGGTACATTTAGTAACCTCTCTGATAATTTACAATAACTATGACATAAATAAAATGACAAAATAAAATGCACAATACAAATGACACAACTTGCCCTGACTGTTCAGTTTGTGTATGATATGGACAAATGTGTGCGAGAGAGCACCCCAACCTTTAAATGAACAAGGACAATCTGAGTACAAGCAGGGCAGTGATCAGCCTTGACCAGTGTGTACATGTTTCAATCTATAATGTTTTAAGAGGTCTAAACCGTTTGATGACCTGAAACTGCAAATTGTCAAGACCATCTCATAACATAAGAGGCCTACTGTTTCTCCCTAATACAGCTGTGTTGAAATGCGTCAATCTCTCTTCTTCCCTCAGTAGGCTAGTTGCACTTGGCCGCCATGTTGGATTTCCACATCAGCGAGTGTGCGGTTAGACATTTCCGGTTTCGCCCGGTGCAGGGAGCCGGAGAAAGCCGAAAATGATCTCTTATAGTTATAGAATCAATTATATCCCTTAAAATACTACTAAGATATATATTACTATCACACGAGCAAATGGCAATTAAATGCATGGATGCAAAGTCAGATTAAGGAATGAAATACAACTGTTCACGAACAGAAGATTGTCTTGGACTCATGCTGCATACGCAATGACAATTATGCCTTCTGTAAATACAGAAATACAACTACGATTAGAGTTGTTTGCATACAATATCGCATGAACAATCTTCTGTTCGTGAACAGTTGTATGTCATTCCTTAGTCTGACTTTGCATCCTTGCATTTAATTGCCATTTGCTCGTGTGATAGTAACATATATCTTAGTAGTATTTTAAGGGATATAATTGATTCTATAACTGTAAGAGATCATTTTCGGCTTTCTCCGGCTCCCTGCACCGGGCGAAACTGGAAATGTCTAACCGCACACTCGCTGATGTGGAAATCCAACGTGGCGGCCAAGTGCAACTAGCCTGTTGTCCACTGTAATTGGTTCCTCCTGAGAACACCTGTACCCTGTAAAAGAACAGACACAATTTGTGATGTTAAAATAATACTTTAAAAGTTAATGGCAAATGTATTTACAATTTTTACAATTCATATTACATTACACAATAAAGAACAGGGAAAAATAATAGCAGCAATATATTATAGTAGGCTATTGTTACAAATATTTCTACTTGCCTGTATGAAACTAATGTTACCACGTCAGACCAGTCACTGATATCACAATGCACTGATGTTCTGTTCTGTTACCTGTTGAGAGAAACAAATGGTTGCATTGAGTTTTCATTTACATTGTGTTTTAATGCCTTTTAATACAGCATTGAGTTTGTTGTGAAGAGTTTGAACCTGACAATTGGCATGGCAACGAGGCGAGGGGCTTGCCGTTAGCCCAACATCACTATAGCCTTAAAGGCTGTGGTCTAAAGTTAGGTTTTAAAAACATTACATTTTATTTTCATTAAAAATGTGACCGGACATTCATACCGTTAGCTCGCTAAAATAAAATGGCTGACATCATACAGGCACTTGCTACACATCAATGTTTAAATGGTATCCAAGTTCAGCTGCTGATACTACATTTTACCAAACTGTCCTTCTTTGGTGCAGACTAGCTTTGATAAATTACTTGCTGCGAAATTTTCAGTGGATATAAAAACGACTAACGTTAGACGCATTTAAATAAGGCTAACATTAACGTTAGGTTACCTAGGACACGCACAGCAGCACGTTAACGTTACGATTTCCTTACAGAACGCGTAGCGCTAACATGACAGTTTGAGCTTAATCACGGCCAGCTAACATTAAATTACTCTGAAGTTAACCAAACTGGGTGACTTTTTCTCCAAAAACATTTCTAACTATATTTAATCCCTCTATTTTTGACTAACCACCAGTCTCATAGAAGTGGATAATGGCGGCGCTTAGCTAACGTTAACGTTATTGTGATTAAAACTCATGTTCAGTTAATTTTGAACCGTAACGGCAATGGAATAATCAAACCATCAAAATGAACACAGTTGTTATCATAAAATATAGAATAGAAAAGTCAAAACTTACCGAAAATAAGTCAGCCATGTAAAAGCGACATCCCAAACCAACCGTCTCTGCCACAACTGAACAAGTGGGATCTTGTAGTAAAAAAAAAGAAAAAACGCGCGCGGATTCAAACGCACTTTGCTTTTCAGATTAAACTTTACTTAGTATTTTTAGGTGAATGTGGTGTGACTATAAAGCATTAAATACTATTTGTAAATATATAATAAAATGTACTCTTTCTTCTCAGTTAAGTTATTACATGAATAAATGGTGTAAATTTTACTAAAAAAAATATAGTTCCAACTTAATCTTGATTTTACAATGTATAAATTACATGAATTTATGTAATAGATTTTACCACCCACAAAGTCATTTTTTTCAGTGCACTCATTTACTATTAATGACCAAGTGACTCTTATGGACCAATTCTTGTTAGTCAATCAAAACCATACAGGACAACCAGAGAAGTATGATTCACGAACAAATGACTTTTACAAACCAGTTCTTTTTAGTGTATCAAAACCATACTGCGCAACCAGTGTTGAACAATTGCTTCCGTAATCACATAGTAGGTACTGGTTTGAAAATTACTTTGCGACCAAAACATTTCTATATAGTATGAATGCGTAGCCTGACTTCGTCACACTCATATTCTAGTCAGAATGTAGTCTGATACTGCTCCATAGGGCTTTGATTATGAAGCGTGTCTTAACCGAACCAGGAAAAAACAACAACTCTGCACTCAATTGGATACTTACAACCAATCAGAGGAACGCAGTAAGTGACGTATGTTGAGCGACGCATAGTTGTCAACAGAACTCAACTGCACGATCTCTGGAAAAAGAATTTGAAAAATAATGAGTGTTAACGATCTTCCGGTGTTGCAAAAAAAATGTAAGGATTTGCGGAGTATACGTGCAAATACGAAAAGCATTTTTGAAAGAAATACGTTTGATGACGTGATGATTACGTAACTGCAGATTATCTGTCCATCATCGTATAAAGCCGCCCTGGCAATTTGATTGGCCCGACTATTTCTGAACCGATCATAATTACTCCTCAAAGGATCGAGTCCAGACCGAACTTCCCGACCAAAAAATGTTGTGGGCGGGTTTCGGGCTGGCATCCAGGCTAATGAATGTGTGTATTATGAATGAGATTTGGATGTACCACATCCGCCATGTTGTCACTGACATGTTAAATGAATCAGAATAATCAAATTGAATCGGAATGTAAAATGTATCAAGGAACGTGTATTAATACTCTGCCCTGGTCCTCAGGGCCGTCCATAAGGGGGGATAAAGGGGAAAGCTTTCTGAGGGCCCAGCCACTAGGGGGGTCCATGCAGTCCAGCAATAATTATGTTCATCCTAATTATAAGCAAAGGTTACCATATTTTATTTTGAACCAAACAGCACCATTAATTGTTGAAAGTGAGAAAAGAAAATGCATTTTATTTAATGTTGCTTGAGTAAAATGTAGCCTTTGTCATAATGAAACACCCCTCTCCTGAAAATGGTCTGAGTCGGCTATTTTTTGTTGTACGTAACGCAACGTCAAAACGCCAGTGCTTTGCGCCAGTTCGCGGTCAGCAGCGCGAGTGAGTGACACACGATGGAGTTCGCGAATTGACGCGGTAAGACCTATTGCTCACCACCTCCCCAGTGTGATTGAAGCAATCGATTGCCTAATATCGTCCTGTAAATTATCTAATGAGGCCTTATCAGTCAGATGCGCGAGGAATGAGAGAATATATTTCATGTCATTTACAGCAGTTGTCATTTGCACTGTCTGGCTAAAAATACTACAACTTATCGAAGATAGGAATTTGCTCCTGCAGAGCAGCAGCCTTGTTGGCCAGGTCGCGGGAATGGTTGTTTCATGACAATTTTCATTATTTTTTTTCATTGGTTGTTGCGTTAAATCTTACCCAGATACAAAGTGCTATTTTCTGATTGGCTTTTGTGTAGCTCGACTTACAACACAGGGGAGACGCGCGTGATTCCTGCCGGGTCCATAGAGAGAGAGAGAGAGAGAGAGAACACGCATGATATGAGTAGCCTATAGTAGATTTCGGGAGGGCCCATTCACTGGACCTTTTCAGGGGCCCAGTCATTTTTGTGGGCGGGCCTGCTGGTCCTTAGAGTCTATTCTCATCGTAGTGAACTAATAGTGGTTCTGACCAAAATGATGAGGTGAATAGAGGCCAGCGGGGGAGGAGGCTTGAACTGAACATGGATTTGGGCTAAGCAATTGAATCAAGTGTGACACAGCCGAAAAAACAGATATTAAGGCCTTTCACTTGTATTCAAATGTCATATAGGCTCTCATTGCAAAGAGCAGTCACGATCTCTTCTATGCGATGAAGTACTTTATCTGTTAACAGCCACAAATAAACCATCACGTCGTGGGATGGAAAGCATGAAAGTGTTCATTATTCCTCCAATAAATGAAGAGAGGGCTTCACAGCGCTGTGACATATCTGGCAGTGTTACAACGCTGTTGATTAGAGTGAAAAGCCTTGGATGTGGAATTCGTGTGTGCGTTTAATTTATCACGACAGAGCAACTATAAATTTTGCGCTTTTAACGGGGAGAAATGCACCAATGCAGTCTATTCAGAGAGCCGTCCATCATGCTGTCATGAACCTCTATTAGGGGGAGTGCAATGTTTCTGAACATATAAATCAATTCTGTAATATCACCCAGCATGCTGGACGACCACGGCTCCGGGCCTTTTCTCAGCCCTGTGTACAAGTGCGGGATCGCGGTCGGACGGCTCATTTTCGAGTCCCTCCAAAGGAGAGATGAAAAGCAATTTCAACTAGGGCATAAATATCATTACCAGGTCAGACAGAAAGTAACTATGTGGGATTGCCTTGGACCATAAACGTAACTTACACAATATAACGTTTTGTACACTTGCTAGCCGTGCTGAAATTGGTGAGATGCTTGGCTTGCAGGTCTAGGTGACTGTGTCTTACTAAATCTTTTGAGGGCCAATGGCAAGGACGGGAACTTTCAGTGGTGAGTGTTCATACTGTACGCTGCCTTTATTGATAAGAAGAGATATTAGTGCCATTTTAAAACTTTGTGAGCTGGCTCGCTGTCTCCTGCTTACATAGACAACTTTACAACTATAAAATGGAATGTTATTTAATACTAATAATTTAAGTATTCAAGTCTGCGTCAGCACGTGTTGCTAATCAAATGGAATGCTATAAGCATAAATAGTACAAAAATATTCAGCCCGATCTCATGAAAGTGCGTATCAATACCACGAATGTTATTTCTCGCGCCATTTATACGCCAAAAATAGTTTCAACGCAGTTTTCGCGTGCATATGATACGGACTTTATGGCGTGTAATACGCACACACCCCCTCCCCTCCCCTTAATCCTACCCGAGGGGTTTTCAGTGCAGCATATGCACGCAAAAAAACATTTTTGGTGAATAAATGGCACGAGAAATAACATTCGTGGTATAGATACGCACTTTCATGAGACTGCGTTGAAATATTGGGTGAAATAATAAATTGTAATTCATTTTCACTGACATTTTTCAGTATTAAATTAAATACATTTTCTCACTGGGTTATGGAATAGAGCTTTGGAAGTCATATGGAAATATTATTGTATTAAATAACAAATAATATGAAGACAACCAAAATCAGAAAACAAATAAAAATGTTGGGGTTTTAAAGAAATCAATACTTTTGCATAAAAAAGACTCAAAAGTGACAGTAAAGACTTTGTTGCATTGTTTATCAAAGATGATCACAATGATTTTCAACTGATAATAAGATTTCTTTTCTTGAGCAGCAAATCAGGATATAAGAATGATTTCTTAAAGATCATGTGACACTGAAGACTAGTGATGATGATAATGAAGAGTAATGATGCTGAAAATTCAGCTTTGCATTACATAAATTACATTTGAAATGTTAATAATATTTCACATTAGTCTTTTTATTTTATATTTAATCAGATTAATGCAGCCTTATTGATATATATATATATATATATGATTCATTAAAAAAAAAGAAGAAAAATAACATTGTTTAACATTAAGAAAGAGACTTTCTGGTTGTCAAATTGTTAGTTAACAGTAGCCTACTATGAAACATTAAAAGTAAATTGTAGATGTATCCAAAAATCTTCGGGGCAAGTAAAACCTCAGACATACTGTGTTTCTGCTAGCCTGATGCCTCACATTCATAATGAACAGTGTTTCTGTGAAGCTTATCTCAGTTTCTAAAGCTATAATGACAAAACAAATCTGTTTTAAGCACCCTCAATACCGAGGGCTCACCATTATTCATTAAATGGAATTAAACAGGATAATGGTAGATTTCATTAAATTAATAAATAAACACCGACATTCATAAGGGTGATGTTAATTTTAGTAAAACGTAAATTGAAATGAAAGGATTGTTTATCTAAAGGTGTCTGGGAAATGTTAATGCAGATAACTGCGTGTCCAGAAAGCAGCGAACAGTCACTCTAAGTGTAATTACAGCATTTACTGCTTTCTCATCCGTATAAGAGACAGCTCTTATTAGAGCACTGAGCTTAAGTTACTGAGCCGATGAATTGTCTGTAATGCTGTGATACATGTGCCCGTGACAGTAATAACATGAGGAAACAAGCAAATATTAATATTATTGGCCTACACCTTTGCTAACAGTGTTTGCTATGCTAACACTTCGTAATCAGACTGTTTAAGTAACTAAAGTAATGCATTACTTTCATATTGTTACTTTTTCTTTAAGTAACGCAAGTTATTTCATTTGACCATTTATTGACTTACTTTTCTCCTGCTCACAAAATCGTTAGTAAGTGCAAAAGTTATTGTGTGCACTTGGTGAAATGATGGTTATTTTAGAGAAATGTATTTATTTACATATAATGGGGGTGTTGGGGGTTTCCCATCACTCATCTCAGTTGCACAAAAACACATTTAGTATCCCTCAACATTAATAAAAACAGTGAAACAGACACTCAAATTACACAAACCAGCAATAATTAAATGTTAAATTACACAAATACACTTTATGCATTTAATCTCACTTTATTATCTGTCTTTGCTGCTGACCTTCGATGATTAATTCAACCGTACTAATAATAAGCAAAAATGACTAGATAAACATCAATATATGATGCTATAAAAACAAAACAAGCAAGCCCAGTCCAGGTAAGACGCAAAAGTAACGTATGCATTTTTAGGGAGTAACACAATATTGCTACACAATACTAACATTTTAACTCTCCGCAGCATTGTTTACTAAACAGGGACATAGCAGCATTGTTTATTTATGAACCGGTTTTCCTTTTTGAGTTAATCTTTTGGTCATTGTTCAGCATTTTTTTCCTACTAGGTCTTAAACAAACACATCTGTATGCTCTGAACATCTAATCATTTTGTGGATAAGGAAGTCAGGATTGATTATCCGCTTCTGTTACAGTTGAATACACACCTTGAAGGGGCATTTGATGAGAATTTTGCATAGTTCACTCGCAATATTAAATCACGTCCATAGCTTGAGGCTGTCCTGGACAAGACAGTACATTAATGAATGTGAAAGAAAAATAGCTTGGATCAGATGGTATTCTGCACTCGGTCCGTTTCTGATTTGTTAAAGTATTACACTTTAGCATGAAAACTCATCTTGCATGGTTTGAATAACATGGCCAATTATGCGTAACACGTCGGTTAGATTTCCACAGACAACCATCACTTACATTTTTTCCTATACCTCATTCTTCTATTCAATCTTTAAATATCTGTGAAAAAGGGAGAAGACAAATTTCAAAGTGCAGTATCCAATTCTCAATTTAACTGAATGAATAGGCATGTTGAAATGCTGCAAAACAATTTCAAAGGAATTATTGATTCGTGACTGTTCTGTGCCGGGTACTCACATACCCTATTTCCAAGGCCACAAAAACACTTGAGGAAACTGTATTTCACTGCTTTACAGATATGTAACTGATCTTCATAGTCTTAAACCCATGAAAAGGATGTTATATTCACCTGAATCTTGAGCTGAGCTTCTTCTTGAGCTGATGCGTCTTCTAAATTCATATAGCCGCTTAATCTAAATGGAGTTTCTAAGACGGGCAATTTAACTAAAGCTCATCAAAGACTAGATTTTAACACTATCAAAGAGATAACTTGATCAAAAAGAGAGAGAGGGTTTTTTTTTTAGAAACCAAGGCTTTTATGTTTCCTCTTACGACCACACGAGACTCAAAAGTGCACGTGAATTCATTTCTGTTGATTTCACTTTCTAAAGCAGAGACAGGGTGCGAACTCACCATCTGTCTTGTGCAGACAATTTAGATACCCAAAGACATAAAGTTCATGGTTAAAAAAATGATTGTATTTGCAATAATGTCTAGCTTAGATTTACACTAATTTCTGGGTAAATCATTTATACAACCTTACTGAAATTCGTTCTGCTTGTGTTTCATGAATAAATCCCAATATGTGATTAGAACAGAACTGTATTTATAAATCAGTGTTTGAAGGTTTATCTAACTGGATGCTACAGATAAACCTTTGCATTCAAGTCCACTGTGTGTCTATTTTTTTTTTTTTTAGTGTCCTTAAGTGCAGTTATATCAGGGGTAGGTGAGTTGTGCCAGTTTTTACTCAAAGTGACTTTAAAGTGAGGCCATGACAGTAATGCCTTCAACTTAAGGATGTACATATATTTCAGGATGTGGTGCATCCATGAGAACAATAACTTTGTGTCAGAAATAAATAGTTTCAGAAATATAGCTTTTGGGAAAAAAGTGGTCTCGTGGCACAACTTGCCCCTGGAGTGGGGTAAGTTGTGCCTTTGGGGGTAATATGTTGGGGTAAATTGTGCCAGTGATTTCTTTAGTAAAACAGAACATTTTAATGTTATGAACTGTAATGCTATATGAAAGCAAGAGAAATTCAAAACAAAATTACTAATTTAAGGTTTATTTGGATATTGTCACCCTATTAAACTGTTGGAATAAGTCCACTTAAATACACAATATATGATATTTGTGAATAAAGGCTTTAGCAATAGATGCCTGTTGACATACATAGAACGCTGTCTGTCAATTATGTAACATATAAGAATAAAGTGACTAGGCTAATTTCTAAACATCCTATTGTGACTTAGGCCACTTAAAAATACGTCTCTTTAATTACATAGTGCAAATTCAAAACTGAAATCAGTGTTAGCTAAATGAAACAAATGGCAGGTAGGCCTAAGTCAAACACTGATGAGGCATGCCCATCTCCTCACTTCTCCAGATTATCCCCTGTGAGTATGTAACCTTGATCTGGCCTACTACTTAACATCCCACTTGTCAATGCTGCAGGGTAATATATACTTCTGCTCCCTTCTGCCTGTACCACCAAGTTTAGGTCTAAAATTAAGAATGTCACATAGTTTAAGTGCTTAAATGTAAGAGTGCAATGTACAATTACAAATTAATATGTTGAAAATAATTATAAGTGGAGGTGCCACTGGCACAACTTAACCCAGGCCCTTTGGCACAAATCACCCCCAGACCTACATGTTAGAAAAACTAGCATGATCCAGCAGTTAAGAGCTAGCATCATGCTTACTCTATAGACTCATTGTGTAGCCTGCTAAAGCCCTAAAACATGTGTGAAATGTTTTCAAACTTGTCAATAATTGTTCAGACACTACAATCAAAAAACCTTAATCATAGAAATGTTACTTTGAAAGAAGAAAAACAGTTTTTTGAGCTAAAATGTGCTTACATCTCATGCCATGTGTCTCTCTTCTTTGGAGGATAAGTAAAATGGATGGCTTTTCAAAATGATGTGGTCACATGACTAATTTCTTCTTTAGTTTTCCAGAAACAAGGGGTGGATCAACTTCCCCCTGGCACAAATCACTCCACTCTCCCCCTACTACAATATTAAAATTTACGTAGACTTTGGTACACTATTTTTTACTCTAAAGCAACAGTGCATTTAAAGTACACATGCTAAGAACATTTTTAGAAAGATTTTATTTCTCTCAAGACAATATGCATAACAAGATAAAACAGATAAAACATCCGTAGAATTTTGTTTTTTCGTTTTATTTTTAAGTAGTCCAGGAACAGTAGGCCTATATACTGCAGTATAGTCTCTGTTGTAATGGACTATTTTTCTTAGCTTTAAAGTATAGTAATTTATTTAAAGCATAAAATCCTAGTTTAGTAGCTGTATAATAACCAGAATAAAGTACTCAGCTGGTTATTTTTGCAAAATAAACCTCTCTAGTGTGATACAAAATGTTTGATGTATTTGAATATACCGGGGATTTAACCACTTTGCCTTCAGAACGGCCTTAATTCTTCATGGCATAGATTGAACAAGGTGCTGGAAATATTCCTCAGAAACGTTGGTCCATATTGACATGATAGCTTCACACAGTTGCTGCAGATTTGTCGGCTGCACATCCATGATGTGAATCTCCCGATCCATCACATCCCAAAGCTGCTTTATTTGAATGAGATCTAATGACTGGTGGCAATTTGAGTTTAGTGAACTCATATAAACAAAGCTATATTGGTTCTACAGGGCTCAAAGTGTGCCAAGAAGATTTCCCCCACCCCATTAAACCACCACTAACAGACTGAATATTTGATGGATCCATGCTTTAGCGTTGCTTATGCCAAATTCTGACCCGATTACCTGAATGTTGCAGCAGAAATCAAGACTCACCAGACCAGGCAACGGTTTTCCAGTCTTCTGTGTTTTAGTGAGCCCGTGTGAATTGTAGCTTCAGTTTCCTGTTCTTAGACAGAGTGGTACCATTTCTACATCTAAATTCACTGAGTCTCCGCCATATGATTGGCTGATTAGATTAACGAGCAATGAGTAGCCTACCTAATAATGTGGCCAATGAGTGTTTGTATTATCCTAAAAAGTTTTGGACCACTGCAAAGTAATTTTTCTTAATACGCTGCCACTTTTCCCTCTAAATGGTAACAAAATGGCTGTCATTATGTTATGTAATAACATCAACTGAATAGTTTCCAGTAATTAAGGTAGTTATTAACCCTTCCCAATAGGGGGACAGATTCTGCTTTTCTGTGATTGTATATCCTGCTAATAATGCCATTTTGTGTAAGCTTGCACTTCTAGTGTCCAGGTCCAACACAGTCTCATGAAAGTGCGTATCTATACCACGAATGTTATTTCTCGTGCCATTTATACGGCAAAAATATTTTTTTGCGGCTACGCACTGAAAACCCCTTGGGTAGGAATGGGGGGGGGGGGGGGGGGGGGGGGGGGTTTGGAGGTGCGTAAAAACTATTTTTTGCATATAAATGGCACAAGAAATATCATTCGTTGTATAGAAAAGCACTTCACTAGCAGTAGATTCAGGACTGGCACCTTCCTGCATCTCAGAGAGGATGAACTATTCTGAAGGGAACAGTGTGTATCAGTGTGTATGTATAAGTAGTTTCACAATCACACACACTACATTCAGGCACAGTCACTGTCAGCTGCCTCTAAATTAGGCTATTCCGTTCCACTGCCCAATTGCCCAACAGCTAAGAAAAAATGAGAAAGAGAAAGAGGAGTTTCTAAGTAAAAAACGGACATGCATTAAAATGAAACAGTCGTGGTATAAGCTTAGATAAAAGGCATAAAAATCTTTCTCAGCAGGGTTGATAGTTTATACTATTTAAATTATGTCTGGTCCACTTTACAACTTACTTTGACCAAGAACTGTCAGAAGACATCTTTGTTGGCTACAAAGAAAACAATTAAAATATTGTTAGAAATGTGATTGTATCAAAGATATTAGGCTACTAAGAACCCGTATACTTAGATAAAATATTTTGAATGACTCAAACGTCCTATGCTTGGGCAAATCCAGTGTCTAATACTTCCTCTAAGTGTTCATTTCTGCAGTCTGGTATTGCAAACACAAATTTATCATGTCTAAAGTCCACACCACAGAAGATATATCAAGATTATAAGATGCACATGATTGTCTGTTAACTTCAATGAAAACATGCTATCAATTGATTCAGAAAAGAGTGATGTCTACCTCATTTAATGCCTCAAACTCCTGTTGGCGTTTAATTAAATGACTATATTCAATCCAAAGCATCTGTGGGGAGAATCTATTTTAGACAGTCCACTGGGTAAGTTTCTGTCTCTCTGCCTGGCTTCGCTCATGACAGGTGAGCTAATTACCCTTCACAGGGTTATTTGGCTACATCAACATAATTCACGCTATTCAGCTGCAGCTGTTCAGATAAATCATTTGAAATCACAATTGAAATCAGTCTATATCAATGAGCTTTGAGACCATACATGCAAGAGGGAATCGCACTGCTGGTAAATGCTATACTTTATTCGTACTTAAGTTATTCTCCTTTGACCATACCTGTCAACACTCCCGTTTTTCCCGGGTTTCTCCCGTTTTTTAGCCCTGTCTCCCGGACCCCTCCCGGTTTGTTATTTCTCCCGGGAAACTCCCGTAATTTGCATGGCCCAAACTCCTTTATGAATAATCGGACCAATATGTTTGTCTAATGTTGACCAGTTGCCAGAACCGTTTCGGTACGAGGCTTCCGCTTCAGTACGCAAACCGAACGATTCCTTTGGCCTTTTTCCCTGCCGACAAAATCCGCGCTGGCGCGACCATCACAACGTTGCGCAACATCAAATGGCAAACGTAATGAAAGAACGAAACTGCGCTACTCATTATATTGTGCATCTCTCTATAAGATCAAACAGCACTGACGTGGAAACCAGAAGAAACATTGTGCCGTGAATGATCTAGTTAAAGGCTTTAAGTCCACAGATCAGCAACATTCACCATGGATTTAATATAGTCACACTAACTGTAGCCATGAAAGTTTGGCTGGAATAGTGAAATAATACTATTCCTATAAACTAATAGTGAAAGTACTTCACACATCTTTTTCCAGCACTTCAAAACTAAACTATTATCTAAATATTATATATAAATATATGCCTATATTTAAATGTTATTTTTAATGTGATGACCTAAACATTATAACATTATTTGTTCATCCTTCAAAGATTACCCCCATTTATAAACCTGAACGTTTCAAGATGTAGGAAAACTGAAACTTATTTAAAAATATTTTTTAATATAACAATTATTTAATAATATTTAATATATTTTTAATAAATAGGAAATTTCTCTGCCCCCCCCCCCCCAAATGTTGACAGCTATGCCTTTGACAACTATTTAAAAATTGGCCAAAAGTTGTGACCTTATAAAAGAAATATTTTCATAAGCAACATAAATCAAAAATGTTGTATTTTATTATATTATAATATGTTTTTACCAATGACTTGTCTCTGGTAAGGTCCCGAGGCTGTGCATGTTCTTATGAATAGCTTTCTCAGGTATTATAGACGTGCTTGGTCAAAAGAAGTCGTCATAAAAATTGCATTGAATCTTCACAAATTAATTGTTTGTTGTATGCAAAACTTATTTGAATTTTCAAACACCTTAACTGTGCATTTCCATGTTATGATTTTGACCCAATCATGCAGTTCCATTATATGACTCTTGACATCTGCATACTCATAGCTGATGTATCTGTATTTGAAAAGACATACGAGGTCCCGATGAGTGTCCTTGTGTTTGCTTCTCTAACCCTCAATAGATGAAGCAGAGCACTGCTAATTCAGTTCAGAGGATGAAGCTATAGCCTTAATCTAATCATTGCATAAAACATTTCTGCCGTATTTACATGAATCACTGACCTTAGCAAAGATGCTGCACTTTGCCTCCGCTAACAACAATCTTTATGTCAACAAGTAGCAGGAACTGGATTCTAGAGGGTTTTGACATGAAAGTTCCTCATACCTTTAAGAGACAAGCAGGAAATGTTTTTCCCCTCACTTTGAAAGAACAGCCTCAAGGTAGCCATAGTTCATCCGCCTGCTGTGCTGAACTAATAAAATGCATGAAAGTGACTCTAAAATGTTACCTGGGAGATGTGTTCAGCTGCAGTGAAACGCAGGTCATGCTCTCTAAAGGACAAGAATGGACAAACTGACAGAATCACATGCCCCGTTTTCACATAACTGAAATACTATAATATACTAGCTATAAAACACAGCCACATGCTGCACGTCTCATTACTCACCCTTGTTCCCTGTGCCCTGAAACAAGATAGTGCGAGCATGAATTTGCATTGGAAAGGGGCAAGGTCCAGTAAACATCACTGGTAAAACGTCACTGGTATTTCATCAACTGTAATACATCAGAACTAACATTGTTCTAGGTTTCGTTTACTGACAAAATAGTGCAGCCACTAAAAGGCTTGAGAGACTTTTCGGTAACACATTACTTAAAACTTAATGCATTGTAAATGTTATTAAATAATGCATGTTATAAAATTGTGGGAAATTTTAGGATGGATGTTTTATAGCACTGTAACAATGGGACAGTCCTAGAAATTGCCAACCTCCTGGACAGTGAACTGACTAGGAAGCCGATTAAGACACACCAAGTGCTGGTCGTATTAACAGAACAATTTATGCTAGCTAATCATCACTAAACTGAGGTATAGCGCACATGCTGGAACACCTTACCAAGCTGCTTATTTTAAACAGTCTTTATTAAAGAATGCTGTTGATAAAGAATTAATAAAGGTCAACTCTTGAAAACAAAAACCCCACTGAAAATCCAAAATACACAATGGCATCATGATATGGTTTGAACATTGGCTGTTGAAGAGGTTTTAAGGAACAACTAAATAAGACCTGCTTTACTTCTTGGCAAAAACAAAATCAGTAACAACCTTCTAAAAGAACAATTGAGATTTCTTGTTTAACTTTGCCTGAGACTGAATTCATTGCAATACACATATTTCACCCACATCCAGAGAAAATCCACTTAAAACCTAATAAATTAAACACAAGGCACTTGGCACTGGCAGTTTCAATGTTGCGAAAGAGCACATATTCATATGATATAAGACAGTGGCTATATTGTGTATATAGGGAACAGATAAACAGAAGTCATCATCATTTGACAATGGTGCTCAATCCTGTTCCTAAAGTTCGACCTACCTACCGAACTCAAATCAAACATTCCTGAACCTTCTAATCAAAGCATTTGGGCTCAACTGAACTCAAGAGGAAGGTAGATCTCTAGGAACAGGACTGAATGTGAATTCAACACTGAATGATGCTTCCCAACTGATTACCAAAGTAAAAGGCAACTCAATAAATGAAATCCCAAAAATTGCATAGAAAATATATATGGTGATGTATATACATCATGTAGAATTAAAGCAATTGGTCACCTATGATCGGACTAGTTTGATCCCCTGCCCCGTGTCCAGTATGCTGGGAGGGAACCAAGAGAGTTTCATTCTCCTGACGCAGCGCAAACACACACTACACAGCCACAGGAGGTTGAGTCCGCAGCACCAGTTGGCTACAGCCACCAGTGGGTACGTAGTCTTGGGGAAGTGTGTTTTCCAGTGCTTGGCCACATCGCTCCCGGTGGGCAGGTGGAGGGCGTAGTCACTCCAGGGTTTGGATACGCCATATATTGCGGAGATGACCCGACCCCTCTCTGACCACTGTATGCCACTGTCAGGATCACAGTTATATTTCACCCACTCAGAGGTGAAGTTTCCCAGACGGGGGGCTTCTTGGGCTTCGGCATCCTGGAGAGGGCTCATCTTGGCTCCCTGTACTGCAACGTACATCCCTTCCACCTTCTGCACTGCCTTGACCCATGGCGCTGAATTCTCAGTGTCCAGGACCAGGATGAGGCGGGAGGAGAGGCCACTGTTCCTTTCTCTCCACATATCAAGGATCTGCTGCAGACGCAAGTAATCACCACCTGCAGGCAAGAAAGGTTGTCAATCAGTCGCAAGAAGGTCTCAAGTGCATCGTAAAGTCTTTTCCTGTGCAGAATAAGCTGGACCAAACCTTTAGCTATTTAAAGGTCTGCCAACTTAAGACAAGTCAATATCCAATAAAGTAAAATTCCACAGTTTGCATTCACTAAAGAAATCTCATTCACAAATACATAAAGTGTTGAAAACAGACGTGACAGGTTGTTGCTGCAGGGAAACGGAGAGAGATGGTGCAAGCAACACGGTAAAGGTATAAAAAGATAGTTTGCAATGCTGCGGGGAAGACTGTGAATAACACTTGGCAACTACCTCGTTCAGAAACGAATGAGGATTCCTGGCTGCCTGATCAAACATTATGACAGAGGCTGTGACATCCCATATCGCTCGTGAGGATTAATACTCACCGAGTTACAGGACGCACACACAGGCAGGAAGATAAAGCATGGTGGAGCGATGGAGCCAGATATACATTTACAGTTCAGAGAGCTTTCAGAGCGATAAATTGCTAAATTTCTAGTTAAAATAAAAGCATTCGTTTCTTGATCTCTTTTAAAAGACCTGAAACAGCAATAGTGATTTTAGCATTCGAGAGAACCGATGGTATAAATAATTCCCGATTGGTGAATGATATACAGAAATAATTTAGTTTGGGTCTTCCGCAATACATGCTACAATTCATAACTTCAACTCTCAGTTTATTTAGATAAATTCTGCCCTATCTATCAATTGCAATCCAGCTCTTACCTGCCAAAGTCCAGTCTCCGCTGGGAAGCGTGTTGCCGCTGTAGTATAGGATATAAGTGTCGTGCCGCGGGCCTTCGGCGGTGCAGAGTTCCAGAAAGGAGCGCAGTTTGGCCTGCAGGGTGTCCAGGCTTAGACTGGTGGTAATCACATCCGAAGGTCTGGATGAGGTGTGGGAGAAGAGTCGCTGCACAGCATTCAGAGTAGTTGTGGAGTGCAATTCCTGGGCTTGCCCTGGAGGCAACAGCAATGGCTGGCCATCCGCACTGCAAGAAGCCGAGAAAAAAAGAGGATAAAGCGATGGGTGAAATGTGAAAGAGAGGCTGATCATCTGAATTGCTAACTGGGTCATCTTGACCTTCTGAGTGTACACTAACCAAGGTACAAAAAAACGAAGAGGGATAAGCACAATGGAGAGTAAATACAAAAAGGTCTTGAAAATAAGCAGCGCAAATGTAAGACGGAGAAAAGGGTTCAAAGAAAAGGAGAAGGCCTTAGTAAGGATGACGAAAATGCGAGCAAGTAATTCAACATCACCTTGCAGGGTCAAACTAACTCCTTCTGCCTTTCTAAAAGAGCACGACAAGACATCCTGCTGTAAATATCACCCAGAAGAGCACTCGCCAATAACAAGTCGACAATTAACCATTGAAACCATTATAACCCCCTGCAGCCTTGCTTCACAAAGATTGTGATTATAAAACTAAGACCAAGCATTTGTGGTGGCAGTGTTTCCCAGTATTTCCCATAGGTAGACATCCTGGATGAAGACTGAAATGGCAAGTCTAAGGCACAACGACCCATGAAAACGACCTAGGCAGGTGCTGAGCTATTCAAGTGGAAATGACTGCTTCTCTGAGCTTGCTTGTCAGGACTCTATCCTTCTTCTCCTTCTCCTCTCCCTCTCTCTCTTCTTTTCTTTACTACTTTAGATCTTGTTTTTTTTTCTTCAGCTCAACCCATCCCTGGCTCAGAGTCCCTCATTCCTAAACACAACAACAATTTAAGCACCAAAATAATATCATGACTAATGGCAAAAATGTTGCTGAAATATCTTTCCACTTGAATTCCACACGAAGTTTAGTAGCTACAAGGCTTTTATCAGAACAGATAAACAAGATTTTCATTAAAACGGACTAATGAATTGTTTGTGTTTTTTATAAACTATTAAAATGCTTTCTGGGTGAACTATCTGAATATTTGGATGATGGCCAGAGCTCATTCCCTTTAAACGTGAGAAGAAACGTAACCACGGCATCTGTTACGAATGAAAACAAGCCCGTCGACCTGAGAATTTCTCTCTCATCCCTCCCTCTTCCCAAGAGGCCCTCGTCATTGTAAAAACATGATCTGTACCCATCAGATGGAAGATTACACCTAGCTACATTCCCCTCATGTGCCTGCTCCACGCATAGCCTTTTCACCAAGAGTGCTGGAATACTGAGCGTGAAGAGGCTGTGGAGCTGCATCCTAATCGACATCATAATCAGCGACCTGACTGACGGCCTGCCCTGGACCCCACCCTCACTCTCTCTCAGTATGCATGGCACAGGCTTCTCCCAGCGGAACCAGCAACAGACCAAGTTTATTAAAGGCTATGACTTTATTTAATGCCAGCATGTGTTTATAGTGATACAATCCATGGTGGTTTCTTCACCCTCTATTTTTTCTGGACACATAGCAAAGGACTGATCAAGATGCACGTTCAAGATGATAAAGAGTAGGCCAGCAGACTATTTGCCTTGATGTTGTAATTATGAATATTAATCATCTTTCTGATTTATCTACACATCTGAAGCTGTTTTTTTAATGACTTTATCATTATTGTTGTGACATCATGACCAAAAACTCAGTAGTGTTTGACCGGCCTGATTCAAATATCAAATATTATTCGGTATTCAGCAACTTTACCAAACCTAAAGAACAGCAATGTGAACTGTTCTGGTAAACAAAGGTCGGCCAATCGTAATATAGGTAATTTACATATAATATAAAAGTCTTAAATGTACAGTAGCAAAAACTGTAGAATTTTAAGGGTCAGAGAAAGGATGAAAAGAGTTCATGTAAAAATGTTTTAGTGCAAGAAACAAATATCAGGAGAAAAAATAGGTGGGTAATAAAAATGCCACAATCCATCTCTCCAGACACGTCGGAGCACCGCCATCTTGCAATCTTGTATCTTTAACTCAATGTTACATGTTTTTACTATGGTACCTTTAATGTTTTTACTTTTACTATGGTAACTTTTTAATGTCATGTCAACTCACGCCTTCATCTTCTTGTATTGTGTTTAGCAAAAGCATCTGCTGAAGTCTATTTCATATATTGATATTCATAGATGCGTAGATCAGATGCTCAGTCAACTTGCTCTCAATGTTCACGGACCGCCCATTGAAAGGGCCACTAATGAGGCTTCTATATCTATGGGTGCATATAATCAGCTTATGGATTGACACGAACAGAAGAAACGATACATAATTAATGTATGTAATTAATCCACAAGCACAAATAATAGCACTTCTCTGAATTGATTTATTTTCTCTGAATTGCTGCTAATACTGTTCCCGTATGATACTGCACATATCTCTCACTTGTATGTCACTTTGCATAAAAGATTCTGTTAAATTAATAAATGCAAATGCTTGTGAATTGATTCTAAGAAATATGATTAGGCTACTCAGAAAACCAGTTCTTCAGGTATTAATGTATGTTATATAAACCATCAATAAGCTGCTTTCTGCAAGGTTATGGATCTCTGTCAATGCACATGTCAACAACATGCAAGTTAGAATATGCCTTTGTATGCCATATTTCCATTGAATGATTTTACCTGCTGTAGTAAGTGGGAATTACCACCGCATACCCAACGCAGGTGCCTCCCAAACAGCAGCCCAGTTCATGGAAGAGTCCATGAGCCAGAGACTCCAGTGGCAGTACCACTAAAAACACACTCATGAAGAGTCCAGAATTGACCTGCGGAGATGAACCGTCCGTCAGTGATCAACAATGATGAAGTGAATTCAAAGGGAAGGACAGTTGTACATGCAAACAAACACAGTCTAACAAGTAAATGCTAGTATTCAGTTCCAGACACAGCCATTGTTTTCAGATCTGTTCAGTTTAATTAAGTGTACTACGGCCTGAATATGTCATCTGATGCTCTGACTCACCAGCATATTGCTTTTGTTGGTAAAAATCACATTTGTTAAAGAAATAAAACACTGCATTTGCTTCACATGCTGGATAATATTAGCAAGGTTGTAAGTGCTTCTAATGACTCATTGCAGAATTCATATCTTAACATTAAACCTCAAGTGGATTACTATGAAGTTTAGATTAAGCACTTGTGGCCAAGGACTGATAGCTGGTTTATTGAGTTGTCCCCATTTAACATTACATAAGAGACATTTTTCTAAATATATTCTTTTGTGTTCCACATGTTTTGAACAATGTGAGGTTGCCAGTAAACGATGCCATAATTTTTCATTTTGGGATGAAAGAATAGTAATAGTATCATAATGCAGAATGATTCATTGGCGTTGGAAAATAATAATAATAAATAAAAAGCATTAATTAACATGCTTTACCTGCCATGAAACAGCCCCTAGTATGACAGTGGACATCAGGCAGAAGAGCACCAGCCGTTCGGAGATGAGGCAGAAATGGCGAATGCCCCTGGAGGCCATGATCCTCTCCAAATCGAGCGTGTGTGAGCGCTGGGTCGCCCACATCTTCTGACACTCGGTCAGCTTGGTGTGGAAGCACCATAGTGTGACAAGGAACACCATGTGGCACAGGATCCACAAAAGGCCAAAGACGCAGAAGCCAGGGATGACCAGGTACCAGGCTCTCATGTCAGTCAGCTTCAGGGCACAGAGCACAAAGAACGCCAGCTCAACGAATGCCAACGGAAACAGAGAAAATATCCTCCACAGGCGGCCAGCTGAGAGAAACTGCTTCCGGCGTTCTGTCGCCGACAAGCCGCTGAAGTAGACGTCTAGAAGGGGCTCGCATACAAGCCGTCCAAGGTAGCAGCTGAGCACGAAGGGGTTTGTTTGGATCTCCAAGGATTGGAAGAAGGTAACGGCGGTGATTACAGCAAAGGAGGCAAGATTAGGGAGAGCCAAGGGCGACTTCATGCGAAGGTCCACAATAAGAGCCATTAAAGCAAAAGTCAGAGCAATCATGGCTAATGATTTGTAGAAAACCAAGCTGATGCTTGCTACACCAAATCCCAGGAGCTCTAGGAGCTCAGGTGAGGTCAGAACGACTGGTTTATACTTAGCACTACCGCACAGACGCTCTGTTAGGGCCCAGAGCGACCGAATAGCTACGCTAGAGAGCAACAGGTAGTTTGTGACCTGTTCCTTGATGTCTTTCTCCAGAGAGGGGAAGTTCAGGAAGCACAGGAGACCCTGCAAGAAGCCGAACCACAGGTGGAGGAGACATAAACTGGCCGACTCCATTGAAAAGTAGTAGTAGAGGATACAAGCTATGGCTGAAACGAACAAACCCAGGATGAAAATGACCAGAATCATGGATTCTGAGGTCTGCTCCCATCGTACGTACATTCCCAAGCACACAGCGACCAGCAGGTTGAAGCTGGAGAGATACCCCAGACAGCGGAGAGAGGACCACATGTCCACACCCTTGTCCGATTCCTCTTGGCCTGACATTTTTGAGTATGATCGCAGAGGATTAGGCCTCACTCCTCCAACACTAGGAAAGATAATGTTGAGGTATTCCACTGAAATCAATAATGGGGGGAAGAGTTACTAAAGTCAGTGATGCAATTCTAAAATAATCAAAAACACATCCATATAATCGACATGTATCGACCATGCATGTCTTCTCAAAAATACATTATCATCTTAAAAAAGCATCCTGCTAAATTATGAAAAAAAAAAGATTATTCTCATTTTGAATCTATAATAGAACAATGGCATGGTGTATAAATATATATCAAGTCCAATTTCATAAATAGTTATTATACTGTAGGTCCTGTTTAACTGTATGTAAACAGAACATACAGTTTCTATAAATCCTAAACCAGAGAAATGTTCACTGCATGGAGTAAAAAGGTGTGACAACTAGCCCCGTTTGATCTTAATACTTGTATACATAGGCTACACAACGAGAGATGATATGTTTTGCACACATGATAGTCACTCGATTTCCTGACAACGATGTACGTATACATAACAGACATAAGATGACAGATCCTGTTTACTGTATTACGAGTGCCAAGGTTCAATATTAATAGATGTCAGATGTGAAACTGCCACATAATCAGCAGACCAGACACTCTCAACTTTTACACTGCAAATACTTTGAAAGCATTAAAATACCGCGATTACATTTTAAACAAATTAGTATTTACGACTGGCTTTTGTAATTCAGTTAATCGTTGTTCGAAAGTAAAACATATAAGCAGAATTATTCTTACATTTCTTTATAGCAAACAGTTTTTAGTTTCCCGATAGCCATGGTGCTTCCGGACTCCAACCTACGGCGGCTCAGAAGGGTCAAAAGCAAAGTATAAAATCTGCCTAGAAATTATTTTCTCCACATCAATGATCTATTGTCAGGTGCTGTCACATATACTAGTCGGTTTGTTTATCAGAGATATACATATGACGAAACATTTAAAAGGCTTTCTATTTATAATAAAGAACAAAATATCCTGTCTTTTTCCATGTGCCAAAAATAAAGCTAGCCTATACACAACTACAGTCTATTTTCTAAGAAAATATAATTTTATAAATAGAAATTATAATTACACAGCGTTGTGTTTGTATCTGTGAAGAAAACAGAAAGTCTTCTTTTTTTTCTTTTGCAGTTGGCATTAGAAAACAAAATTTTAGATTTTCATGACGGGCATTTCTGCTGTGGATAATAGGCTATGCTTCAGTTAATCATTTCTTATTTGTCTGGCTGAAAATAACATACTTAAAATCAACAAATGAAACTTCTATAATAGAAAGCAACTGGGCAAACAGTAATCAGTGAAGTCAGAGTTGAAGAAGCTTGCTCCTTAACTTAACTGTATTCATATCAATGGCAGGTGCTCACTGGATATGTTTGGGAAATTGTTCTAAGACAATAGTAAATCATTTAATATTCTTTACATGTGGTGTCAACCTCAAAGGAAAGAAAAAAAACTCATTGATCCTATTGCATATTTATTGTAAGAAGCACTTTGTGCATCCTTGTGGACATTTTTGTCTTTTTCAGTTGTTTTTCTTGGAATTGTACAATTTTACCTACACTATATACACAAAACAGTTCCACTCAGGATCTTAAGGACAAAAATGTCCCCATTGAAACCCATTAATCCGGCTATTTTTAATCCAATTTGACAATAAAATGATGCAGTCTTTGTTAATAGGCTTTCATTCTGTTGGCAAGGCTTTAAAAAAAAAAAAAAAAAAAAAAATATATATATATATATATATATATATATATATATATATATATATATTACTATTTTTTACCAGAAGGTGCAATATTTTCAGGTTTGACATATAAAGCAAAAACTCACTTTATTCCTGTTTTCTGCTTCTGCATATTATAGAGCTGATTGGTTAAATTACGCAGTTATAATTGTGTGGGTGTGAGATGTCATGGTGTGATTTGTAGGCCCTATGTGTGTAATATTAAAAAAATGTGTGTGTGTGTGTGTGTGTGTGTGTGTGTGTGTGTGTGTGTGTGTGTGTGTGTGTGTGTGTGTGTGTGTGTGTGTGTGTGTGTGTGTGTGTGTGTGTGTGTGTGTGTGTGTGTGTGTGTGTGTGTGTGTGTGTGTGTGTGTGTGTGTGTGTGTGTGTCTGTGTGTGTGTGTGATATTTGAAAGAGAAAACGCTACTGTACTGCAAATCACAAATCTAACCAGATTAGATCCTTTGGAACACAGCTTGTTTAGATTTTTGGCTTTAATTTTCTAGCAGTTTTTGAGTTTAACATGTTTTATTAAATACACTTTTTTATATAAAATAATGTTCATAAATCATGTTCTGTTTATTCGCTGTATAGAATCAAAATTAACTATGCCTGATTTATGAATGAATACATTCTTTTGAGTCGGTTCTCAATTAAAACGTCAAATTTATTTGCAATGATTCCGCTAACTCAAAGACGGACTCATTTGGAGCGCTAAAAAACACTAGATTTACCGTAAACAGAATAATGTAGCCTGTACACAAAATGTGGTGGATGAATTTGATAATTGACCAACTGTCCATCGAATAGGCTGTATCCTATATCTTTTATTGCAGCGACGAGAAACTTAAAAATTTCTACAAGAGCAGTTTGCGATCGACTCTACTACTAAAGACATTTCCCACGCAAAATTGTCTCAAATCATCAACAGAACTCGAATTCCATCAAAATACCGAAAAGGATACTATGGTACCATGCAAATACACACTTGTGAATAAGGTGGTACAAGAATGTTTATCGTTCAATTTATCGTTCCCTGCTTCACAGCAGACAGCTTGAGACTCTTGTTCTGAAAATCTGTGATATCAACAATATATTTGGTAGTTTTATGTAATGATTCTTAAAAATGAACAGATTCCTGTAGTCATTCGAAGCTCTCACGAATTCACCCAGTTTGAGTCGTTTGAATCAGTCTGATCATGCATGGGTAAAGTTCATAGACAGTATAAGAAGTGGACAGAGTCATCTCATTGGAACTCAGTTGAAGCCCATTTTTAGCGATGTTTGTCGTTGCGATTCAGTCGTTAGCCTATTTTTACAAAAACTGTTTCTACGGGGCCATAATGTAACAGAGAATTTGAGCCCTTTATACATTGTCGTGTTTCTTTAGAAATAAATAATGGACAAATGGAGTCTTTAAACGCCTCAGATGTAAAGTTATTCGCCGTTAAAGTGACGCCAAAATGAATGGGAGTCAATGGAAATGCTAACGCAAGTGAAGTTCTGCTACAAGATGGCGGCACCCGGCCGACTTCAACTTCCGGTCGATGGATTACCCCCTTGGTAAAGTTCAGTGAACTAGCGAGCTGACTCGCTAACTGAAAGTGCGAGTTACCTTTACGTTTAACGGTTACTTTATTAAACTTAAATCCCTGTTATTAATGACTAGTTAAAAATAAAAATTTTACAACAATTTTAATTTGATTGTATTATTAAGTAAAATGTAATACAAAAAAGCAACAGGCTATATTAGGCTACATAGGCTGTTTGTTACGGTGCAGCAAGGACGAAGCAGAGAGAGAATCCAAATGCAGCTAATTTAATCAAATAACAGGTGAAACAAAAGTACACAGAACTCAGGACAGGAACACTGAAGCAACAACATTAAAAACTCACAAGGACTGAACAAAAACACAGGGCTTAGAGGAACGGGTGAGTGAAACAAGACACAGCTGGGCAAATTAACTAAGAACACAGGTGGAAAACATGAACACAAACGAGGAGCGGGAAAACTAGACAGGACTAAACCAAATACACAATAATGGGGGGAACACAAGACAGACAGGAACAAGACATGAACTCACACCGTAAACAGCTTGAAATTAGACAACATTATCACATTTTCAACATATTTTCTGTAATGTTGATTTAAAAAATATTCACCTTTTATTTGAATGTTTTTATTGCTGTTTCTTATTATTATAACCCTGTGTAGTTAAACAATTTTTTTTTTTAACAATGTGAATGTGTCTAAATCTACAGCTGCGTCTGTTGCTCATCAAACCGTTGGCAGTAATATAGTGGAGATGAACTTGTTTCCATGACTGCTAGTTTGAGCCATGTATAAATGTGTGCGACATGCTAATATATGGATGAAACAGAAGAAAAAAAAACGTGCACGGTCTCAGAGTGCATTAAGGGGTCATACCTTTTTATAAATACATTCAATTAGTCCACATTTTTTGAATGAAATATTGAGGTCATTCTTCATAAAATAGGCCATGTAATTCCGAAGGAACAAGATAAGTGTGACAAAGGGAATGTGGGCTTTTTTTAATTAGCACTGACATTTGAATGTATAATTGAGAGATCTGAACCTCCAACGTGTTTGAATGATTCCTCAGTCACTCAAACACACACACAAATAAGCATATTAATCTTTGTAGCTAATGGTCTAAAATATGTTAAACCTCTGAAAGATGTTGAATTAATGCAGGAGTCCGTGAATGTGCTGCTTTCTGTACTTTCTGTGGGCTACATGACTCCATGCACCTCTTCTGCCTCCGCAGAGAAAAATAAGAGAGAGAAAGGGAAAAAACCTATGAATTATGCACACCTGTATACCTCCGTGCCACCTGGCAACCTGCATGTATCGCATTAAAAACTGGCATATTAAATATAAATACCATTCTTCCGTTCAACACCATGACATGCAATAAGAGCAGCAAGCATTTTGAGTCAGGCTTGGACTTGTTATGAATGTTGAGTACATTTTTTCCAGAGAGGACAATTGCACTAATTAATTTTGTGTCCTGCTCAGCCATGCAGACTACATGTCAGTCATATACTGCCACACTGAGAGAAAAAAAAGAGTATGAAAGTGTTTATTTTTTGCCCAGGCATTTGGTGTAGTGCCTAAACATCTGAGCTGGCCTGTATTGGTGTCCCAAATAGGGTTTTTGACTTGCTTAACCTGCAAGATCATGTTGGTTAACCAGCTTCACCAGATCATTTTGCTAGTGTAAAGTTGAAAACTGCTCGGTTTGGTTTTACATGCTGTTTAAGAATCTGGAAACATTAAACATTTCACTTAATTGATACGGAAGCGTATTGCATTCACTTGAGGAAAAAAATCTACTCAGTTTTTCTGAATAAATGAGTTACTCATAGTTTTGAGATAATTAAGTCATTAATTCAGAAAAACAGAGCAAAAACTTTTTTCCATGAAAAATTATCTCGTAATTCTGAGATAATTAACTTGTTAATTCAGAAAAACAGAGCAAAAAAAAAAAAATTCTGTGAAAAATGATCTCGTAATTCTGAGATAATTAACTCATTAATACAGAAAAATACAGTACATTTTTTTTTCCTCAAGTGAATGCAATACGCTTCCGTACAAAAGTATTGGTCAAACTGTCCATAGATTTTTAATGACAAATAAATATATTTGAAAGTTAGGACAACAGACTTACGGACAACTCAAAAATGTAGTTCTCCTCATAGCTTACTTATTAATCATATATAGGCTACAATTTTTAGAAATTGATGCAGATTTTTTTGTACTTTCTATTATTTATTAAAAAAAATACAAAAAATGCAATTTACACCAATAACCTTTTATATGTATCATATTTTTTTGGGACATTCTTAGATCATTGACCCAAAAATGACTTTGTTTCCAGATGTGCGGTTGCACTCTGATTCCTGGAAGTTGCATAAAGATAGATAATTGGATTGAGACATATTTTGGTCAGTGCTTGCCATTCTGTGTGCAATATGCTTAGACGGCCGGTCAGTGAATGGACTGTGTGGATGTTTTGTGGGTTTACCGTCATTAGACCACAGCCGCCACCATTTACGTTTCCTGGTATTGGGGTCAGATTCACCAAACTCCATCCTTCCATTCTCCTTCCTTCTCATGTGCACGACCACCTTTATCTGACAAGCACAGCATCAGCAGCACAAGCGATTTGTTCACAACAAATCTCATTCCCACAGAAATCAATATGATGTACTGAGTCTCATAAAGAGGCTGTTTGGAAAGGCAGCCACATCACAGCCTAAATCAAGATGCATGTCAGGCTTCAAATGAAATTGGGGAAAGAGACAGATGGGGATAAAAACAGGGATGGGGAATAAAGAGTCAAATATTAGGCTAGTGATGTATTTAAATGTATCATAGAGGCATCTTGTACTAAGGTAAAGGATGCTGATTAATGCCGGTTGAAAGCCAAAGATACATCTCAAAATGCCCCAAAACTCATCCATCTCAATAGAACAAAGAGAGTCTTTCATCTCAACAATGTCTTGTCAGTCTCTGAGGATAAACGTTGCAGGTGAAAGGTTTTTTTCCCCTTCTTTATCAGGAATTGTTGGTTCATGGCATGGCGGTTTGGGCAATGTATAAAACCGCCATATGTCTTCGATAAATGATTCAAGTGCTTCAGTTAGTGTTACGGTTTGTCATTTGAGACAGTGTGCCTCATTCTGGTGTATTACATTTGAGCATTTCATTTAGCATGAATTAATCATGTCACCCGGAAAATTTTCCCTGACAGAACCGAAAAGGAAACTCCACTGAAGTAATGAACAAAATGGCATTTCTGGTTCAGCCTACATGAGCTAAATATACACTTGGCTTGTTTTTGGCTCCTTTACATTTTGCACACCGTGTTCTCTCGATAAAAGAGAGAAAGACAATCTTACCACGGTTGATCTTAAACATTAAGACGTTTCCTTTCATGATGGTGAACCTTCATGTATAGCCAAAATGTCTTTTTAATAATCGGACCTGTTCAGTGGTGCTGAGCCGCAGAAATGACGCCGGGATCCATTAATCGAGGAGACTGCGAGGAAATTGCAATTCAACATTAATTTGTTTGTTGAAGCTAAAGCTACACGACGGGACTGTGGGCCGTTGTATGACCATAATACGGCCATCACGGCCAAAAGAGAAAATTATTAACATACTAACATAAAGAGGCATTACAGTCACCATATCCATGATCAAATAAATGAAATATTGATGAGATCTTCTGGTGAGAATATATTACAGTCATACAATAAATCCATCGCTCAGGATGGGGTGAAATGTCCCGTACGGGGATGTTTATGTGAACTGACTGGTGATCTTCCGCTTGATTAAGATTCAGAGGTTACATGCATGCATCTCTCTGTCTGAGCCATTACGTTCACCAATCAAAGATGGAAAGGAAATGAAACCGATCCCTTAGGATCCGATGAATCCTGAGAGACAGTTGTTCCTCTTGGCTCTAAATGGGAATCGTGAGCAGTTTGGCGTATGATTTTCCAGCCCGGGTGCTGGACTGTGCATCGGACAGATGGAGTGTATAGGGTGGCTGGGTCACAGATGCCCCTCGATGCTCTGTCAAAGGTTTCAGGGTCAACCGATACTCTCAATCAGATGTTGCTCTACAGACTAGAGATACAGTCGAGATAAAATCCTGCATAATTTTTCTTGAGTTAAAGTGCCCCTATTATGCTATAGTCTCCTCCTTAAGGCCATTGCACACTGAGTCCAAAATTCGCATCCGAAATTTTCACACGTAAAAAAAAAAATCGACCTCACGTTATGTCAATCACGCTTGCACACTGCCTCCGAAATTTTCGTCCGTCATAAAAAAAATCGGATCAGGTTCGATTTTCTGCGTTTTTCGCATCCACAGCCAGCATTTTGAGAGGTTTTTTGACTATTCAGACCCACCGTACAAGCGAACGACACAATCCAGAATGGCATCTGACAAGTTGATACACTTCGTCTCGCAGCACAAAGTAGCCTACTGTAGCACTATGATAAACAAACCTGTAGGCTACAGCTGTTCTGTATGCCCAGCGTTTCTGCTGACCGTGTGTGTGTGTGTGTGTGTGTCTTTTTTGGTGGTCTTCTTTTTAATATGTGGCTCCAGTATCGCTAGCAAAGCATCAAACGGTTCCATTGACATTCTGAGATAAATTTTGAATCGCTCGTGATAATTGCGCAACTCCTGATGAGCTGAAACTCTCCTTCCTCTCGGCACAAGATTGGATGGACCCTCTTTTTCTTCTTTTTCTCTTTTAAAGAAGAGAGAGGGCAACAACATCATCCTCACTGCTTGACGAATCCATTTAGTATTTTTTGCGTTTTTTTCCGCAAAGGTTTAATAAATACGCATCGGACTCAGTGTGCAAGGTTTCTGTGCGTGACGAATTTTTAGGCTGATGAACACGAAAAAACGCATACGAAAAATTCGGACTCAGTGTGCAATGGCCTTTAGTCTCCTACAATATGTTTACATGCATCTAGTGTAAAAAAAAAACTATAATTTTCTCATATTATATAGATTGCAGCATCACCTGTCAGAAATGTTTCGATAAACGATTCGGTCTCTCTAAACCCCTCCTTTCCAAGAGCCTACTCTGCTCTGATTGGTCACATGGCACTGATTGGTCTAATTTGTTATAAACCCACGTAGGTTCGTACAAGAAGACTGGCTTTACTTTTTTTTTTTTTAAGACGTTTCAGGCAGATTTTCCTTTTGGGAGACAATAACTCACTTTATAGTCCACTTTGAAACCTTGCAGACCTTTTACATTCACAAACCGCTATTTTACACACTACATGAAAAGTAATATCCAAAAAAGCATAATAGGGTCACTTTAAACTTTTCCTATTTTCAACTATCTTTGGATTGTTACAATGTCAGTAGTATAAGTAAATGAACAAAGTGTACTCTTTCTCTGTTGCAAGATAATGCCATTTATTTGCAAGCAAATGTTGCAGCCTTAGCTGAAAATTGGTCTTTGGTCTTGCTGTATATACAATCTCTGTTTTGTTTGGTGGATTAGTTTAATGTATTTAGAAAGGTTTTCACCATCTCCAATCAACTAAACCAGCAAAACACCAGCTTAGTCAGGCTGAGACACCTGCAAACCCGCTTAGGCTGCTTGAAAGCTTTTCCCTCCCGAAGAACTGCAAAAACAGGTTTTCGGTAGTTGTGACCAAACCTGACCAAAATCAAGTTGTTTCGAGTCGGCTAGTGGGACGTCGCTTTAAGCTGAATCAGCAGTTTGCCGCTTGAGGGCGCATTGGACAGATGGAGAGTAAGAAGGTGGCTGTGTCCCTCATGCCTCTCAATGCCATATAAATGATAGTGACAATGAAATATTCAGGGTCAAACAACTGTTTCTTTCAATCAGGTATTACCAGTAAATGTAGCGTTGGATGACAAGTTGTTGACTAACTGATTCAGCCCATTGCGAAGTCTGATTAAAACTGATTGAGCGTGTCGCATATGTATGAACAATTCAAAGCATGATGGTATCTTGAAAACAGTTTAAACATAGTTTTAGACTACATTGGAAAGTCAATGTTGATTCTTCATTTAAGATATTTAAAAAAAAAATCAAGCACATGATTATTAATGCCATAAATCAAAGAAGCTAGAAGTGGCATACACTTTTAGCATTGAACATATAATTATGTGTAATTTAAGTACCTGCAGGGCAATTTAAAAGAGAAATATTCATCATATGATCTGGTTTGGCTGTTCATTTTACTATTTGGATTCAGCATTGAATAAATTGCTTATGTGATATCCTAGAACAACATTCTTATCAACCAATCAGATTTTAGGGGTTCAGAAAGAAAATCTCACACACTGTTGCAGATTGCATATACAAGTATTTGGATCTTCTTCAGTTATTTTTCTTATCAACTTGCCATTTCTGTTTGATTGTTGGATTTTAGGAGTGTTTTGGGTTTTGTTTGACAGGAATGCTGTTGGAGGACCAACAAAAGATTGAAGACAAGGAATATTCTATAAATGCAATTTATTGATTTCTTTCTTAATATTGTGCTGTAAAAGGCTCAAATGTTGCCCTCTGGTCATTTGTAGAGTTACACTTTTACATTGCATTGAACAGACATGCAAACTAAGGCTCATGGGAGGAGAACGTATCTTAACCGGTGAGTCCTGTTTTCGTCACACTCTATTATCCATTGTGTTGAGCAGGCCAAAAAACAGGCTGAAAATCACCAGTGCCAGCAGCACCTGGGATTACGCTTTTCTGGCCGGCCAGCCGTGAGTGATAGCACATCTTGCTGAAAGATTCCGTGAGGGAACGCCGCTCCTCCCAAAACACGAATGGCTCCATTCATCACCCTTCTCATCTCCCAGTGCTCTACGGCCCGGCCAGAGGGAGTCAGGGAACACAAGACGGGGAAAAAATCAAAGCAGCACCGCAAGCCAAGCGCCACTTACTCTGTGCCGTACCCATAGTCAGAGAGTTTCCTCTCCCCTAAGCCAGACAACGGTGAGCCCCCTGGGATCGCTTTTTCAACAGAGCAAGAGAGCAGGCGTTTAGATAGATAGAGACGAGGGGTGGGGAGGGCTTGGTTCACAGCCAAAACTCTTGGAAAGAGAGAACGTCCATGTGATTATTCCTTTCTGTCCTTATTTTTCTCTTTCGTCATCTGAAATATACAGTATATATAAGTATATCCAAAAGCTTGCTCATGACTGTGATTAAATTCAATTTAAATGCTTTTAAAAATATGTCTATTTATTTTTGTGACACTGCACAGATATGCCAGCCACTTTATATTTCCTGTCCTTCTGAAATATAATTAATATATAAATATATTAAAAACATGTAAGCCCATTTCCACTTCAGAGTAAAAAAATCAAAGGCAGAATTTTTTTTTTTTTTTAACTTCTGAACATTCAAATGCAAGCTTTGTATGGTGTAGAGATGTTATATTAAAGGTTAGTTTACCAAAAGTATTCTCGTCGCTTGATAAACTTAAGATTGAGCCACTGTAGTCACTTGACTATTTTAACCCTCTGGGCTCTTTCGGTGTTTTGGTATGCCCTGACATTTGTGCTTATTTCAGCTACTTAAAACATACCATTTGCCAACATATAAATTTGCTGTATTCAGCACAAACTCTGCTACAATAATATGTGAGCAAAATGGATGTACATGTTTGCATTTTATAGAAAAAAAATAATATGCGTGGTTAGTACGTTTTGGGGAAAAAAATGTCACCGCAATAAGGCCATTTAACACATACTGAATAGTTGAAAACAATACTTTTGAGTTACTATTCTTGTAGGCTAGAACTTTTACTTCAAAATTAAGTGAAAATCATTCTGACCACTCTTTCAGAAAGATCAATATAACGATTTGAATTTCTTACATCAGTTTTTGGGTCATTACTGCTGTATGCGTGGGAGTGTTAATGCCCATGAATATTAATGTGATTTACACCTGGGGACTAAAGACACTCCCCCAATGTGCTAATGCCCCATCAAGGTGCTGTGAGGCAGCCTGAACTAAGAATGATTCGATGTATAAAAAGTTAAAAAGAACAGCATTTATTCAAAATAGAAATCTTTCCTAAGAACATAAAGACTTAAAGTCATTCATATCACTTAACACTTCCTTTCAAAAAAAAAAAACATAAGACCAAACTTGTTTTTTTTTATATAAAAAAATATATAAAATATTGCTTATATAGTGCTTATATAAATAAAAAAAAGTGCATTCAAAGAATCCTAAAAAAACTATCACAGGTTAAAAAAAAAATAAGCAGCATAACTGTTTACATCATTGATTTAAAAAAAAAAATTATATCAGAATGATTTCTGAAGGCTGATGGTGACGATGTAAACACAACAAAACAAAAGCAAAAAACTGTTAGCACATTATCCAAAGTAAACTGATGGACTATTATGATTATAGATGCACAATGTATCTGTTGATGGACAGAGAAACATCTATTGATTGGTAGACTGCGTAACCGCGAGTATCTGTTTATGGCTCATCGACCGCACGCATTTACTGATACACTCAATGAACGGCTGTACCTAATACAAATAAAACATCTCTAGTTAACTAGTAGATCATTCATTTAGTCCGCTCTTAAATAAGAGATCTAGAGCTAAAATGTTTTGTTTTTGAACTCAAGCTGAGCGCTCGTGTCCTGCTATCAGTGTCATGGATACAGTCTCTTGTGGCGGCACGCGCACGCAGTCTTCACTCGCTCTTAGGACGTGCTCTTCAATCTATTGCCATTGCGGACACTATTCATTCCGGTGAAATCACAAAATAAAATGCACACAAACGGGTGTCGTATATACGTGTGTGCTTGATATAGACTGTAACCACTGATGAACATATTCGGTTTTGATGAGAGAAAAAAATATGCCGGGGGCAGATTCGAACCCGTAACCTCTGACACGCTTGGCAACCGATCTAACCACTCGACCACAGAAGAACTAAATCACTAAATCATTATAACCTAAGCAGTTATTTAAAAAGTTTACACGAGCGTATAGGCCTGCTACAGGAATGTTGTGTTGAGGTAATTACTAGGCAAACTATAGTCTGAAAATGCATTTGAGCTCTATGATCAGAAAAGGAATTATAAAACACTAAACAACTTACCGGTAGCCTACTCCGAACTTGAATCCTCGGGGTCAATTCGTTCTTCAAAATGGAACATTCTTCGTCTGAGTTTCAAATTCCACTGAGAAAAAGGTGAATTATTCCCATTTGTCCATAATCCTCTGAAGGAGTAACGTTAGCGTGCTTCCATCCCTAAAACGCGATGAACTATCTGTGAATCTCTGATGAAGAATCTGTGTTTGGCATTGATCGGGGGGGCGTGCCGCGTGTGATGCATAGATTTACCATGTCAAAAGCGCTGGGGGTGTGGCGGGCTGACCTAATTATTTATAATGAAGGGAGAGCGAAAAAACTGTAACTCTCCTTTGTTTCAAACGGATTACATAAACTGTAAATATATTTTTTTTAAATAAATTACTTCATTTAAAAGAAGAGAATATCAGCTTCATAAAGAGACATATCTCGTATCTCTGTGACAAGTATTGAGAGAGTTACAGTTAATATTTCGGACGCGTTTCAGAACGGACCTCACTGACAGAGACAAGTTAAAACGCGCATCATGTTTATTTTTCTTTATTGGACGAAAAGCACAAAACTTTGTTTTTATTGTGAGTACCCACAAAAAAAATAGAAACTTAACAGGATCTAATGATGTACAACACTTATATTTAAGATCAAAATCAACAGAGTAATTTAATTCTCTTTTGCACTGATAGGGAAAATATCCAGAAAAACGCGTGGACGCGGTTTTCGACCCCTAAGGGTTAAAGTAACACTAAGTAGTTTTTCAACCTTCACAATATATTTCCAAGACCCTTGTGATGGTACATCAACTTAAAATAATTAAATGACTCGTCTACCATAGCCTGACGGGGTCTGTATCGCTTTTACTGGCACTATGTAACTTCGGGTTTCGGGTAGGAACCCCTGCACAAAAAAGAACTACAAACTCGACTGCTTTACGTCAAGCGCTACAATAGTCATTATTTCGTTTTTCTTCGTTTCTGATGTCGCAATACATCATCCTTTCATGAAATCATGTAACATACTCTACCTTGTCTATGGACATCGTTCATTCTAAAGCCGGTGCTGGGTAAACAGTGAGCGTGCGTGCGACGGTAGGCTAGATTATTTACGACAGCGGCAATGGAGAATTTTGTTTCCAACCAGTAGGGCGACCGAAGAGGAAAATTTACTTAGTGTTACTTTAACGATTTCTTTAATGACTTTTCGGGGATGGCAAGTTTCAATCCCTTAGAAGCCTATATGGAGGAGTGATCCAGCTCTCAGATTTAATCAAAAATATCTTAATTTGTGTTCCGAAGATGAACAAATGTATTACGGGGTTGGAACAACATGAGGGTGAGTAATTACTGACAGAATTTTCATTTTGGGTGAACTATCCCTTTAAATTGCTTTGGATGCTAAAATGAAAAGTATGATTTTAGGTGTGAACAAAGACCATGATGCACCATGTTTGTGGTAACGTGTCAGTTACATCCAGGTCAGTGGAAAAGCAGGATCTGAGAAAGGTGATTTTTTTGCTAAATATCTTTCTGTCTTAAAAATAAATGCCACTTGTTTTCTAATGCAATGACGTTCATCCATTTTTAGGAGTGGCTTAAGTGTCTGAACACTTTATGATGCCATTATAAGGACCCATTGAAGAGACACACACACACACACACACACACACACACACACACACACACACACACACACACACACACACACACACACACACACACACACACACACACACACACACACACACACACACACACACACACACACACACACACACACACACACACACACAGATGATATGACTGCATGAGGAGCTCTTGATAGTCCGCCTACTTCTACACCAATGAACTGATCCACCGCCTCTCCTGATTGGTGAGTCAGTTTGACACACAGCAAAGGACATTTGACACTCTTCATCCCTCTCATACACACACACATACACACACTCAAGGTGAGCAAGCAAGCCACTTTCACGCTTCATTAAAGCAGTAATGACAGAATAGACACAGCGGTTGAGATGCTTGATTGCTCTGTGAATTAATCGTAAAAAGACACCCATGGTCTCACACTCATGCACGGTCATACACTCGCCCGTAGATCACGACTGTCATGGCAAAAACGGGTAGGAGTTTTTATCAGGGTCACCACACACTCAGAATATTAACCAGAGATGGTTAATGTATCCAAACTGTTTTTGAAGTGCGTTAATGCTAGAAAGTGGGCGTCCGTTCCTCTTCTGCATCTAAGACTGCATGTTCTGCTCTCGGGAGAGACTATTCTTTGGCTTTTAAAACTGGAACACGGCACAGCTGGTAGTCCTGGAACTAGCACGACAAAATAAAGCATCACAAACACGCCGTCATCCACGCTGTTCTTATGTTACAGTGCTGTCATGTTTCTGTTAATCATCCATTGGTTCTGCCTCATCTTTGTCAACTGCAAATATTCATTCCCATTATGGGAATTTTATTTCTTCAAGGCTGCGTTTTTGTTGCTCCGGAGACTTGGAGTTCTCATTTATGTTTCATTTAAGTATTAACTTTGATATGTCTTCCACAATCCTTTGCAATAAAAATAGGCACAAATGAGATAATTACTGGCATCCAATAAAAGTATAGAGCTGCAGTATTAAAGTGGAGAGTATAACTCAGATATTTTCTGAAATGTTTGAGTTCGTCAGATTGAGGTCTCAAATGTTTGATTGTGGACTTTGTATCTTGGTAAATCAGAACACAGTTTGAGATGTTGTTGAGATCTTTTCTTAAAGTCTGGGGAGATAAATAAGAAAATATTTGGGGCTTTTTCTTACTAGAAATGTATGAGATGCTGGATATGATAAAGTCTCCATTAATCATATTGCTGTCTAGCAGCATTAAAAATATTGTATTGCTTTTTTTTTGTATTTGAAAGAAGTCTCTTATGCTCACTTTCATCTCATATATTTATATTCCTCTAGACGAGAACAGATCTTCTTTCAGAGAGAGCTTTAACCACGCATTGTACTGCCCACAGATTTGCCAAGATACAAGTCAGAAATATCATAGATTTCTTATCAAATTCATCCAAGACTGAAACTGAGCTATGTTCTCTGTGTATCTACATGCACGTAAACAGCCAATATCTATAGTGGTTAAATCCCTCAGTATAAGATACATTTTGGGTATGTAAATGCTGGTGTCATCATGGCTATATTGGTCAGACACCTGAAAAACAAGCATCCAGCCTAAACACATTACGTCATCTGAAACCAGCTTTTCTAACATCTAAATTTAAGATGGTCCAAGCTAGTTTAAAGGAAATGTCAGATATAACCACAGGCCCTTAAGGTAAAGTGGAGAGGAGTTGATTGGATATGTGGGAGGGGACTCTTGGTCCCTTGTTGCCATCCACTGGCCCGTGCATCTCTGACGGCACGTGACCGCACTAATGGAGAGCCAGGAGCATTTTTTTTTTTTTTGCAGACGGTGGGATGAGGGAGAGTTAAAAATAAATCAGTTGCCGGAGGGGCTGGTTTCAGCATTCCCTCACTGAGATGCTGTCAGAGAGTGTCGGCCACCTCAAAACTACTTCGCCTCACAGAAGGCTGTATTTTGTTTATGGATCTCCTACTAATGTGTTTCCAATGATAAATGAAACTTACAGTTTACACAAATCACCATGTAGCATTTAAGTGTGTCGTTTCAGGGCGCGTTAATGTGATAATCTTTATGGCAGGTATAAAAATGTACTTCTAATATGGATAGGTTTACTTTATGCCAGGTTCAGACAACACTATTTTTTCGTCTGTTACAAGATTATGCGATTTTGACTCCTAAATTATTGTTGCATCGTGGATGAGATGTCAGACTACATGTTGCTTCCCGACCAATCATCGCTTGCCATCTTTAACGACGTGCGTGATGTCATAGAGAAGGCGGAACAAGCGAATGACTTCCGGAAACAAGAGTGTAGCGAAGCGGCGTGTTAGCTTAATGCTAAATACAAGGTGGGGGTTTCTGAAAGCGCACTGCACTGCTAAGGCAAATGCTAACCAAGTATTTGAAGGTTGAGCATGTTGAGGTCATTTGCTGAGCCATTTCGAGTTTTGCTGATGTTACTTGCTACTCTTTTGTTTTCTGCCTGTGGTAACTATAGCTGTGTCCCAATTTAAAGGCCACACCTTCGAGGTCAGACTGAGCATTGTTAAATGGGACGGTCTAACCTTCGAAAATGCAGCCTCTGAATTGGGATGCATCTTATGAGTAAAACGTCACTTCATCATTGTGTATCAGACATTGTCACATTGTGGAATAAAGGTGAATTGCACTTATTGAGTGTGACGATGAGGCAGGAAGAAAGCGGAGAGAATCCAAATGCAAGCACTAATTTAATTAAACTAACAGGTAATCCAGGGCAAAAAACGAACATGAACTCAGAACACGGAACTCAGGATAGGAACAAGAAACAACGAACGACAAACAACAACTGAAGCACAGAGGTTTAAATACACCGGCAAACAAGCTAAACAATATAACAAGGGGGCGGGGCTAATTAGAAACACCTGGAGAGACTAATAAACAAAAAACTACAAAGGACTACAAAACATGGCACAGAACAGGAAATAACAAAAGTCCACACAAGACAGGAATCACAACATTGAGTCATCAAAGATTTCAATTATTGTTGTGCAGAAAATGACACTTATTCTGTTACACACCTCGGGTCGTTAGCGACCCTATACAATTTTTTTACAAAAAATAAATGGGAAAACAGGCATTCTTTTATAATAATTGTATTCCTTGAGTAATCTTAAGAAGGTTGATGTCTAACTTAAAATGAATGAGAAGGAGGGTAGTGAATGACGCCCCGGGTCACTAAAGACCCGAGGTATGTGTTTAAGGATTAAATATTAGCCATTTATCAATTATCAGCCATAGCAAATTTAAAAATATTAGATTTGTATCAGACCCATAAGTATAGATATAATAATATCAGACAATGATATTCCTGCATTCATTCCTACAGAAAACTGAATATTTATATTCATAATTGTTCCTGGATAGGACACTGATAAAGTGTGGGTGATTGTAAAGTAACAGAATGAACCTGTTGACATTTATTTATAGATTTATCTGTTCACTATATCAGAGTCAAAGACATTGTTCAGTCATTATACCTTCACAGTTTGTCTTTTAGTAGACCGTGCTGTCAAAAGTATTTGCATGGCACACCGAAACGTCCTGAGTCATTTCAAACCACGGAGCGAAATTAGAGGGGACTGTGAAAACATCAAGGCCAACATGGTCGACTGTCACCATGGCAACTCCTCAAGTACAGAATATTCAACAGCTGTGGAGATACGCTGTGATTAAGCATGTGTTTTGGTCATGTTCTTTCTCTCGCTTGGAGAGCAGGTCATCGGCGAGATGCGTGGGGGGTGGTTTTTGTAATGTAAAGGGAGGATGTAATCCCTATGTGAGCTGGAAGAGGGCTTGGATTAGCCGGTCGCACTGCGCAAGCAGGACAACTCCTCCCTTCCTCCCTCCAGCCGTCGAGAGTGACCTTACACTGTCGAGCAAAGTGAACGGGGGTTGATTCAGGGACATGCACTCCCGGGCACATACGGATATTTTTCCAGCACTATCACAGCCTCTTCATCTCCACTAGAGCAAAAGGGAGATGAAAATGGGCAGGCCCCATCAAGCCAAGTACTGAGGCTACCTGTACCACTGAGGTTTGGTATAGCAAAAAAATAAAATAAAATCACTTATATCACCCTAGGCACAAAACCATCAACATGCCTCATTTAATTCAGCTGCAAAGTCATAAAAATGCAGCTTCCTTTGCAGGCATTTCTGTTGAACAGTTTCTATGTAGATTGCAACAAACGTTACGGAAAATACATTTTAGGCACATTTGCCAATCTTTCTGATTTATGAGGATGTCCGATGAGGTCATATAGACTGAGCTCGGAGCAAACCGGGCCAAAATTCAGTAAGACTACATCAATATGTGACTCTCACTTATGAGTCAGCACCACACAAGGGCCAAAAGATTTTGCCCTCCTTTTGTCCTCATTACCATGGGTCCAACTGGCAAAGCAGGCCAAAGTTTCCAAAGATTTGACCCACTTAACGGTACGCTTTTGAGACCGAGCAAATATAGATGCGGCGGGCAGCATGCTTGTGGGCTGAGTCATGATATGGATTTGGAACTGATGCAAAAAAGGGGAACAAATAAGAGGGAATCAACAGTCGACAGATCCGACAGCACAAAACACATCCAGGACAAGCATTGCTAATCAAGGGGATGGGTGCATAATGTAAAACAGAAGCAGACAAGCTAGTTTATTTTAAATGTTTTATTTACAGATTAAAAAGGGGTTTTAAAATCAAAGAAATGAATAGTACTTTTTAAAAATATGATGAAAAATATGATCATGCAAAATTAAAATGATCACCCTCGTGTCATTCCAAAACTGTTTTACATAAATAAATAATGACTAGAAATTGTGCAGCCTCAAGAGCTTGATAGAGCTACCAATGTCGTATCCGTTTTGTTTTGTTTTTGAATGGTGCAATTCATGTAATTTATAGAATAATGTATTATCTCTTGCATTAGATTAATACACATTCCTTACGGACTTAAAGGATTAGTTCACTTTTAAAAAATCTTTTGCTGATAATTTACTCACCCCCATGTCATCCAAATTGTCCATGTCTTTCTGTCTTCAGTCGAAAAGAAATTAAGTTTTTTGATGAAAACATTCCAGGATTTTTCTCCTTATAATGGACTTCAATAGGGACCAAATGACAGTTTCAGTGCAGCTTCAAAGGGCTTTAAATGATACCAGACGATGAATAAGGGTCTTATCTAGCGAAACGATCGGTTATTTCAAAAAGAAATAAAAAAGTTTAAGTTTTATTAGCACATAATGCTTTTCTTGCTCTGTTCTGTGATGCACGTTCGTGACTCTCCTGTTCGAACTGTTCAAAATGAACAAATCTTTTTTCAATTCATTTAGTTCATTTCGTTCATTGAATGAACGAAATGACTCGAAAAAAAGACTCGTTCAAAATGAACGAATCTTTTTTCGAGTCATTTCGTTCGTTGAATGAATGAAATGACTCGAAAAAAGATTTGTTCATTTTGATGAACGAGTTCGAACAGCAGAGTCACGAACGTGCATCACAGAACAGAGCAGAAAGCATATGTGCTAATAAAACTTAAACTTTTTTATTTCTTTTTGAAATAACCGATCGTTTCGCTAGATAAGACCCTTATTCATAGTCTGGTATCGTTTAAAGCCCTTTGAAGCTGCACTGAAACTGTCATTTGGACCTTGAACCGTTTGGTCCCTATTGAAGTCCATTATAAGGAGAAAAATCCTGGAATGTTTTCATCAAAAAACTTAATTTCTTTTCGACTGAAGAAAGAAAGACATGGACATCTTGGATGACATGGGGGTGAGTAAATTATCAGCAAATGATTTTTTAAAAGTGAACTAATCCTTTAAGGCAACTTTTAATACATTTCTTAATAATTTAAAGGTGCTCTGAGCGATGTCATGCGTTTTTAAGGCCAAAACATTTTTTGTCACATACCGCAAACATCTCCTCACTATCCGCTGGCTGCCTGTCCCCTAAACACACTGTAAAAAAACGCGGTCTCTGCAGAGACCCCAGGCTCCACAAACGGCTACAAAAACAAACTCTAGCGACTCGCTCTACGAAACATAACAAACTGTTCCAGCCAATAACCGAAAAGAAGTGTTTGGGGGTGGGTTTGAGGGGTTAGTGCGCGGATGAGGAGGAGGGAGGGTCTAGCTAGCCTCCGTTTTGTTTGACAATAGTTCAAATGTCAACAAGAAGGGATGTCACCCAGGATCGCTTAGAGAACCTTTAAACTAATCTTTTCAAATATAGAGATAATATATTTAAATATTGAGCCAATATATGTACTTTAAAGAACAATAACTAAATTATCATATATTGGGGGTTAGTTAATCCTAAAAAGAAAATGGTCATCAATTACTCACCCTCATGTCGTTCCAAACTTGTAAGACTTTCATTTAACTTCTTTTTTTTCAATATTTTTTATGGAATCTGAGAGATTTCTGTCCTTGCGTTGAAAGTCCATGCAACACAGATTGTAAAACTTACCCATATGAATTGAGCAGAAATGTTCAAGCTTGAGCTTCGGTCTACAGAGTCTGATGTGTGCATTGATGAATGTTTATATGTGAATTTAAGCCTAAATTAAATCAAAGCACAAAGCTCTTTGATTATTGGATGGGAGGCAAACGTACTCGGTTACTAACGTAACCTCGGTTCTCTCTAGAGAGGGAACGAGTACTGCGTAATATCTTACGCTATGGGGAAAACTCTTTTCCTCGAGATATTGAAGCCAAAAATTATCCTTAATTTTAACTATGCAAAACGCTTTGCAGCAGCAAGCAGACAAGGGCGAGACAGCTCGCGCGCCCATTGGCTGCCTTGCTGGAAAAGCTGCAGCCTATCGAGTGAGGCACTGCGTGACGTAATGACGAATGGGGACGCTTCGCGCCCATTTCGTCATGTCCCGCCAGTAGAGGCGTGGTCTCGCCCTATAAATACCCCCTCGATAGCTGTATTTCCTCTGATTTTTCAACGCCGAAGCGAACCAGAGCGTATTCCAAGCACGGCAAGATACGCAGTACTCGTTCCCTCTCTAGAGAGAACCGAGGTTACGTTAGTAACCGAGTACGTTCTCTTACGAGAGTATCTCTCGTACTGCGTAATATCTTACGCTATGGGGAACACCATGCAACACGCCGTGCGGACAGGGATCCAACACCAGAGTCCCGGGGCCAAGCCCGGGGCGCATCTAGTGCACAATCACCACAACTCACACAGAGTAGAGGAGGAGAGGCTAGAAGCATCACTCCTTCATAAAAGTCCCGTAGGGGTAACAGACCCGTAGGGGTACCACACTCATGGGGCTGCCGCATCGGACTGAGCGATGCACAGGCTAACACTCCACACATAAGCCGCATGGCGGCCGATAAACCCGAAGTTCAGACCGCCAGAAGCTTAGCTTGTAAGGCGGGCACCTCCAGGTTATAGTACTTAATAAATGTAGACGGCGAGGCCCAGCCCGCAGCCGTACAGATATCCTGCAGGGAGACCCCGCTATACCATGCCCACGACGAGGCCACGCCTCTCGTGGAGTGCGCTTTGACACCCAATGGGCACTGCAGGCCCTTGGAAGTGTAAGCCAGCGCTATGGCATCCACTATCCATCTGGATAGGCTCTGTTTTGAAGCGGCAAGTCCCTTAGAACGGCCGCCAAACAACACGAAAAGCTGCTCGGTCTGTCTGAACCCAGCCGAGCGGGACACATAAGCCCTTAACGCCCTGACAGGGCAAAGGAGACTCGCGTCCCTCTCCTCATTGAGAACCGGAAGGGCAGACAGGGAAATTACCTGGGCCCTAAACGGTGTATTGAGGGATTTCGGCACGTAGGTTTGAGTACGACCTTTGAGTCATTAGGCCCAAACTCCAGACATGACGCGCTTACAGAAAGCGCCTGTAAGTCCCCTACACGCTTCACTGAAGCGAGAGCCAATAGAAACACCGTCTTAAGGGACAGGTGCTTCATGTCCGACAGCTGGATCGGCTCAAACGGGGCGCCTTTCATGGCCTCCAAGACCGTGGAAAGGTCCCAAGCCGGGACTGAAGGGGGCCTGGGAGGGTTTAACCTCCGAGCTCCTCGTAGGAAACGCACGACTAAGTCGTTTTTTCCCCAGTGACTGGCCAGACACCGGTTTAGCAAACGTTGCTATGGCCGCCACATAAACTTTGAGCGTGGATGGGGTCCTACCCTTATCCATCAGCTCCTGAAGGAAGGCAAGCACTTCCGTAACCCCGCAGTCCACAGGTGAAAATCCACGGGCTCGACACCACGTAGAGAACACCGACCATTTCGAGGCATAGAGCCGTCTGGTAGACGGAGCTCTAGCCTGCGCGATCGTGTTTAGCACTCCTTCCGGGAGGCTAGCGGGTACCCGTTGATGGCCCATGCGTGCAGGGACCACAGATCCGGGCGAGGATGCCAAATCGAGCCCTCCGCCTGAGAGAGGAGATCTTTCCTCAATGGTACAGGCCACGGGGCAGTGCTGGCCAGCCGCATCAGGACCGGAAAGCAAGCCTGGTTCGTCCAGAGCGGAGCTACAAGCAGCACTGGGCATCCATTTTCCCTGATCCGCTCCAACACCTGAGGCAGGAGCGAGACGGGGGGAAAAGCATACAGGGGACCGCTGGGCCAAGCATGGGCCAGCGCGTCCCTGCTTTTCGAGAAGAATACTGGGCAGTGAGCGTTCTCGCGGGACGCGAACAGGTCCACCTGCACTCTGCCAAAAGTTTCCCACAGCAGCTGGACCGTCTGCGGATGCAGCGACCATTCTCCTGTCGGGACGTTGTCTCTGGACAGCTTGTCTGGACCCGTATTCAGGTGCCCAGGCACGTGCGCCGCTTTCAGAGAAAGGAGGTTGCGCTGGGCCCAGACCAAGAGGGGTTCCGTCAGCCTGCAAAGGCGTGTGGACCCGACGCCGCCCTGGCGATTTATGTACGCCACCACTGACGTGTTGTCCGACCGGACCAAGACGTGGTGGCCTTTTATCAGGGGACGGAAGCGCCGTAGCGCTTTGTCGACTGCTATCATTTCCAAGCAGTTTATGTGAAGGAGCTTCTCCCGCTCTGACCATAGGCCAGCCAGCGGTCTGCCCTCGAGCAGCGCTCCCCACCCCGTGGTGGAGGCGTCCGTAGACACCACTTTCACCCTTGAGGCGGTCCCCAGACTCACACCAGACTGATACCAGCTGGTTACTTTCCAGGGTTCCAGAGCCGAAACGCACCATTGGTCGACCCTGAGGCGACACCGGCCCGTGGTCCATGCCCGGGGCGGGACCCGTGCTTTCAGCCACCTCTGCAGTGGGCGCATGCGAAGCAGGCCCAGCTGGAGTACAGAGGATGCTGAGGCCATCAGGCCCAGCATTTTCTGAAACCGTCTGAGCGGGACTATAGAGCCGTGGCGGAAGGATTCCGCGACGCGCTGAATACTTAGTACGCGCTCCGGTGACAGGCGTGCCGTCATGGATAGCGAGTCTAACACTGTTCCCAGGAAAGAAATTCTCTGGCTGGGACACAGCGAGCTCTTTTCCCAGTTGACTGTCAGGCCCAGTTTCTCGAGGTGCTCGAGCAGTGTGGCCCTGTGTTCTATGAGCTCTGACCGTGATCGAGCTAGAATCAGCCAATCGTCCAAGTAGTTCATAACTCGCATGCCCTGAAGTCTCAGGGGTGCGAGAGCCGCGTCCATGCACTTCGTAAATGTACGGGGTGCCAAGGACAGGTCGAACGGCAGGACTGTGTATTGATATGCCTGGCCCTCGAACGCGAATCTCAAGAATCGCCTGTGATGGGACGCTATTTGTATTTGGAAATAGGCGTCTTTCAGATCTATTGACATAAACCAGTCCCCTTGGCGCACCTGCGCGAGGATTCCGCTGGTCGTAAGCATCCTGAACTGGCGCTTCACAAGCGCTTTGTTCAGCTGTCTCAGATCTAGAATGGGTCTGAAGCCCCCATCTTTTTTCGGTACCAGAAAATATCTGCTGTACAAGCCCCCTTCGCTCTGAGCCTGAGAAAGGGGCTCTATGGCCCCCTTGCTCAGCAGTTTCGCTATCTCGGCTCGAAGTAGATGAGATACTTCGTTTCTCACCGTAGTCTCGACGCGCGCCGTATAACGGCGGGGACGTCGTGCGAATTGTAGCGAGTAGCCTCTCTTTATAGTGTTCAGCACCCAGTCTGATACCCCGGGTAGCTTTGACCACGCTTCTGCGTGAATAGCTAGAGGTAGAATGCAGACCGGGCTCTGGCCGTGACCAGGCAACGGCTCGAGAGCCCCGGTACCCTGGGAACACAACGCCGTGTTTACAGCGTTCGAGGCGGGGGGCGCGCTGAACACAGCGGGCAGCCTGGCCGCGCTCAAATTCTCTATGGCGGGACGCACAGCGAGAGTGAGCGGGGCGAATGCCGTGGGATTCGGCGTGCTTGCGGGGGGATGTGGGCGCAAACTTACGGGCACATCTACTGCACTGTACACGCTTTCGGTCGGAGCCGATAGATTGTGTGTTGGTTTCGTTTTTACAGAAACCAAGGGACACGCGGCATGTAGCGTGAGCGGGCATTGTATGGGCGCATTCACTACATTGTCTGCACAATCGACCTGAGTCAGATTTATGTGTGCTAGCCTCGCACCATGGCGGGCTGTGTCTGGGTGTGGGAATGGGCACTGGGGCGTGGGCATTCTTACAACACTCATAACACCATCGGCCGTGGCCGGTATACCAGAAAATACACTCTTTATTGGATTTATCTGGGTAGCCATAAAAACGGCTTTTGTGTGCAGGCAAGCGGGCTGAGACACCGGCTGCTTCACTGCTAAATACACTGGCACAGTCACATCGCAAGGAACTGAACGAGCGAATCGTTTCGGTGGGGAACCGGCCGCAGCGGGATCCGAACACCGTCGCTTTCCTAGAGTGGCTAGGAAAGCTTCGAGGCCTCGGGCTTGAGCTCAATCTTCGGCCGGGGCCCGCGCTGAGCGGGGCGGCGTCCAGCAGAGCGAGAGCGCGGTCTCTGATCCCGGGCCTGGCGGCGCTGTGTAGCGGCGGCTGCGGGCGATGCAGGCCGAGGCTGCGAGCTGCGAGCAGACGGCTGCTTAGAGCGACCTGCAGCGGAGCTCGAGCGCTTCAGGAGGAAGTGCTTCATGGCCTGCGAAGTCTTCTGCACCTCAGAAAATCTGTCCGCGAAATCTTTGACGGCAGATCCGAAGAGGCCCGCAGGGGAAATGGGCGCGTCGAGGAATACAGAGCGCTCAGCTTCCGTCATCTCAGACAGCGTCAACCACAGATGTCTCTCAGCAACGGTGAGAGAGGCCATATTCCGCCCCATGGCCTGAGCAGCGGCTTTAGCGGCGCGTAGAGCAAGGTCCGTAGCGCCTCGTAAATCCGCCACACTGACAGCACCCGGCCCTTCCTCGTCCAATTTAAGGAGAAGGTCAGCCTGGTAAATCTGCAAGACCGCCATAGTATGCAGCGCTGAGACCGCCTGTCCATCGGCTGTGTAAGCGCGCCCGTGCAGCGATGAAGGAAGGGCAGGCTTTAGAAGGAAGCGTCGTCTGCGCGCGCCGTCCCGCAGAGGGCGGGCAGAGATGCGACGCGACCGCCGCCTCCACAGGAGGAATGGAGAGATATCCTTTATCTCCCGCGCCGGTGACAGAGGAAAAAGCCGCAGAGGTGGAAGTGCACAGCCTGGCGGAGAACGGGGCGGTCCATGACTTGGCGACTTCGTCGTGGAGCTCAGGAAGGAAGGGGGCGGCCCTAGACCTAGACGGGGCTTCGTCCTTCTTGAGAAAGCGCCCGTCGAGTCTGTTGCGCGGCGGCAAAGCAGGCGCCTCCCACTCGAGGCCGATGCACTCCACGGCCTGGGGAGCAGACGCATCAGCTCAGCCTCAATGCCGGGTCTCTTTCCAGAGGGTTGGCTAGACACGTCAGCGGGGGGGAGGTCCACAGAGCTCGCCCAATCCTCGCTATCAGAAGCCACAAGAGAGCATACCTCAGCAGGTTCGTCCAGCTCGGGAGCGGAAGCGGCGGCAGACGGCGGGCGCTGTCCGTCCGGGAGCGACTTAAAGGAGCATTTCACCCATTTCAACATGAATCTTTATTGAAAGTGGATCATATATGTAGTCGAAATGTAAAATAATTTTTGAATTTGTTGCCCTCTTGACCGAGAAAAGACAGAAAATAACCGAAGGGTGCATTTGTATGAAAGACTACAACACCCACAATGCACCACATTGCACAGCTCCGCAAGCCACACCCACTAATCCGGAACTGCGCGCACATCAAAGAAATCATTCTTTCGTCAACAAGGCTAACGTTAGCTGCCACCAGAGTTTGAAATTCATTTCACGCAAAATTTCTAGTAAGTGATAATGAAAGTAAAGAGACGCACCGACCGGTCTCGTATCTCTCACAGAGGAGCGGAAGCATAAACGGCAGATAGAGAGAGGAACAGGTCTGATTTTATGTTGTGTGTGGACTTCAGTCTTCAATGAGGGGCTGTTGGCTTATACTTTCGTTGTGTATTTGTTCATTTTACTATTAAAATGTTTAAATGTTCGCCGATTCCAGCCTCCTTCTTCCCACAACAACAAACCCCGTTAACGTTAAGTTACATTGGCAAATTCATTAGTGAATTACTCCTCGTTTGTATTTCTTTCTGAATATGGTGTATTACTGCATGATACCTGGATGTTCAGTCAGGCGAAACTATGGTGGTTCACATCACAACACAAACGTCCCTTCGTTGAAATTCTCTGCAGCAGACGGACTCTATCTGTGTCCGTAGCGCACAGCGAGAGCACAGGCACAGCAGTCCGCCTCAGCTCGAGCCAGTCCGGGCTCCTCGACCGCGACAGGCAGCCGCCTCCTGTTCCTCCATCAGCCTCAGCTGCTCTTCACTATATTGCGGCTCGTAAAGATAGCCACGAACATCGGATTCGAGCAGCAGACTTTCAAAATCCTCTTCTTCCATATCATGTATAGTTTCTTCAGTCATTGTCATACTTCCTATCTCCACAGCGCTCGTTAGCTTAGCTTCCAAAAACAAGATGGCGGATATTGATTTCGGTTTCTGCAAGTGAAGTCCCACCCACTGATCTGTAATAGGCCTGTAGGGTGAGTGGGTCCCACACCCTTGAATAATAATGAGCTAATGTTTGTAGTCTATACACTTTTCAATGAAATTTATCTTCCGTCCTATCGTGACGCAAAATGACGATATTTACGTCACGATAGGACGGAAGTAAAACACTTAAATCCTTTTTTCTCCCATCTCATAAAAAAAACAAGCAAAATTCCACCATCATTATAATATATGACTGGGTTTCTAACAATACAAACCTTAATGCAAATGGGTGAAGTGACCCTTTAAGTGAAGCCGGCGAAGCAGGCGGGCGAACCGGCGAGCTTTGGCGGGCTGGAGAAGGCTCGGGAGCGCGCTGGGCGCGACGCTTCTTACGGCACGTCACAGAAGGCTGGGACGCGGGCTCAGAGAACGACGCCAGGCGAGTCCTCAGAGTCACCATAGGCAGAAGTTCGCAGTGCGGGCATCCACCATCCGCGAGCGCGATAGCCGCGTGCTCATGACCCAGGCAGGACACACAGATGACGTGACGGTCCTCATCACTGAGTTGGGCGCGGCACGAGCCACAGAAAGGCATCTTTAAAAAGACGCAGCTCTTTTAGAACAGAGAAATGGGTGTTGCGTCACGTAAGCAAACACACACACACTTAGCAGAGTAAAAGGATATAGTACGCCGGAAAGCGCAGCAGGTACGGCGGTTGAAGGCGGCTGGGCCAGCGACTTCAGAAGATGGCACGTCCCGCTGATAAGGCTACAAGTCAACTGCGCGGCTTCTCACTCTGGATCCAGCGATGCGTGAGCTTCGCGTGAAGAGTAGAAAAATCAGAGGAAATACAGCTATCGAGGGGGTATTTATAGGGCGAGACCACGCCTCTACTGGCGGGACATGACGAAATGGGCGCGAAGCGTCCCCATTCGTCATTACGTCACGCAGTGCCTCACTCGATAGGCTGCAGCTTTTCCAGCAAGGCAGCCAATGGGCGCGCGAGCTGTCTCGCCCTTGTCTGCTTGCTGCTGCAAAGCGTTTTGCATATTTAAAATTAAGGATAATTTTTGGCTTCAATATCTCGAGGAAAAGAGTTTTCCCCATAGCGTAAGATATTACGCAGTACGAGAGATACTCTCGTAAGAGAACACCACAGACCTGGGAAACCTGACTTGAACCACAGGTATAGGGTCAAATAGATCCTGCTTATTTTTAAACTGTTTATTGTCTCGTTTAAATCGACAGCCCTAAATTCAACACACAAGACATTTCCTTCACAAAGTATGAGTTGCAGTCTTAGGCCTTGTCCACAATACATTTTCGATTCAAAACACATCTTTTTCTCTCCATTTTGGGCTTCCGTCCACACTGAGACAGCGTTATTATTAATGAAAATTAAGCTTTTTGAAAACGCTCTTCAAAGTGGATACATTTGAAAACGCAGTTTTCGCATTGTAGTGTAGACTGTCAAAACGGAGGTATTTAAAAACAATGACGTAGGTTTAGTCATGTGACTCATCTTGTACTAATAGATATTCATGTTTATACCGGTATTGTGCCTTTTATGTGCTATTCACTTTCACACAGTTGCTAAAATAAGTTACTTTGCTCTTCATTTCACAGTCCTGCAAAGACGACAGAAATCGACTTGACAGCGGCAATACAAGCAGTTGCGTTTTAGACCAAACATATGGTGACTGAGTGCGACCTGGACACATGAGTTAATGGCGAGATATTTTGCTAAATAAAAATGATCCTGCCAATTCCGCAATAACTTTATTATTTAAAATGCTAGTGTGGACGGAGAGCGTTTTTAAACGAAACCGCTGTTTTCAAATGTATACGGATTAGAGGTAGCCTGACACAGTTTTCTGCCCCCTTTTGATTTATGGCATATAATCGTGAAAATAATTCCTTTTATCGTCCGATGCCGATATATCTGTGCATCTCTACTTTTAACCAATAACGATGTGATACCATGCAAATATCATGCATTTCTAAGAAGAACCAATGAAATGTGAACACAAATGACTGAGTTTACCTTTAATGAACTAGATTAGAATAAAAAATATACATAAATCTAGATGAGACGTGCACAGCAAATGTATTATCAGAGTGATGTTCCCTCACAGGCTGCTGATAACCCAGGGCTGTCTATAGAGCAGACTTTCAACCAAGAGCCGAGCATTCTGGATGGCAGAAACAGTGGGAATGACTGATAACAGATGAAGTGATTACAGGGCCTATCTGACAGACTAAGATAAAGAAAATAGAGAGGGAGGAGAGAGAACGAGAGAGGCAAGGAAAGAGTGTAAAAACGGTCCTCTACAGGTGAGCTCCCATTCTAGGGCATCTTCCCAATTAAATCTGCTCGCTTGCTCCACAACCTGAGGGAATTGCTGTACAAATTTGTTTTGAAAAATAATTTGTGGCGCTTCCTTGGGTTGCCCATTTGTCTCTCCACTGTGCTACTTTCCATCTTGGCAAACAGCGCAGATTATATAATAGAAAGAGTTAACAAGCTAGGTCAAAAAATTACTTCGTGACTCACTGCCAAAAAGAGGTGAATTGAGAAAATGTACAGGCCATAAATATTTCTTACTGGCCATGAAAACAAGAAACTAATATTGAGTAACTGACGTTTTAGACAAAATATTGCCAGTTACTTTGTCTGTTTTTGTTCCACTTAAACAACAATATTTCTAAATGATCACGGCACATATTTAACCAAATGCTCGACTCAGCACCAGTGTCGTTACTGAATGAATCGATGTTTTGATTGAATCAGTTGAGTCAATAAATCAATGCCTCGTGTTTTCTTTTCTTTGTTCAATTTTTTTTACAATTAGCTTTTGTGAATAATTCAGTGACTCACTCATAATTAATCAGTTTTTTTTAGCAAATCGCTTGAGTGAATGATTCTTCTGGTTTATTGATGTAATCTGCAGAAAAACACCAGTTCAATTACCTCATCTTACTATTGGATTTACAATTTTTACATTTGATTTTATCATGTTGCTTATGACTGAAAAAACAAACCAATGGAAGACTAATTCCTTCTTACGTTTTAAGGCCCATTGAAAAATCATTCTGAATATAAAAGAATAGTAGACTTCACACCACGACACAGAGAAATGATATTGTTGGAATCACATTCAGAATGATTTTTTTCTAGCCGCTGAACAAAAAAAACTATCCAATCAGAATCGATCCTGCTTTAAAGGAACGCGCTGAATTTTTGGGACTTTAGCTTATTCTCCGTATCCCCCAGAGTTAGATAAGTCCATACATACCCTTTTCATCTCCGTGCGTCCCGTAACTCTGTCTGACGCACCAACCGCTAGCCTAGCTTAGCACAAAGACTGGAAGTAAATGGCTCCAGCTAGCATACTGCTCCCAATAAATAACAAAATAACGCCAACATTTTCCTATTTATATGTCGCCTTCTGAGAATATAGTTCCCAGTATGTATACGGTTAAAAGATGCCTGTGTCTCATATGACCTTGTTATTTGTACACAGTGTGACTATACAAATCACAACATATAAATAGGAAAATGTTGGCGTTATTTTGTCACTTATTGAGAGCAGTATGCTAGCTGGAGCCATTTACTTCCAGTCTTTGTGCTAAGCTAGGCTAGCGGTTGGTGCGTCAGACAGAGTTACGGGACGCACAGAGATGAAAAGGGTATGTATGGACTTATCTAACTCTGGGGGATACGGTGAATAAGCTAAAGTCCCAAAAAGTCGGCGTGTTCCTTTAAAAAGCATTTAAAATGACAGATGAAAAAACTGCAGTACACGCTTATAATAAACAAAAATTATATCATCCCATGGTGTGGATACTAATATAGTTATCCTTATACTGTAGTTATCGTTATTGCTGTGAATGGGCCTTTAAACCATGTATTATGTTTAAACTCTTAAAAAACTTCTGGATTCTTCTATCAAATCTAAAAGAAGTTAAATCTTGTCCGGTATCTCAGAGGAACTCTTACATTTGGGATCACAAAACTAGTGATGCAAAATCCATCTTATAGCTAATGCTGAGACAGCTTATGCAAATAATATGCCTCCTCTCCTCATTCGTCCTCCGATGACACGTCCTTCACCCTTTGCAGATGTGTTTCTTCTTTTTTGATGCTGAAATGAATACAGAATGAAGCTGGGAAATCTGTGGTGGAAAAATCACTTCCCAGAGAGCCCACAATGCTACTTGAACTGGGAGAAATGTAGTCATACATCTTCGTTTGCAGGTGGCAGAAACCCTTTGGCCGTTTATTAGGTGACATTACCAACGCCTGCTAATTAAAACAACACCAGCCGTTGAACAATACATTAAACATGCTATGGAAATGTTCGTTGTTAGTTGCTAATTTTGTTAATCACAGTCGCCAAGTTTCATTTTAGTCCCATATCCACCAAATCAAACTATATTAAGCCTATTAGAGTAAATGAACACAATCAAAAAATGTGCTGAACAAAGCACTAATACACTTAATGAATTTACCCTGAGGGCTACAATTCACAGATTACTACATTCTGAAATAATCTATATAAGGCAGTCTCTGCGTTGCATGGAGAGTCAAGGTTTGTGTCGGCTATGCTAAGGCACCCAGAAAGTCTCCAGAAAAACACACGGATATCACGAAAAGCTAGAACACTTGTACCGACAAAGCTCAAGTCTCAGGCATATGGATTCTGGAGGCAGAGTTGCCAAGCGTGGTTCTCTCACAGACTGACAGCCTGTTGTTTTGATTGGGATTTTAACATGCTAATTGGCCTCTCAAAGTTGGCGTGTGGGTGATGAACAGGCTAAGGAGTGCTGCGGTTTGGACAGCTGTTGAAGAAGAAGAGGAGGGTGAAGGAAAGAAAGAAGGAGATAAAGGAGTGCATGTGGGCCGAGACAAAAGCGTGTGTCAGACTCTCCGCAGCCTGTTGACTGAGATAAGCGTAGCTGCAACGCGAGGAGGCGTCGATTCTCCGCCTACGGGAACTCAACCACGTCGCCATTTGCGATGGCTTTACTTCAACAGATGTATAATGCACACAAATCAGTGTTTTGTCAATTACGTTCTAGATGCTGATTTTTATCAGATCAAAATCAACAGGTTCTTGGACTTCTTGGAAAGTAAAGTTATTTTATTTGTGCTATTTTATTATTTCTCCCAGACCTAGACCGTCTTAAAATATGAAAATCTATGATTAAAAATACTAATTATATTTTTTTTAAACCATAAACAGACTAAGACTTTTTTTTATGAAAGCGATGTCAATTTTCAAACAATTTACAATTCAGCTGTGGCGTCATTTTCACAACAACGTACAATTTTTTATTTTTTTTTAGTTTATGTACTTGGTTGCAAAATAACACCATTGAGACAGCAGCATCTGTGAAGAGCAAGCTTGAGATGAAATATGAGATGTGATTTGAAAGAAAAATCAAAGTAAAGTAACTGGGAAGAGAATATATTTATTGTACGTCATTTGTTATAATTTGTAAAATCATCCAAAAAATGCAAACATTATATTAATCAAATATTACATGATTTTTGTCATTATTATTAAATATTATTTTGTGTATTTCATGTTTTTTAAATGCAAGCTAGAATTGTATTTAAAAAAACTGTTTCAAATATAATTTACCCTACAGAATGCTATTTAACACAAACATAAATTGAGATGTGGTGGAAATGTTAATTTGCAGAAAGAAATTACAGAATTCTCCGATGATGCATGTATATACACTGTAGGACATTGACAAATTTAAACATATGAAAGAGTTTTTTTTCAGTCGAAGAAGCTCTGTTGGTAGTTAATCGTTTAAATTGCCATTGTGACACCAGCATTAGCAAAACATGAAGGTTAGCATACAGTAGGAAGGCAAAAATAAAATATCTAATTACAGCTTCACTGCAAGCTCTATTATGCTAACAGCAGGTACTGATGCTTTTCGGGTCACTTTAGTCCATCATTTATTTTGACACAAATTAAAACTTTTGAAATAGAAATGCTATTGCTTTTTTGTGTCCAAAAAAAATCTGGTGCTTTCACACTAGCTCTCCAAGCGAGAGCAGAGGTTGAATAATTCTCTATGAATACGTAAATGATTTCACAGCTCCTCCTCATTGCACTCTCCATTTGTTGATGTACGATGAGACTCATTGCACTCGGAAAATGGAAAAGCTCAATTCCCACTGTTTGTTTAGGAAATGTGAGCTGCCTTCCATACATCCAATTAAAATGAGCAAATTCAATCTGAGCGCTTCCACAGAAATCATCTTCGTAATGATTAACAGTCAAATGTTTGTGTTTTGAGTCTCGCCTGGGCGAGGTGGCGGCGACGGTCGATTTGTGGGTGTTAAGGTGCCGACCACGAACTGGGGAAAAGCCTGTCCGTCAGTGGTGGACGAGTGCTTTCTCATCAACAGGGACTCTGGAGCAGATTGTGCTGATAAAAGCCAGCGTGGTCTAGCGATCAGACGAGGCCAGAGCAGAGGTGGCCGCCCCACTGCCATGCGGCACAGCCTTTGAAAATGTGATTCAGCTGTTCCCTCCTGTCCGCTCGCATTAATCTCTCGTGTGGAGAGTAGAGATTCTGCGAAAAGACACGTGAGTACATGGAAATCAAATTTGGAGTGCACAAAAGCTTTCTGAGAAGAGTAATCTCATTCGTCGAGAATTTGTGTCAAAAACCACCAGGTTTGCTGCACTTTACGCTATAATCAAGAAAGCAATCAGATGGATTCACTTGTTTCTTCTTGAGTCTGTCCACATTTAGAAATAGGTCAGGGTCCTTTGAAGCCTAAATGACTGCTCGGGATATTTGTTTTCAAAAACAAATGATGTTTAAGACCCTTAAAGCGTATTTACATGGCGAAACCTTGCAGGATCCCACGCATGCAAAAGCATTGCCAAGCAAGGTAATCTATCCGATTAAGCTTGTATCTGATGTGAGCTGAGCTCATTACTATCTAAATATATATTAGATAAAACAACATGACAAATCGATTTAATAAATTCTCATTTTGATATTATCCTCGAGTCAGATACAGGTAAACGTATGTGGGTTGCTGTGATGGTGGTGGAACGGATTTATTATGAAACGTCACAGAAGTGAGGTCAGTACAAATACCATTTAATATAAACTACACGTACAAAAATGCATTGTATATTTCAGATGATTTTTAAACAACATCACACAAAGTTAATTAAATATATAATTGGCATTACATTATGTTTAATTTGCTGTGGTAATGAAAATTGTACCAAAGAAGCCAAAGCAGCATCAACCGTTTTACTTTAAAGCAGCACCAGGTAACTTTTCAACCTTCATAATATATTTCCAAGTCTCTTGTGATGGGACATCGACTTACAATAGGTTGAATGACACGTCTGCCATAGCCTGACGGGGTCTGTAGCGTTTTTATTCGTACTTTTAAACTTCGGGTTTCGGGTAGTAACCGGCGAACAAAGAGAACTACAAAATTCGACTGCTTTACGGCATATACGTCACTTCCACCACCACCGCCTTAAAATCGGACGTGCGAGCCAAATGTTATAGTAATGTCCGAAGCAGCACAGAAAAACAAGAAAGCAAAGGTTTTATCGGAGCAAAGCAAATAGAGAAAAAGAGAAAGTGATCGCGTTAAAGGCAGAACAAGGATCAACATTGGGCCAGCGTTTTCTCTCTGGCGTGAGCTGAAGGAGGAGGAGGGGTGCCCGACCGATGCGGACTTGGCTGTCATGCTTTTGGACTAGTAAGTATATTGCTTGCATACTATTTCTTTGTTTTTTTTTTGTCTGCCTGACTATGTTACGGAAGCTATCTTATCCTCCATTTATCTTCATGAATCAAGTAATGATAGTAGAGTAGCGAATTATCAATCTGGTAGCTAGTAAACGATATTCTAGTTTTTGAATAGTAGTTTGGTAGGGGCTACATTCTTGCAAGTAAATATATAAGATGTACAAAATCCTATTTTAGGATACCTAACATGTCTGTGATATTCGTTTATTTTTCTTGCCTCAAGCTATAATGCAAATCGATTTGTAAAATTTGCAGATTCATTTATGGTAGCTTGATATTATAATATTGACGATATATGGTTATTATCTACCACTCAAACATTGCATTGAAGTATCATTTATATTCAGCAAAACGGTAACCAATAGACTAGGCTACTATAATGACGCTGGCTTGTAAACGTGAGCATCGCGATCATTTGTCGTTAGAAAAAAAATAAAACCCATGAAATTATATTCATATGACATGCTGAAATATATGCCACTGTACCTGGGATGAAGACATTTCACACGCGATGCAAGCAGAACACCTGCATGTGACCTCTTCCTACAGTGTTCAGGGCTATCATGGTTGTCAACAAATGCACGTGCATGTAGGATGACAAGAGTTTAGGACAGTAGTAGAGGACAATACTGTTTCCCAACTGTAGGGGGACCCCAAGAGCAAAAGTTACCTGGTGTTACTTTAAAGGGTACCTATCATGGAATTTTGAAAATTACCTTTCATGTAGTGTGTAACATAGATCTAAGTGAACGAAAACATCCTGTAAAGTTTTAAATATGAAAGTTCACCGTATAAAAAGTTATTGTCTCAAAGTAAGAGTCGACTCTGAGTCGCTGATATGAATCGATAGACGAATGATGCATTTTCTCTAACTTTTGTACGTCACTTGTACAAGTTATTTGAATAAGACACGCCCACTCACGCGCCAGAAAACAGTGAAAACAACATGTCGACGAGCTGTTCTGAAGTGCGAATCAAAAGCGAACTTTTTTTTCACTGCCCAGAGACGAGCATGTGAAGAATCTGGCTAGAGTTTATTTACAACTATACCACACAATAGCCACCTTGAGCTGTGTTCGCGTTATTTTAATGAGGATTCCTTTACAAACATAAATGCTTTCAAGTCGCATTCACGAGTCGGTTGATACTGAAGGAAGGTTACAAACATAAATGCTTTTAAAGTGTGGATTCGCGAGTCGGCTGATACTGAAGGAAGGTTACAAACAAATGCTTTCAAGTGTGGATTCGCGAGTCGGCTGATACTGAAGGAAGGTTACAAACAAATGCTTTCAAGTGTGGATTCGCAAATCGGCTGATACTGAAGGAAGGTTACAAACAAATGCTTTCAAGTGTGGATTCGCGAGTCGGCTGATACTGAAGGAAGGTTACAAACAAATGCTTTCAAGTGTGGATTCGCGAGTCGGCTGATACTGAAGGAAGGTTACAAACAAATGCTTTCAAGTGTGGATTCGCGAGTCGGCTGATACTGAAGGAAGGTTACAAACAAATGCTTTCAAGTGTGGATTCGCGAGTCGGTTGATACTGAAGGTATGATACTGTTGGGGACTCCCAGAACAATATTAGGAACATTTTAAATGCCATAATAGGTACCCTTTAAATACAATGAAAGTGAATGGCAACCACAAAAGACAAAATGTTCAACGAATAACAACTTTTCGGTATGTTTCTGTTTGTTTTTTAAACAAAGCTTCAGAACAATTGAAATACAACTCACAAGTTGTATTGGCCCCTTTCTGTTTTGTCCCTTTAGGAGCTTGATAGTCTTTGCTCCCCATCCAATATTGCATGGAAAAGAGCAGCATGACCATTCTTGAAAACATCTCCTTTTCTGTTCCACAGATGAAAGAAAGTTGTACGAGTTTGACTGTGAATATGTGATGACTTAGACTTCGACCATAACACACACTGTAAAAAATGATGTATTGAAAATGATCAATGTCGTAACAACATGTTTTTCCATTACTTTTAACTCGTAAAAATAATGTAACCAATTATTTTTTAACCAACCAAAAAAAATGAGTTGAAATGACTTGTACAGCCAATTATACTTTACATTGTTTTGATCACTGTTTTATGTTCTCTTACGAGAGTATCTCTCGTACTGCGTAATATCTTACGCTATGGGGAAAACTCTTTTCCACGAGATATTGAAGCCAAAAATTATCCTTAATTTTTTATTAATGTAAAACGCTTTGCAGCAGCAAGCAGACCTAGGCGAGACAGCTCGCGCACCTATTGGCTGCTCTGCGGCAATAGCAGCAGCCTATCGAGAGAGGCTCTGCGTGACGTCACGACGAATGGGGGCCTTTCGCGCCCATATCGTCACGTCCCGCCAGAAAGGGCGTGGTCTCGCCCTATATCTAGGCTCGATAGCTGCTCTTACGTCGATTTTCATCTCTTCAGCGAAGCCTCCCGCATCGCTGGATCCAGAGTGAGAAGCCGCGCCGTCGACCTGTAGCCTTCAGCGGGACGTGCCATTGAGCCTGGAGTCGCTGGCCTCGCCGCCTTCAGCCGCCGTACCTGCTGCGCTTTCCGGCGTACATATCCTTTCTCTGCCTAGAGTGTGTGTGTGATTGCATTTCTGCCTTTTTTTCCCACCCCTCTAAAAGAGCGGCGTCTTTTTAAAGATGCCTTCCTGTGGTTCTTGCCGAGCCCCACTCAGCGATGAGGACCGCCATGTCATCTGCGTGTCCTGCCTGGGTGAGGATCACGCGGCCATCGCGCTTGCTGACGGCGGATGCCATCATTGTGAACGTTTGCCTATGGTGACTCTGCGGACTCGCCTAGCTTCGTTCTCCGAGCCCGCATCCCAGCCTGCCGTGACGCCGCGCCGCAAGAAGCGCCGCGCCCAGCGCGCGCCCGAGCTATCTCCAGCCCGCCAAAGCTCGCTGGTTCGCCCGCCAGCTTCGCCGGCTTCGCTCGAGTCGCTCACGGACGGACAGCGGCCGCCGTCTGCCGCCGCGTCCGCCATCGAGTTGGACGACAACACCGAGGCATGTTCTCTCTTGGCTTCGGATAGCGAGGATTGGGCGAGCTCCGTGGACCTCCCCTCCGCTAACGTTTCCCGCCAACCCTCTGGGAAGAGAGCCGGCATTGAGACTGAGCTGATGCGTCTGCTCACCAAGGCCGTGGAAAGCATCGCCGCGCTGCCGCCGCGCCAACAGATTAGACGGGCGCTTTCTCGGGAAAGAAGAGGCTCCGTCAAAATCTAGGCCCGCGCCCTTCCTCCCGGAACTTCACGAGGAGGTTGCAAAGTCGTGGAAGGCCCCCTTTTCCGCCAGGATGCGTACCTCTACCTCCGCGGCATTCTCCGCTGTCGACGGTGCGGGAAGTAGAGGATACCTCGCCATTCCTCCGGTGGAGACGGCTGTCGCGTCGCATCTCTGCCCGCCCTCCGCTGGACGGCGTGTTCAGACGACGCTCCCGTCCAAAGCCTGTCGAGTGACATCATCGCTGCACGGACGCGCTTACACCGCAGCCGGGCAGGCAGTCTCAGCGCTGCACACGATGTCTATTCTGCAGATCTACCAGGCAGACCTCCTCCTCAAACTGGACGAGGAGGGACCCGGCGCTATCTGCGTGGCGGACCTGAGGAGCGCTACGGACCTCGCTCTACGCGCTTCTAAAGCCGCTGCACAAGCCATGGGGCGGAACATGGCCTCTCTCGCCGTTGCCGAGAGACACTTATGGTTGACGCTGTCAGAGATGACGGAAGCCGAGCGCTCTGTGTTCCTCGACGCGCCCATTTCCCCGGAGGGCCTTTTCGGAACGGCCGTCAAAGACTTCGCGAACAGGTTTGTTGAGGTGCAGAAGACTTCTCAGGCTATGAAGCACTTCCTGCCGAAGCGCTCGAGCTCCGCTACAGGCCGCACCAAGCCGCCTGCTCGCAGCTCTCAGCCCCAGCCTGCACCGCCCGCCGCCGCCGCCGCCTCACAGCGCCGCCAGGCCCGGGATCAGAGACCGCGGTCTCGCTCCGCCGGACGCCGCCCCCCTCACCGCGGGCCCCGGCCGAGGATTGAGATCAAGCCCGAGGCCTCAAAGTCTTCCTAGCCGCCCTAGGAAAACGACGGTGTTCAGATCCCGCTGCGGCCGGATTTCCACCAAAACTTCTCGCTCGTTCAGTCCCATGCGTTGTGACTGTCCCAGTGTATTTTGCAGTGAAGCAGCCGGTGTCTCAGCCCGCTTGCCTGCACACAAAAGCTGTTTTTACGGCTACCCAGATAAATCCAATAAAGAGTGTATTTTCTGGTGTTTCGGCCTCGGCCGATGGTGTTATGAGTGTTGTAAGAATGCCCACGTCCCAGTGCCCATTCCCACACCCAGACACAGCCCGCCACGGTGCAGGGCTCGCACAAATAAAATCGACTCCGGACGATTGTGCAAACAATGTAGTGAACGCGCCCATATCCCTATGCCCGCTTACACTACACGCTGCGTGTCCCTCGGTTTCTGTAAAAACGAAACCAACACACATTCAGTCGGCCCTAAACGACAGTGTTTTCAGTGCAGCAAATGTGCCCGCGGTCCCGCGCCCACATTTCCTCACAGACACGCCGAATCCCACGGGATTCGCCCCGCTCGCTCTCTCGGCGCCACCCGCCTTAGAGGAGCTGAGCGCGGCCAGGCTGCCCGCTGTGATCAGCGCGCCCCCCGCCTCGAACGCTGTAAACACGGCGCTGTGTTCCCAGCACACACGGACTCTCGTGCCGCCGCTTTCCCGCGGCCAGAGCCCAGATTTCATTCTACCCCTAGCTATTCGCGCGGATGCGTGGTCAAGGCTTCCCGGGGTATCAGAGTGGGTGCTGAACACTATAAAGAGAGGCTATTCGCTACAATTCGCTCGACGCCCTCGCCGTTACACGGCGCGCGTCGAAACTACGGTGAAAAGCGAAGTATCTCATCTACTTCGAGCCGAGATAGCGAAACTACTGAGGAAAGGGGCTATAGAACCTTTATCTCAGGCTCAGAGCGAAGGGGGCTTATACAGCAGATATTTTCTGGTACCGAAGAAAGATGGTGGGCTCAGACCCATTCTAGATCTGAGGCTGCTGAACAGAGCGCTCGTGAAGCGCCAGTTCAGAATGCTTACGACCAGGAAAATCCTCGCGCAAGTGCGCCAAGGAGACTGGTTCATGTCAATAGATCTGAAAGACGCATATTTTCAAATACAAATAGCGTCCCATCACAGGCGATTCTTGAGATTCGCCTTCGAGGGCCAGGCATATCAATACACAGTCCTGCCGTTCGGCCTGTCCCTAGCACCCCGTACGTTCACGAAGTGCATGGACGCGGCCCTCGCCCCCCTGAGACTTCGGGGCATGCGAGTTTTGAACTACTTGGACGATTGGCTGATTCTAGCTCGTTCACGAACGGAGCTCTTAGAACACAGGGCCGCATTACTCGAGCACCTCGAGGAGCTGGGCCTTACAGTCAATTGGGCGAAAAGCTCACTGCTCCCCAGTCGGAGGATTTCCTTTCTGGGAACAGTGTTAGACTCGCTATCCATGACGGCACGCCTGTCACCAGAGCGCGGATTGAATATTCAGCACGTCGCGAAATCCTTCCGCCACGGCTCTATAGTCCCGCTCAGAAGGTTTCAGAAAATGCTGGGTCTCATGGCCTCAGCAGCCTCCGTACTCCAGTTGGGCCTGCTCCGCATGCGCCCACTGCAGCTATGGCTAAAAGCACGAGTTCCCCCCAGGGCGTGGACCGCAGGTCTGTTTCGCCTCAGGGTCGACCTTCAGTGCATTTCGGCTCTGAAACCATGGAAAGCAACCGACTGGTATCAGTCAGGTGTGAGTCTGGGGATCCCCTCGAGTGTGAAGGTGGTGTCTACGGACGCCTCCACTTCGGGGTGGGGAGCGCTGCTCGAGGGCAGACCGCTAGCTGGCCTATGGTCAGTGCGGGAGAAGCTCCTTCACATAAACTGCTTGGAATTAATAGCAGTCGACAAAGCGCTAAGGCGCTTCTGTCCCCAGATAATAGGCCACCACGTATTGGTCCAGTCGGACAACATGTCAGTGGTGGCGTTCATAAATCGCCAGGGCGGCGTCAGGTCCCGAAACCTTTACAGGCTGACGGAACGCCTCCTGGTCTGGGCTCAGCACAACCTGCTCTCGCTGAGAGCGGCGAATGTGCCTGGTCACCTAAATGTGGGGCCAGACAGGCTGTCCAGAAACAACGTCCCAGCAGGAGAATGGTCTCTGCACCCGCAGACGATCCAGCTGCTGTGGGAAACGTTTGGCAAAGCGCAGGTGGACCTGTTCGCGTCCCAAGAAAACGCTCACTGCCCGAGATTCTTCTCGAAAAGCCGGGACGCGCTGGCCCATGTTTGGCCCCGCCGCCCCCTATATGCTTTTCCCCCTGTCTCACTCCTGCCTCAGGTGTTGGAGCGAATCAGGAGGGAGGGATGCCCAGTGCTACTCATAGCTCCGCTCTGGACAAACCAGTCGTGGTTCCCTGTCCTGATGCAGCTGACCAGCGCTGCCCCATGGCCTTTACCGTTGAGGAGAGACCTCCTCTCTCAGGCGGAAGGCTCGATTTGGCATCCTCGCCTGGATTTGTGGTCCCTGCACGCATGGGCCATCAACGGGTACCCGCTGACCTCCCAGAGGGAGTGTTAAACACGATCGCGCAGGCTAGAGCCCCGTCTACCAGACGGCTCTACTCCTCGAAGTGGTCTGTGTTCTCTGCTTGGTGTCAAGCGCAGGGCTTTTCACCTGTAGACTGCGGGGTTACGGAAGTGCTTTCCTTCCTTCAGGAGCTACTGGATAAGGGCAGGTCCCCTTCCACGCTCAAAGTATACGTGGCGGCCATAGCAACGTTTGCAAAACCGGTGTCTGGCCAGTCACTAGGAAAGAGCGACTTAGTCGTGCGTTTCCTTAGAGGAGCTCGAAGGCTAAACCCTCCCAGGCCCCCTTCAGTCCCGACATGGGACCTTTCCACGGTCTTGGAGGCCATGAAAGGTGCCCCATTCGAGCCAATCCAGTCGTCAGACATGAAACACTTGTCTTTCAAGACAGCGTTTCTTATGGCTCTCGCTTCAGTGAAGCGCGTAGGGGACTTGCAAGCGCTCTCAGTAAGCGCGTCATGCATGGAGTTTGGACCTAATGACTCAAAGGTCATACTCAAACCGAAGCACGGCTACGTGCCGAAATCCCTCAACACACCGTTCAGGGCCCAGGTGATTTCCCTGTCTGCCCTTCCGGTTCTCAATGAGGAGAAGGACGCGAGTCTCCTTTGCCCTGTCAGGGCACTAAGGGCTTATGTGTCCCGCTCGTCTGGTTTCAGACAGACTGAGCAGCTTTTCGTTTCGTTTGGCGGCCGTGCTAAGGGACTTGCCGCTTCGAAACAGAGCCTATCCAGATGGATAGTCGGTGCCATAGCGCTGGCTTATACTTCTAAGGGCCTACAGTGCCCTTTGGGTGTTAGAGCGCACTCCACAAGAGGCATGGCCTCCTCGTGGGCATGGTCTAGCGGGGTTTCCCTGCAAGATATTTGTATGGCCGCGGGCTGGGCCTCGCCGTCTACATTTATAAAATACTATAACCTGGAGGTTCCCGCCTTGCAAGCTAAGCTTTTGGCGATATAAAGTTCAGTGCTATCTGCCCGCTGTGCGGCTCAGATGCTGAGTTTGACCTGCGTATCGCTCACTGACCGGTACAGCAGCTCGTTAAAATATCGACACACTTGTGGCCACCCAGTTCAGGCTGAATGTTCACCCTGACGGTATGGTCTATTTGTCGCATGATCAGCTCCTTCGGATGCTATTTAAAGGGAATGATGCTTCTAGCCTCTCTTCCCTCACTCTCTGTGAGTTTATGGTGATTATGCACTATATGCGCCCCGGGCTTCGGCCCCTGGGACTTTGGTGTTGGATCCCTACCAGCACGGCGTGTTGCATTGTGTTCCCCATAGCGTAAGATATTACGCAGTACGAGAGATACTCTCGTAAGAGAACGTACTCGGTTACTAACGTAACCTCGGTTCTCTCTAGAGAGGGAACGAGTACTGCGTATCTTGCCGTGCTTGGAATACGCTCTGGTTCGCTTCGGCGATGAAAACCGACGTAAGAGCAGCTATCGAGCCTAGATATAGGGCGAGACCACGCCCTTTCTGGCGGGACGTGACGATATGGGCGCGAAAGGCCCCCTTTCGTCGTGACGTCACGCAGAGCCTCTCTCGATAGGCTGCTGCTATTGCCGCAGAGCAGCCAATAGGCGCGCAAGCTGTCTCGCCTAGGTCTGCTTGCTGCTGCAAAGCGTTTTACATTAATAAAAAATTAAGGATAATTTTTGGCTTCAATATCTCGTGGAAAAGAGTTTTCCCCATAGCGTAAGATATTACGCAGTACTCGTTCCCTCTCTAGAGAGAACCGAGGTTACGTTAGTAACCGAGTACGTTTTACACTGTCATGATTGTTTTATGGTGGTTTTTTGTCACTTTAAGAGCTTAATAGTCTTTGGTTCCCATCCACTTTAATTATATGGAAAAAAGGTAGCATGGTCATTCTTCAAAACTTCTTTAGTGTTCCACAGATGAAAGAAAGTTGAACGGGCTGGAGGCTGAGTCTGTGATGGGAGAAGTGTAGTACCTTGTCAGGTAAGTACACTGTATAAGTATATAAGTGCACATACTGTAAAATAAATTACAACCCCTATTCTTTTAATTGTGCTAATGGTGTTGAACATATTATTACACCCAAGGTGTTTTGTGATTGACAGGATTAGACAAGCATGCACTTCTCTTTTATAACTCTTGATGGTTCTTCAAGATTATTTGTAATTTGGGAATGCGATCAAGTCAACTTGGTACTTTTCGATATGGCATATGAGCTCTGCAATGTCACAATACATTAGCTGTCTTGCACTGAAAGGTTTGAGGCAGTCAATCAAATATATGTTTAGAAATATATATATATGAGAGAGAGAGAGAGAGAGAGAGAGAGAGAGAGAGAGAGAGAGAGAGAGAGAGAGAGAGAGAGAGAGAGAGAGAGAGAGAGAGAGAGAGAGAGAGAGAGAGAGAGAGAGAGAGAGAGAGAGAGAGAGAGAGAGAGAGAGAGAGAGAGAGAGAGAATTGGGCTCTGCAGCGATCTGGCAGTCTTCCAAGGGCACCGTTACATCCAGTGAACAAACAAAATACTGGTCAGCTAAATATAACGTTTCCCTTCATGAGCAGGCCTCAGGAAAGAGAGAGAGAGAGAGAGAGAGAGAGAGAGAGAGAGAGAGAGACAGATGCGGTACTGCGGTAGCAACTCATGCTGCAGAAACTCACCTGAGGTGAAGCTCAGCCGTGCTAGCAGAGGTCAGGCTTGTCCTTTTCTCTCTTCTCACAGTGGCATGTTTGTCTCTGAAGACTTCTGCACCCTTCCAAGTGCCTCTCTGACTCTTCTTTCTTAGTGTTTGATTAACCCCCCCCCCCCCCCCCCTCTCTCTCTCTCTTTGGAAATACAAAGCTTTGAAACAAGACTTTGAAAGCTGTGAAAGATTAATAATTCACGTTGTCGCCAAAGCTACAGGGACTTGTAAAATTAAGCATTGTTTTTCAAGCCTGGGTTGGGCATTCATGCATGGAGGGAGAATTTGTTTAAAAAAATATTAACTTGTGAGGGACGACGGAAAAAAAAGCTGATGCATTGTTTAAATCTGAGGAAGAAAAAAAGCATGTTTATCATCATTATTCAGGAAGAACCCTTAACTCGCCTGCCGAGGATTTAAAGCAACTTTACTTAATCCGTCTTTTGTCTCGGTGGGAAAATTTAAACAAGCGCCAAAGCACAGAGAGACTTTGGAGAGAGACTGTGTCTTGCTAAAGGCTGTGTTCTCACTCTGTGAAGAATATGGCTGCGGAGAAGGTCATAAGTAGACAGGGAACACTGCCTGACTGGAGTGTGTGTTAGGGGGTGTCTAGGAATAAATAAATAAAATAGCCTTGCACCTAAATCATCAACATGAAATTCAAATTCATTGTGACTGGGTTAGAGGATCTCTAGGGCGTTGGATCCCGAGCTAAATGACAGTTCTCTGGGTTTTAAAAAGACTCGTCCAAGGCTACCGATGCAGACGCTGTCATCTTTGGTCTGTTTTATAAATTTGATGTGAATTTTGTTTAAGTGAACGGCGTTACCCACCGAAAATATCTTGCAGAGAGTTTTAGCATTCTTGAAGACCTCTTAAATTTAAGGTGCACCTAAAGCTGAATCAAAAACGCAATCAGTGTAATCCGATTCCCAAAGAATCATTCTTTCTAGTGAATCAATCAGCTTACAACTAACGGCTACTAAAATCCGTGTGTTACTGACAACATGTAGTTAAAGATTATGAATCTGTAAAAGAGGATAATAAAATTTGACCATATATGGGAACATATATATGTTCCTTGGAGTAGCTATAAGAAAATGATATGAAACATCAGCAATATATGTTGTGGCCGGCAGAAGGAAGTGACCTCAGAGGGAACAATGCTCATTCTGGGCATAGCCGCCCATTTATTCCATATTAACCCAATGTCACATTGCCCTTTTGACCCTTTAGTGTTAGAACTCTATCCATGCAGGCAAAGAACTGAAATGCCTCATGGATTGCACTGATGCAGAAAGAGAAAGACCTAGCAGGTACAGATATTGAGCTTGAGGTAACGAGTGACAAAAGCATGTGATCAGGGTCTGCGCACCCCTGGCTCCCGGCAGGCAATGCCGGCGGGGGCGAACACAGACGCTCCAGGGGAAGCAGCTGTCATTTGGCAGGGGGTGCTTTCCAACAGCTTTTGGAGTTAATGTGAGAGTCTGTGCTGACAAGCACTAACTGTGATTGTAGAACAACAAATAGACACGAGCTCCCATAGAGACATGTCGAGTGTGTGTCAGTAAGATGCGTGTGTGCATGTATGACACAGTCAGAATCACTTATGGCTGTATACAGCAGACAACGGCATAAAATATCTGGATATGATTTGATTTCTTTTTCAATCTTCTGTCCTAGTTTGTTATGTTGAGTCACCAATCCCCTTCATTAAAATCCATCGTATGCTGATAGATTGGTTGTTGGTGTCTAGCTGGTCTAATGTTGCTCCAGGATGGTTCTAGTAAGCCAACATTCAGCAGGTTTTTGGAAAGTGATGTCTAGTCAACCAGCTAATGACCAGTTTACACCAGAACCAATCGTACCCTGTTTTAAAATCAACTAAGCTAGCAGTTTGGTAAGAAATGGGAGCTTTAGCGTTAAGTTCTGCCAGGAAGACTCAATTGCTACGTCACTTATTACCTTCTCATCTATCCAATCGCGTCTAATACTTGCGGTATAAAAGACCGGTACTTACACGTGTTTGAGTTCGCAGATGCTGACGCTTCACCTCCATCCTCCCCACCACCACCAAGACAGTTCCTTCCCCTCCATCTTCCCCACCACCACCAGGATGGTCCCTTCCTATACCTCACAGGAGGTCGGCTGCGCCCCTGCCTTCATCTTCAGGCAGGAAGTCCGGACCCTCGTATTGCGAGCTATGGATGGGGCCTACGCCAAAGAACTTTATTGCTTGCTGGGCTATCAATAAATGTATTTATTGTTACAGTACTTATTCTCCCGAGTCTTTCTGGTAGAACTGTTTGCTGGAAGTTGTTGGTTTCTTTCAAGCTGACCTAAGCTGGTCCTTAGTTGGTCCAGCTTGCAAGAAAAAAACATATCATAACAGTTTAAGGTGGTTTATGGAACACGTGGCAGATAATGAGTAGTTAGTACTCATTAGATAGATGGATAGATAGCAAAATAAATTTCAAAGAAAGGATTCTGTTTAATCAGATTGCATTACAAATCGCATTTCAGCAGTGCAATCCTATGAAAGACCCAGGGCAACAGAAGCTGCTTTAGAATATAAAGTATAATTATGAGTAGCGCAGAACCTCATTAGTTTGAAATATTAGTACCTCGGTAGAGCTGGCCTCCAGTCTTCCCTTCATGGGGGAATAGCGCTCCCTGCTTTGGCAGCCAGTCATTTGTTGATTTTGAAGCAGATCAGTGAAACAGGTGTGCCATGCTGTGTCGACGTCGCTGCCTGCAGGGTGGATCAGCGGCGCTCTTGAACTCCGCTCTGAACGATGGATCTTAGGATACGCCGTGGCTGGCTGGCAAACCGTCCACTCCAGCTGATAAACACCTTTAATCACACAACCTCCCGTGGTGGAGCGTGCAGGGGTTGGCACACATATCAACAAGAAAATTTATAAAATATTACAAATATGCATGGAATTTGCAATATTTGTACATCAGGGATACAGCTCAACAAATCCTCTCATATTATACTGCTGTGAATCTTTAGGAGTGCTGCTTAATATGTCAGAGTGAGTCCGGTTTGATGATTCCTGCAGAGACTAAAGAGATTTTTCAAATGTTGCTAGATTGTTTCCTATTGAGCCTCTGAAGAAGCTTGTTTTATTTCTGATTAAGCACTCAAACTATCCTTTATTTTTTTAACTGTGGATGAAATATTAGTACAAATGCAGACTCTTTGTATCATTTTTGTAGTTTTTTTTAAAGACTCAAAATGGACCCACATTTCTTGGTTTATACACGCTTTTGGTCTTGAGAACTATTCATGAGGTTCGGTCCCGTTAACTTGTTTCACAAATGCCTTCATCCGTCTATGCGAACGAAATACCATACCAATAGTTTTCTGCACTATTCAGCTGCTACTCTGCAACACTTTTTCTAAATGTACATTTTGACACAGTATCCCAAACAGATCGAAACCAATCCCTGAACATGAATCATTCAGCACACACCTTTAAAACTGCATAATAGGGGCAATTTAAAAGGATAGTTCACCCAAAAATGAAAATGAAGTCATTAATTACTCACCCTCATGCTGTACCAACCCCGTAAGACCTTTGTTCATCTTCGGAACACAAATGAAGATATTTTTGATTAAATCTGAGAGGTGGATCGCTCCCCCATAGGCTTCCTAAGGGATTGAAACTTGATGGCCCAGAAAGTCATTGAAGAAAATGTTTAAATATTTCATGTGCCTACAGTGGCTCCACTATAAGTTTATCAAGCGACGAGAATACTTTTTGTGCAGAAAAACAAACAAAAATAACGACTTTATTCAACTATTCCATTACTTCCTTGTGGGCCTGAGACGAGAGTTCAAGAGATTTCCAGGACGCATGCGCGAGAACTGAGATGAGGATGTTCTTCTACTACTATTTACAGCGCGCGTCTTACAAGTACATAGTAGTAGAAGAAGAACGTCCTCATGTCAGTTCTCGCGCATGCGTCCTGGAAATATCTTGAACTCTCGTCTCAGGCCCACAAGGAAGTAATGGAATAGTCGAATATTCTTCAATGACTTTCTGGGCCGTCAAGTTTCAATCCCTTAGGAAGCCTATGGGGGAGTGATCCACCTCTCAGATTTAATCAAAAATATCTTCATTTGTGTTCCGAAGATGAACGAAGGTCTTACGGGGTTGGTACAGCATGAGGGTGAGTAATTAATGACTTCATTTTCATTTTTGGGTGAACTATCCCAGTTTAAAACATCAGCGAGCGAGGTTGGGTAATTACACCTTTTGTGAGATATGTTTTAATATGAATTCGTTTTTAAACAATCTGTGACTTTTCTTCCAAATACGTATTCCATAAAAGTGAAGAAAACAGGCCGTTAAGAAAAAAAATAATTTAATTACAATTTTTAATTCTTTACAATCTCCTCCCTCTTGGCTAGTTACCATGGTCCAGTTAGCTGCCCTTTTTTTCACTTTGAAATAGATTCACTACAGTGAAACCGGTTGTGAATGCTAATTCATTAAATTGAATGTCACAAACTCAGAGAAGTCGCACACCATATGGAGGATGTGAGTGAAAAATTATCACATTGCAGGGGCGCAAATTATTGAGATGAATAAGATCTTAAAAAGGTATTTGAGGATATGTGATGGTGTTATTTCATTCGCCCTGTGTGATGCATTCACGCTGCCTCTCATTCATACACCATCAGCTTTCGTTCCATTACCTTCTTTCCACCATGAATGAATGCAGATCCATATAAAATGCCTCGTCCTCCACAACACCTTATATTCAAAAGTGACTTCTTTAACTCGGACATCACATCTTTTCCATTTAAGCAGACTGACACTACAAGACATTCACATGCTCAGATATGGAAAATGTGATGAATTATGCATGACAGTTGTGGCTGGTTTGCTGTCTTACAAAATGTACTTCTCTTTTCTTAATAGGAAATGATGCCTGATGAACACATTTGAGATGCAAAATGGACATTTGCATGTGAGTTTTGACATATGCAACAGCTAAAATCAATCATTTTATAACATTTTTAGACCTCTTATTTTAACCTTCTTCAAGGAGGAAAAAATATACAAATGAACAAATCAATTCATTTTATGTTTGGCCTTGCAAATGAACAGTATTGAGAGGCATAAAGAAAACAGAATAAAGCGCTTTTTTAACTCTGTATAGTAGCAGAGAGACATTTTGAAGGCCTTTTGATGCTTTGAAAAATATGAAGAGCTTTTGTCTCGTGTTTTTTTTCTTTAAATCCAAGTTGATTTGTTTCTCAGCTAGCTATATGTATTTTTCTCAAATGGTGCAAAATACCACTTTCTAATTTGAAATAGGAAAATACACATTCATCATGTTCTCCTGGAACAGTTTTGCACGGTTTTTCATGAAACTCAGTGTGTTGTTGTGTGTTTTTGTTGGAAATCATTCTAATCAAATGTGATAAAAGCTTGATGCGTTCCTGTTTTAAAACACTGCTGTCTGAGTAAACAATAATATCTAGCCAAAAAAATTAGGGTTGTCAAGAAGTAAACAACATCCAAGCATGTAACGCCTCCAACGTTCCTTGTTTTAACATGCGCACCAATCGCAAACCACCAACAGTGACTATAATTATACTCTTATGTAAGAAGCTGCAATGTTGTTTACCGTTGCGTGCAAAACAAATAGGTCAGAAGCAGAGATGAATCTTTTGGCTTGTACAGTGCTTAGCATAAGTGAATACACCCATGCTAAAGTTGAGTAAAAAGAGGAATAAAAAATCATCTTTTGGAAATTGATCTTAAGCCTTAATTAAAAAAATGAAGAAAAATACAACCTTTAAGGACGCCAATTTTCTTTGTGAATGAATATGTATCGTAAATAAATAAATGAGCTTCCTTAAAATACAGAATGTGCACAAAATTCCTTGTGCATAAGTCAGTACACCCTTATGTTATATTCCCAAAGAGGCAGGCAGATTTTTATTTTTAAAGGCCAGTTATAGTTTTTTAATTATTATAGGCCAGTTATATAATTTTAAGGAAGATCATTTACTTTACGACACATTATTCATTCACAAAGAAAATTGGTGTCCTTAAAGGCTGGATTTTTCCATTTTTTTTTTTACAGTAATTAAATTAAAAAAAGATTTTTTTATTCCTGTTTTAGTCAACTTTAGCATGGGTGTATTCACTTGTGCTAAGAACTGTATATGTATGATGGTCTTTGGATATGTTGTGTTTTTATTCCTTTATACTCTTACGTTGGGTTGTTAAGTGTGTTGAAGTTTTTGCGATCCCGTCCCCCTTTTTTAAAAAAAAGCAGTGGTGTTTCATAAAGATTCATGTCATGTTTGGTTATAAATCTCCAAAGATTCGTCAACAAAGCTTCCTCTGATCAGCGCTGAGAGACTCTCTTTATCAAAACCCTGGCAAAACAAAACGCCTGCTTACACCGCACAAGCTCCCGGTGCTATTTACAGTTGTGCGTGCCGTGCCAAAAACAGAACATCGTTCAGAATGTACAATTACATAAAACAGAAAGCAGTGAGGCTTTAAACTGTGCATGCAGACTCTTCTGTTTGACCCATGAAAGTACAACAACCACATCTTAAAAGCACCATAAAATAACACAATGTCATTTACTAGGTTGCAAAATCCCTTGTTGGTTAATTGTGTTTGTTTTACACCGGAGTAAATTATTTGGATGATTGTTGTTATTACATCACAAGTCAAAGATATGGAATACAAAAAAAAAAAAAAAAAACACTAAAAACTCAATTCAATGCGACAAGTGAATTTAGGAATCACATTATAATGTACAGTATGACAGACTTTTAAAGTGCCCCTATTATGCTTTCAAATATTACCTTTCATGCAGTGTGTAATATAGCTGTTTGTGAATGCAAAAGTCCTGCAAAGTTTTAAAGATTAAAGTACACAACAAATAAAGTTATTGTCTCCCAAAATAAATAATTGATTCTGAACTGCTGAAATGAGTCATCAGCAATCCCAGTCTTACTTTCTGTTACAGTACATGCGTAATAATCTAATACATAGTGGCAGCCTAAAACATTGTAGTTGTAGCTGAGGCCTGGAAGAGTTTGGTTAGTGTTGTCAACGTTTCAAAAAGACTCGTCCAAAGGATGAGGCCATTGTTCATGTCACTGTGTATCAATCTCTGAGGAAGATCTGGAGCTGAAATCCAGGTATGGTAATGAGGGTTTGGATTTCTGACACACACTGTAAGCAGACCAATCACAACAGACTGAGCCAGCTGACCAATCAGAGCAAAGTAGCCTTTTGGAAAGAAGAGCTTTAGAGCGACTGAATCTTCGAACAAACCGTTTTCAGGCACAGAAATGAGGTGATGTGCAGTCTAGGTTGTGGGGGAAAAAATTGGACCTTGGACATGTGTTAACCTTTTGAAAAAGAGGTCATGCACAATTAAATATCCAAAATTTCAAATATGGCCAATAACCGATGTATTGCGTATGCATTCTCAAAGGACAAACGGGTCAAAACACAGTGCCAAGATGCACAGACAAGACTTAATCCTTGTCCCAGACTAAAATGCATGTTTTAACTGAAAGTAACTTAAAATATGTCAGTGTCGTTGTTTTGTCTCAAGATGCACACCAGTAATATTTTTTTTCTTAGGCACATTTATAAAAGCTACTAAAATATCCTAAATGAACTAACCAATCCTGGCTTCATATAAGCCCTGTCTGTGAAACCAGGCCTAAATAAAAAAAATAAAAAAACGTAATGAGTCTAAAATTAGCATTTTAGTTTAGTTTCTCTCAGCACATCTTGCACATAATTAGTTTTTTGCAATAATGTCCTTATATTGAGAAAGGTTTAAACATATGTGCTTAACAGAAGGACACTCCATCTTAACTAGAAAGCCGCAAAATATTAGTTAACACTCACGGAAAAAACAATATTCTAAATTTGCATGTTTCCGTAGTCCAACCTGGATTTCAGCGTAGATGATTAATGCATGTTTTTCTTCTTTCTAAGGTTTCTTTCTCTTTTTTTCGCCTCCAGCTCTTGCTGCACAAGTGATAATGAAATAAGAGAGAAAAGGAAGGGCGGGTGCTAATGGTGCTTTAATTAGTTCATACAGCGAATGCTTAATATCAGTGTGCAGTGATTTGGGTCGGACGGCCCAGAATCCTTCATCAGCGGAGTCATCTTGTAAAAACAACTGTGTGTGCATTTTTAAGCAAAGGGACCGCGGCTCCTCGCACGCTGTCAGTTTTAGTCAGTGCGCGGCAGAAACCGTCGGCTGGCAGTGAGTCAAGAGCTGCTCCTCCTGAACATTGATTGTTGTTCTGTACTTAATTGAATTGGATCCTATAATTTCCACCTCAGTATATGTGGTCAAAGTAAACAGAGATAAGCGTTAAATGAAGCAGTGTCACATGATCTTTCAGAAATCATTCGAATATGCTGATTTGCTGCTCAAGAAACATTTCTGATTATTATCAATGTTAAAAAGAGTGCTGCTTAATACGTTTGTGGAAACCTTGATATGTTTTTTTTTTCTATGATGAATAGATATAATAAAAACAGCATTTATTTGAAATGGATTTTTTTGAACAATGTAAATCTTTCATTAAATTGTGATTTTCTGCAGATAATGCTCAGATAAAACTTGAATGTCCACCTTCCTGTTGGGAAATAATGCAACTGAATGACACTTGAAGACTGCACAAACATGGCAGGACCCGGAGTGATGATACATATTAACTTTCAAGCAAATAAAATGCATCACTGAGTCGAATTTCCTACATGAATGGGTATGAAACCAAGTGGGGAAAAAATGGTAAATGGTCCCGTTGACAGTCATGCTAGCGTTGCATGTTTCCCTCCACAGTTGACGTCAAACCCGCACAGCTAATGTTAGCAAATCCTTCCAAAAATTGGGCGATGGAACTTTATGGTCGAAATATGTTGGAATATTTCATATCCAGTTTTAAATGATATTGACCAACATGATATTAACCAACCAAATCAAATCCTGTCCATTAAATATTCTGTTTTACTCAGTAATGTCGCATTAAATTAGTTAAACGTCTCAAAATGCCATTTTATGTGTCCTTTAAGGAATTCCAACTTGAAAATGAAGAAAAAAGAGTCATGCACCAGGCCCACATTTCCAAAACGACACACACACACACACACACACACACACACACACATAACACAGTCTCATCCCAAGAAGTCATATATTGACGTCTTGGGACATATTTTGACCATACGTCAATATCCGCCTTTTTAGGGTACCCTTAAACGTTGGTAAATGACGATCCTGGGACGTCATACAACTGACGCTTTACCTTTAACGTCAGTAGGTGACGGGGTAGGTTTAGGTCTGGGGTAGAGTTAGGATCCGATAACGTCATTAACCGACGTTTAAGGGTACCCTAAAAAGGCGGATATTGACGTATGGTCAAAAGACGTCCCAAGACGTCAGTATATGACTTCTTGGACACACACACACACACACACACACACACACACACACACAGAGCGTTCCTCTGTTGTGATATAATAGCATGTTGTACAACACTGAGTCAATGTTAGGGATGGACCTGGAGAGGATTAGTTTGGCTCAGCCTGCAAACTGTACATTAACAGATAGACCAGAGATCCCTGAGGTTCCCGAAAGCCGCTGTGCTGATGGCTCGGCACTGTCTACACACGGCCTAATTCACTAAGATGTGTATTGATTAAGTGTGCAGTGGAAATTCCTCTGAAGTGAACATTCACATTCAGTTTGATATTCTGGCCTTACATTTTTGTTTTGAAATAAGTAAAGTTTCTCTTGAGAATTTGAAGAAGAAAGCATGCAGTGACCCATCTGCTTATTTATCAGTTTATCAGAAGTTTTGGGGTTAGTGGACAGCAAAAAAATGATGGTTATGGGTGTAACCATTTTGTCTCCATTAATTCTCGTTGCTCTTCTTTACACCAAACACCCTGCGGGACCTGCGGACACGAGATGCTTATCTAAGGCCGAGAGGTTGTTGGCTGCAGGATTTTATTTTTTTACTTTATCTTGACTTGTGGTCCTGGCACAAACATGCTGCTGGAGCATTGGTCCCCAAAGATAAGAGAGACAGAGATGCATGTAGGGACAGAGAGCGGCACAGACACCTGCTTTGACCAAACACATGGTTTCTGACTTGAGAGCCGCCCATTGAACTACAAAATAGCATAAGATTTGGACAAAATCTCATGCAAGATGAAGTAAACACACGGGCTATTATTATTACTGGTTATGACACTGGCTGAGACACTTCCAAAATCCCTTTCAAGAAAGTCTGTTCACTCTGTCGCCATATTTGCAGCTATTTTTCGGGCATTCAATACCAAGTCCTTGAATGGGGGAATACTGAAATCTCTAAAACTGACAATGAACTCTTTCCCCGCCAGCAAAAATGTCATGGCCCCCAGCATATTTTGTCATATGAGTATCTGAATGTGCTATATATCAAAAGAAAGAACTCTGCTTTTAAACAAAAAAAAAAATTAAAAATATAGATAGATAGATAGTAATAGATAGATAGATAGATAGATAAGATAGATAGATAGATAGATAGATAGATAGATAGATAGATAGATTTTAGCTTTATGCGTTCCTTTTTTATCAACACTTGAATGTGGGTAAGTTTCATAAAAAAAGCAACATTTTGAGCAAAAAGCTGAGAAAAGTAAAAGTCTACATCTGGGTGGGATTCATAACGGTAATCAAAACTGATGGAGTAGATGGAGTGCATGAACACCTCTAACTACTCATAAAGCTCATCTTGAGCTTTGTGTGTATATCTAAAGTATTTGACTCTTCTCTACTCCTCAGATACATAAAATAATATAGTGTTTAGTGTTTAGCCTTTATATAGAGTAAAGAAAATGCTGTACGTTTTGAAAGAAGCAGTTTTTTAATTACCCTTCCATAACAAACCAGCAAAGATGGTCCAAATTGCGTGCAACACTAACATTCACAATATAGGCAGGTGGAGTTATCAGGGTTTTACTGACAGTTTGAGGATCCAATGGAGTTACAAGGTTTAGTCACTGTAAAAAATATTTTAGCAATTTAGTTATTTCAACTTATTTTTTTGTGTAGAGATAATAGATTGTCCAGACAACAAGAAATTTTAATTTTTCTTGTCTCAACTTATCGAAATAAGTTAGTTAAACTAAAAAACCCATGCAAAAAGATAACTCAAATAATGAGTTAAGTTTTTTACAGTGTAGTTCTTTTCATCGGTTAATATTTGCAAAACTCATAGACACACGTAAAGAGTAACCAATAGTAATGATTTATGGAAATAATTTAAATGACGAAATATGGAGATTTCCGTGTTTTCGCCCGACAACAACGTTATGTTCAAAGAATGTTTTGCTATCATTTCCATTAAGTTCCCATTATATATTCTCTGAATCTTCAAAACGTTTACAAATGCTTTTTCTTGGTTAATGCGAACATTACAGAAGCATTCCATTTAATCATTCTTCAAACATTATGGGAATGTTACTTCTGAATGTTCTTAATACATTCTGAAACAAATAGGCCTAGTAACATTTTGTGGTAATATTTTAAGAACATTATTAAAGATAGCTTTGAACAAATATTCTAATAGATAGATAGATAGATAGATAGATAGATAGATAGATAGATAGATAGATAGATAGATAGATAGATAGATAGATAGATAGATAGATAGATAGATAGATAGATAGATAGATAGATAGATAGATAGATAGATAGATAGATGCTGCTTCACCTGACAAGACCCTGCACCATCTCATGAACACTCAATTTATTTTATAATGTGTTGTTTCTTTTGAAATATGCAAGTGATCGTCTAACACACAGTAAGACGAACACTAGCAAATCAACTCATTGGCTATGGAAAAACAATGTTTGGTCATTTAAATAATCAATTAATGAATTAAATTAGCAGAAGTGTTTTCTCTGCTGAGGAAAGTGGTGCACTGGAGAAATATAAAAATGCGAACAATACAAAAAAAAAAACACAAAAGCCTTTCTTTCAAGAGAAAGCATATTTTTCGTCATTTCTTTCTTGCCTATACGTTTGAAATAAGTTGCTTCTTTTTATCCTTTGAGTCTGTTTTCTCGCTCTTCTGAGCTCTCACATTCTCTTTCTGACAGCTGAATATGATGTAGCGGAGGCATAACCTAACCTGACATTTCTCTCTAGCTATCCCATAAATACACAAGTCCAAGCTAATGATCAGGAAGCTCTTTCAGCAGACTTTTCATTTACCGAGAATCATCATCTGCCTCTTTAGGCTGACTTTCTGAAATGTCAGAGAGGCTTTTGATTGCTGGAGAAATACCAAGAGTAGATGACTAGACAGAGAATTAACTTTTAACTTAGAGATTTTAACTTCTGTTTCATTGCATCAGTGTTGGGGAAGCTACGTTCAAACTAATTTGTGTTTGTCTCACGGCCATTTTTTTAAGTGAGTTGTACTTAAAATTTTAATTTCCTTTTCTTGTGTTGTTTTCTTGCATTTTAAGATGCATGGAAAAATGCAAGGATGAGATTCGATAACCAAAGCAAGACGTATTTGTAAAAATGATTATCCTGCTCACTCAAGCAGCTCTGTTACCTCTCTGTTCTTATGGGATCTGCTGTTATGTTCTTAGAGCTTGATTAATTCTGACATCCATAATAAAACTTAATAAATCAAGATGCGCTGTTGAAATATGTGAAACGTATGTTATTCCTTAAACAACAAAGGTAAAACGTGACTTTAAACTGTTGTGACAGATGTGAAGGTGGAGGAGAATTTATGCATGTTTTCTCTTCTGGAAGCTTCTTCTTTACTTGAATCTCACCTCCTCGAAGTGTATTTAAAGAACTGACATGTCCTTCATGACTTTGATTGATTTCCAGGTCACCGGCTGGAGGACGAAAGAGCAAAGAAACGAGTAAGCAGCAATTAGAGTATTGAGAATCATTCATTGAGCTGTCTTATCTCCCTACTACATAAAACATCTAAATATATATATATATACAATGTATTATCTTAGCCAGCCAGTCACTTGTTTAGTTCCTGAATTAATCAGTGTTTTTTAACAAATTGGTAGCCTGGATGCCAGCCCGAACCCCGCCCACAACATTTTTTGTTCGGGAAGTTCGGTCTGGACTCGATCCATTGAGGAGTAATTATGATCAGTCAAAAAATGTTCGGACCAATCAAATTGCCAGGGCGGCTTTATACGATAATGGACAGATAATCCATCCAATAATGTAATCATCACGTCATCAAACGTATTTCTTTCAAAAATGCTTTTCGTGTTTGCAAGTACTCCGCGAATCCTTAAATTCTTTTTGCAACACCGGAAGATCGTTAACACTCATTATTTTTTTATACTTTTTCCAGAGTGCGTGCAGTCGAGTTCTGTTGACAACTATGCGTCACTCAACATACGTCACTTACTGCGTTGCTCTGATTGGTTATCGGTCTATCCTACTGAGTGCAGAGTTGTTGTTTTTTCCTGGTTCGGTTAAGATACGCCTCATAATCAAAGCCCTATGGAGCAGTATCAGACTCACATTCTGACTAGAATATGAGTATGACGAAGTCAGGCTAACAAATTGGTTGAGTGAATGATTCAAATGACTCGCTAAGTTGAACAGTTATTTGTTCAATGTTTTTGAATGAATCAGATGGATGAATGATTCAATGACTCTCTCATAACGATAGTCGTGTTTTGTTCCATGAATAAATCAGTCTTTTCAAGAGATCATTGAATGAAAATGGCTCACTCATGAAGACAATCAGGCCCTGTCCCTAATTCTTGTCCGAGTACACACTTTCATGACATAATGTCGCTTTGACTTTTGGGTTGAAGTCTGCTGCGGAGCTCGCATATTGCATATCAGCTGGAAAAGGGGGCAGAACACTCTTCTGACTAATGACAAATGGGACATCCTATAGCCTTGGTGACTTAATGGACATGCCCACGTGGCAGCCATTAAGTCCACGAATGCACACTAAAGTGTGCTATTTGGGACAGGACCTCACATGTTTCCTTTTTTAATGAATCATTGTTTTTGAACAAATAAATTGAGTGAATGATGCAATTACTCACTCATACATACAGACAGTTACTTGTTTCATTTCTGAATGAATCAAAGTATCTGAACAAAGTTAATGATTTAAATGATTCTCTGATAAAGTCAGTAACTTGTCAAATCCTACTGGTTTGAAAATGTAACTGCAGAAAGAGTCAATAAAATATTCACAGACTGCCAGTCTTTCTTAAATGCACAAACACAAACAAATGGAACATAACAGTGAAATAAAATTGAAATATGAATATACAGTGTATAAACTAAATTGTATAAAATTAATAAAGACCCTAAAAAAAAACACATGTGTTGGCAAAACAGCTTGATAGCTTGCTGTCTTATTGTTGTGCAACTGAAAATGTAGTTAGCAGCATTGCTACTTTCTCTCACCAACAATGCATTTTATGTTATCTCACAAGAAACACTAGTAAACTGCTAATCAATCAATGTCTGACTTGTAAAAACAGAAGTATATCCCCACTAGCATTGATTTCCCAGTGTCAACACAATACAGCAGACTGTCGTCTCAGGTGACAGGGAACATACGTCCACATCTGTCAACAAACAGATCACACCTGATTCTTCTCCAAGCGCCATCGCAGTGTTTATTTCACACATATGTAACTGCAATCATCTGAATATATGAATAGCGCAGTCCTTGCTACCCATGCTTCGTGGCTGTAATTGTAGAAAGTCCCATTTGTGATCTAATTGGAGCACAAAGAGCACTTGACCTCTGTGATCTGACGGGGCTCATTTGGTTTAAGTGATAGCTCTGTTAAAGCGAGGTGGAATCAGCGGCCAAGTCTCACAGCGGTATCTCACGGCGCTGTAATTTTCAGGCCCAACAGGCCTCTCTGGCCATGATAAGCCATGGCGGTGTGACAACACTGAAGGCCATGTGCGTATGCAGTACACCTATTGCTTGCTTTTTTAATTGCATGCTGTGCAAGATTTGCTGCTCGAAGACGTGTTGAAGGAAGAGAGGAAGGGTTATTTTTCTCATCAAGCTCCCTTCCATTGTGTCGACACTGATTATGCAAACCGCCCCCGCTGCAGGAGACTTTTTAAGCGCAGAACCTTTAGTGAACTTTAGACACTCTGGGTAATCTTTTCAGGTTTATCTGATGCTGTCTCTGTAATCAGGAAATATACAAGCAGATGGATGTATGCAGACACAATCCTTGCGAAATCCCATCCGAGATTTGCGTGAATGCGTTCATGTAAATAACATGCATTGATGAAATGGCCGCATCGGCTCTTAAAATTCCCATAGATGGGTCTGACCCTCTGTAACCCTCAAGGTTTTCAAAGTCTACGCTTGTAAAACAAGTCAAAGCGTTTGACACATTAATAAATCATCACTTGTGGAGCTCAAGAGGGGTAAAATCAAAGCAACAAGGACTCAAGCAGTGGATATATTTTAGAGTTTTAAAGCTGTGCACTTGCAACCCATTTTAAACCCATGTAATATTATTTATATATATATATATATAGGCTATATACAAAGTTTTGGACCAGAACAATTTTTTAATGGCTTCATTTCTTTGATTCAAAAAAAAAAAAAAAAAACAGTAATATTGTAAAATATTATGACAATTTAAAATAACTGTAATTTATTCCTGTGATCAAAGCTGTATTTTCAGCATCATTACTCCAGTCTTTAGTGTCACATGATTCTTCAGAAATCATTCTAGTAAAATATAGATATTAGATTAAACCATTTAACTTAAAACAACTAAAAATAAATATGTTTCCTTTCAACTAACTGAAATAAATACGTTTAAGTTGGAAATAGTACACAAATTAAGGGGTTTGCGGAAAATGTATCCTTGTTTTTTAAGGGGTTACTGTGGATTAAAGTTTAAAGGCACTTGAGGCTATGCTGTACTGAGAAGGAAACAAGTCCAGAACTGGTTTCCTGCAGACATCTAATGCTAAGATTTGGGGTATTTATTCAAAATCTCTGTTTTGTGACCAGAAATGCATTTTCATTATTACCCACAGTTTGTGAAGAAGGAAAGCAAAAGCAAACTACTTTTAGATTTATTTGATGAAATAGCAAGTCCCCTAGCAATCATTCTTTGCAGTCTGATGCTGGGAATGCTTGCATTTGTTGTGCTGGTGTATTTCCATGATTTACACATGGCTGTTCTGCAAATGTTTGCTAAACTGATTTTATCATCATTGCCCAATTATGCTTTTCGGCCTTTCATGCAGTGTGTAATATAGCTTTTTGTGAATGTAAAACTTCTTTAAAGTTTTAAAGATCAAAGTGCACGACAAATAAAGTTATTGTCTCCCAAAAGAAAGAACCGATTCTGCCTAAAATGAGATGTCAGGAATTCCAGTCTCACTTCCTGCACAAACCTATATAACAATGTAACAAATTCCCTTTGCCCGGCCCCAAACACTATAGTTGTAGCTGAGGCCTGGAAGTGTTTGGTTCGTGTTATCGGCATGTCGAGAAGCAAATCCACTGTGCATGCACTTCAAAACGATTTGATACAGTAAAACCGAAGCCATCGTTACTGTTCGTATCGCTGTGTATCAAGAGCTGAGGAAAATCAGGAGCTGAAATTTAGATACGGTTATGGGCTTTTCGTTTCTGTGGTATATCAATCACAACAGACTGGGCCGTCTGACCAATCAGAGCAGAGTAGGCTCTTGGAAAGGAAGGAAGGGACTGAATCTTCAAACTAACCGTTTTCAGACTCTTTGGGAAATTAGGGGATGTGCAGTGTCTGTACAGTGTACAGACTCTTATACAACTAGTGCTGCTTTATTCACACAGCTGATTTGTGTTCGAGACACACACCACACACACACACACACACACACACACACACACACACACACACACACACACACACACACACACACACACACACACACACACACACACACACACACACACACACACACACACACACACAAACTATGGCTTCAAAAACCACAAGCTCTCCGAATCATCAGCGTGGCTGACAAACACAATCAGACCAACAAGAGCTCCAAAACACAATCATTTGGGATGACAAAAGGGTAGCGCTCTAATTATGGCGAGGTTTATAAGGTGGCGCAGTGATAATTGGTTGATCTGTGTCAGCTGAGGAATTCCATCATCGCTGATCTAGTTTCTCAGGCAGCCAGAGAGACTATTCTTGAGACACTTTTTTAATCCGAGTGAGACGATGACGAATAAATGAGTCTTCATAAATATAGTGTTTATGTACAGTGCTAGGCACGTAATCATAAATAATGTGTTGGATGAGATAACTTAAAATTTTGAAATTGCTTGAATGTTTGGGCACTAATGGTAGGCATTAATGGCCGTACATGGAGGACAAGCATGCTTAATATATAAGCCATAGGGTTGGATTAGCACTGTGCACTTCACAAGTATTAGTATAAAAGGAGTTTTTGGTAACACTTTATTTTGATGGTCTCTTTTGAACATTCTGTTTCTGCAAAGTAACTTTGCATGTCAACTAACTCGCATTAGAGTATTAGTAAACTGTGTGCTTAATATCTGCTAAGTCTTTATTATGATGGTCCTCCAACAGACTTTCTACTGACTATAAGTAACTTTGCAACTACATGTCAACTTATTCTAACCCTACCAGTCATACTCGACTAACACTCTAATGAGAGTTAATAGACATGTAGGTGCAACATTACTTATAGTCAACAGAATGTGTTAAATGGACCATCAAAATAAAGTGAAACCGAGTTTTTAAGGAATAACGAAAAATTCATATAAGAAGAGTGTGTAATTATGGGTTTTGAGTATATGATGAACATCAACAAATACTGGTAATTCTACCTTAAAATATGTCCTTCTTTTGATATCCTAAAAGAGTCAATGCAATACTTTTTTGCTCATTTTTGCAGTAGTGTCACCAAATGTTTTTTCAGTCGCCCTTATACCCTGCCCCCCTCTCCATGCTCCGATACCCCGCCCCAACTCCGATGGTTAGCAAGTCAACACAGAAATAGTTTGATATTTTTTATTCAAAATTAATATATACATGGTAATAATAAAAATATATAACAAAAAAATATAATAATGATAAAATATAAACATACAAAATAATGCTGCATCCTGTGCATCCAAGTACTGTAAGGAACATTAAACTTGTATTAGAAAGCATTGATAAAATTACACTTCACACTGTACTTCACCCCAGATCAAACACTATGACTCATTACTTCCTCAGATGTTATTTGATGTAGGACAGTAAACATGGCAATTACATACCAGAAAATGTAGTAAAATCTTGTCTAGTATATAAAGGAAGAGTAATAAAAAGGGTACACAAATGTATATTAACTCATATTATTGGCTATTCATACACCAATGCTATAAAGAGTTTTTAAAGCTAGAATTTATTCCTGGAAAAAGTTCATCCTCCTCTAAGTAGCTTTTAAATATTTCATAAAACAAATGGGAAATGTTTGTGGTGGCCTGCTTAATCCCGCTGGCGTTTTAAACACATTGCCGGCAAAACCAAGCAATGCCAGCATGTGGTAGTTAAAGAAGAGCTGCTGGTTTCCCACAATCAAAGCTTCCCATTCGGTTTTCTCATGACCTTAATATTCCTCTTCAATTCTGCTTTCCGTTTCACTCCCATCTGCCAGGCACGGGTCCATGTGTTTCACAACTCAGATTATAATCTACTCAGTCACAATCATCATGGAAACCCTTCGATTCCCAGTCGGGTCCAAAGGGAGCGGGATATCCTCACTTTCAATGGTGATGATGGTGTGTGTGATGGAGATTGAGTCCTGCTTTAGGATAAGTGTGATGTAGTAAGAATCACAGAGCTCTTTCATTGAGAATGAGAGATGGTAATTAATCCATACTTTGATTATATCATCCCAGTGTCCCATTACAGCCCCTCAAAACATGTTCCCTCAATCCATAATGCTCAAAATAGCCTTCACATCCTGGTGTCTTGCCACAAACAAAATTGACAATGCATTTAGAGGGTTATTTGAGGCCAAGCACACGCTACAAATCAAGTCATCACCTTACATTTCACAAAAAAAATCACTGTACACTGTAAAAAATATTTTAGCAATTTAGTTATTTCAACTTATTTTTTTAACTAGATTGTCCAGACAACAAGAAATTTTAAGTTTTCTTGTCCTCAACTTATCGAAATAAGTTAGTTAAACTAAAAAAAACCCATGCAAAAAGATAACTCAAAATAATGAGTTAACTTTTTTTACAGTGTATCACTGTAAACAATATTTATGCAATTTAGTTATTTCAACCTTATTTTTTAACTAATTGTCCAGACAACAAGAAATTTTAAGTTTTCTTGTCCTCAACTTATCGAAATAAGTTAGTTAAACTAAAAAAAACCCATGCAAAAAGATAACTCAAAATAATGAGTTAACTTTTTTTACAGTGTATAGTCACTTTAGCTACAGTGTTTCAGTGCTAAATGCTAAAACAAAATAAAAACTTGTGTGGTTAAACCACCCCCTGTGGTTAAAATTAAGTTTTTAACTCTTTCCCTACCAGTGTTTTTTTTTATAAAAGTTGCCAGCCAGTGCCAGAATTATTTTTCAGTATTTTCACAAACTTGCATGGCCCCCAGAATCTTTTGTTGTATGAATATCTGAACATACAATACATCAAAAGATTTTATTCTAGCTTCATGCATTCTTGTTTTATCAACACTTGAATGTGGTTAAGTTAATAAAAAAGCAATATTTTTAAACTAAATATTTTTTGTTTGGATCGGATTCAGAACAATGATCAAAACATAGACGGAGTTTGAGTCCATCAACACACTCAAAGCTTCACAGTTCTGTAGCTCGTCCTGCGTCAACATTTCATTCTGTAATGTTAGGGAGTTTTGATTTATATGCTGCTGAATGTTTGACGATGTGTGTTATTTTACATGTGCATGAGAAAAGCTTGTGTCACTTGTTTCTGCTTCTTCTTCGCTTGTTTTTGGATCTGGAGATTCGGTACAATTTAATAGCGCACCCCTACAGTATAACAGTGAAAACATGGACATGAAAACAATGCCGGAATATTCTGGAAAGCGTTGTATCATAAATTACGGAAAATTCCATCAATGGCAGGGGAAGAAATAATGTTGTTTATATGTATGTATTTAAATTAGGGCGGCTCATTAAAAAATTAATCTAATTAATTAGAGGCTTTGTAATTAATTAATCAAAATTAATCGCATTTTAATTGCATAAATATTTGACCTGAGAACAGTGAGTAGTAATTTTTTTCATGGATTTTTAGTATAGGCCTACCATTGAATAATGACTGAAGCTTAAGCAACAAAATATTGTTTATTATTGTTCAACCAAGTCCAGCTGCAAACCAGTGCAATTTTTGCCATTAAGTGTAGCAATAGCGTATTGCTACACTACACTAATAGCAATAGCGAATTCCTTGTTGCATAGCTTTCACACAACCATGCTCTCATCGACGCACGCTTCCATCCGTTCGTTTTTTATAACAAAATTTCCCATCCACGACCACGGGGCCAACCAAAGCGAACTCGTCAGCTTCTTCGTCATGAACGCTAGTTGGTGCTCCAGTATAATCGGTCCGCCGAAACTCATCCAGTGAGAAACGTTCCGGGCAAAAAAGTGTGACTAAAATATTTTTGTAATTAATTAATCTTAATTAACGCGTTAAAGTCTGATATAATCTTATTACGCGTAAGTCCGGCCCTAATTTAAATGTATGAAAACTAAAATAAACATTATTGGTTGAAAACACTGAACAGTAGTGATATATGACAAGCACGGTGCGTGTCCGTCTTTCACCATTTAAAGCATGAAAAAAGCATATTTGAATCTGGCAGTGACGTACACTCTAAAATCCCAGCCCGTTCTCATCCCAAGGCGTCATACAGTTGACGCGTGTGACATTTCGTCGAAATCCTACGCACATGGCACCCTTTAGCGTCAATATGAGACGCAGCGGTTGTAATCCCAAGGCGTCATACGGTTGACGCTTGTGGGATTTCGTCTAAATCCGAAACCCTAACCCTACCCCAGACCTAAACCTACCCATAACAGTGCGTGTTATATTGACGCTAAATGGTGCCATGTGCGTAGGATTTCGACGAAATGTCATATGGCGTCACCTATATGACGCACTAGGATGAGAATGCGTTGAAAATCCCATATGTGAGACTGTATTCCCAGGGGCACAGAAATAAAGATCCCACATATGGGGCCGTATCGCTCAAATGGTTAAAACACAGTCTCAAAAGCGTGATCTGAAACCACCCCTGTTTCCTACAGTCAAACTCATGTAGCCAATCCCGTCGTGATGTGGGCGGGGCTTTTCTCCACTGACTTTCTATGATGTTCGAAGCGTTTCTAATGATGCTGATTTTTAGAAGGCTGTTGTTTGACTCAGAGATGGCGAATGGGAACATGGTTTGTTTAACATTAGCAACACATTATTAGCTGTTTAATAACGTATTCAAGCCAAAGGCTAATCATATAATTTACCATTATGTAGAGAGCGATACATAAAACGCATTAACATTCTGATACATTGACTTGTTGATGACCCTGTATAATTCACTCTCCCTCTTCTTCTTCTGAATCAGTTTCTGGTTCAAACATATATGGCTGAATTAACCCAATGTTTTCACTTGCCATTGTGTTGCGTTTACTACATATGACCGATTGGATCAAGTAGTCCGAGCTGTTATGATTGAGTGGAGGCGGGGACTAATTTGCATATTCATGATGCCACCTATTATATAGTTATATTTTATTTCAGACATGTTTTTAATAATTTTAGTTAATAATAATAACCCTGGTTAACATTAATTAAATAAATTCTACAATTTAAATAAAAAAAAACGAATTTTTCTTGTGGTCTGTACTTATGGAAGTAAAACAATGCCAAATGTTTTTGAAACAAAAAGCCTGTTGACTTGTACTACTAGAAAATAATATGCATTGCATTAACCCTGCTTGTATTTTAAAGCATTGTATTTTTTGGGCTTGCATTTTTATGGGCTGAAATTTAGAATGGTTGAGTATTTAGGCTATACTTACAGGCTTTTTGTTTCAAAAATATTTGGCATTATTTTACTTCCATATGTACTGTATGTCCCATTTACACTGACACTCTCTGTCACTGTAACTGGAAGAGATGATATGCAAATGACATCCCGTCCTCGCATTTCAAACACATCAGCTTGTTGGACAACTACATGAGGCTGGAAATGAGATGACAGATAAACATGTAACACATTCGCCGCAGGAATCGCCTCATTCATGCTTAGATGCTCTAAAAGCATCGCTGGTCGACTGGGCAGATGCTGCAACACAAACACGAGTCTGTTCTGGTTGTGGAAAACAGAAAAATAAGCACACATTTAAGATAGATAATAAAAGAGAGGTAAACATTTTTCACATATAATGATAATGTGTTGTCCAATCAAAGTTTGCGGTATTTTGACAGATTGATCTGTCACTTGGTGGAAGCTCACAAAATGCCAACAAGGACAGGTTGTGTGACATATCTTTATCCTCAAAAACCCCTGAATAAAACCACACAAGGTAAAAGAAAATGCAACCCAAACTATAGGGTTAGCTTATAACGAAGATAAATATGGTTTGTGTTGACCACAATGTGAGATGAAGTATTGGCTGCCAAGAGCATGAAACCATCGAAATTCAATTTTGGTACTTGATGTACAATGCAAAATCTGGGTCTTTGAAGCAAAACCAGTCGAGAAACATTGATCTTATGTTGGTAAACTGCTGTAATGCACATACAATATAAGTAACCCGAACCCTTACACCGAACAGTCTAATACATTCATGAGTTATTTTGACATGTTGTTGCAAAGTTACTTATAATTAGTAGAATGTCTCGGACATAATAAAGTGTAACTGAATAATTTGCATATTGAAGAACATTCAATCACAACAATCATCATAACGATTTGCCTTTGAAATAAACTGACTAATTTTTTTATTAAATAACATGTAGTGCCATTAGCTCTCTCCGAGATCTAAGAGGCATTTCGAGCCGTGTGTTTATTCAGTTACTAGTCACCCTAAAGGGTTTTTTAGGGGATGTGTCAGTAGTTGAATACAAAAGCAAACATTTAGATCTGAATCAAGGTTTCCACCCAGCTATAGGAAAGATCTTTGATCTCCAGCAGATAATCGCTGTTTATGCTGCACCGACATGAAGGAAATGATGGAGAATGAATGAATAATGTCCTCTGTCAACTTGATGTGAGGAAAATAAGCAGCCGTCACGTCATCCATAACGGAGTATGGCAATGATGATCTGACAATGCCTGGATTCCTCTGGGATTTTATAATGAAACTACATTTTAATCCTTCTTTCAGAGGAGAAGAGACACAGAAATGTATTTAAAGAGCTACAAGTAAACGTTTTGTCATTATTTATTCTCATGTCCTTTCAAATTTGTACGCAGATATTTTTTTGTGTAACACACACGTTTCTTAATATGTATACAGTGTTTTATGGTTAAACTAAATTAAAAATATTAGATAACAGTTTCGTTAGTTGAAACAAAGGTAAAATAAAATTTTTGAAAAAATCAAATGAAAGTTAGACATTTAGCTAAGGAACTAAAATGAAATAAATATAAATTAAAGCTAAGCAGATTATTTGTAATATAAACTATGCAGTATACTATATATATTGCAAGTGTGATATTGCTTCTACAATGGTTCAATAAAAATACGATTGGGTGACTTTCATTTTAGACATAATGTTGCAAGTTATTTGTTTTGCTCTACCAACAAAAATAGCTTTAAACTAAGTTAATGAAAATTCATATCGGCAATGTGCATCTCTGAGCAACACACAATTAAGTTTTATTTCTTAGTGAATAAGTGTTTTTTTAACAAATCAGTTGAGTGAATGATTCAGTAAGTCACTGACTATAGCAAAGTTTCCATCCACTTGTCAATCGAATGATCTGAAGTTCGGTAAAAAAGCTCATGCGAATAAAGCTGGTGAAAGTGTGTTTACATCCAACGGCTTTAAAGCGAATAAAAACCTGTGCGTAATGACGTCACATGCTGTTTTGCGATCAAATTGGTATATCGAATTGATTTGAGACATTTTAAGGTGTTTCCGTTCATTTTTGCACAACATTCAAACAAACATTTGCAAACAAAGTTTGGATCGCACCATAATAACATTTCCATCAGCATTTATCGCATAAGCCGTATATCGATCAAGATAAAATCCGATGAGACCGCTCGTATTTCATTTAAATCGTTATTCATGAAATTCAATCGAATTTTACTGTTTCCATAAGGCATTTTTCATTCGATATCACTTAATCCGGATAAAAACGTGTGGATCGAAACATAGCAATTGACCCTTCGCGTGGAGCTTGATTGACAGGTGTTCTGACCAATCATATTTCGCCATCCGCCATTTTTTCCGACAAAGCAGTCAGGAGAGTTAGTAGATTAACATGTGAGGATTTGAACTTGAAAAACTGAATACTGACGCCTTTCCGCGACATTAACTAAGGGGGGGGCGGGTCTTTGCGAAGGGTCAATTAACATTCAGTTGTTTCGTTTGTGAATTAATCTGTGTTTTGAACGAATTGGTTGATTAATCAGTGAATCAGTGACTCACTCATGATGACATGACAGATGCTACATCGAAAATCAAATACTTCCCTACTATACAGTATGCGGAAAAAAGGTATGAGAGCAGTATGTCCAAGTATAGTATCGGAAAACAGTGGACGTAAAGTCCCCGGATGACCTACTACTTCCTCAGAGATTCTGGAGAGCGCATTCAATGGAGATTTTATTATCCCATGAGGCCATGCGAAGGATTTATGAATGGCAGTGAAGTGATACAACTAACAGGTTGGTCACATGACATGTCGGATGTAGTACGTCTGAATTTCATTCATACTACACACATTTATACTATATAGAACATACATTCTTAATATCTGCTAAATAAATTCAAATTCAGATGTAGCACCTACTCAGTATTCGATTTCGGATTAAGTTAGTAATTTGTCGCCACCTAGTATCACTATTTTTGATACTTTCCTCTTTGTTTGTTCCAAAGAAAATATTCCAACATGAGAGTGCTAATAAATGCTGACAGATTTTCATTAGTTCTATCCCTTTAAATAAGCTGCAGGCACCCTTTGAAGCTTCTTCTATTCATATCCTGCTATTTAATCAGTTATTATTTAAAGCAGGGATATTTTTTACAAAGCCAGCAGCATGTCAGGCAGATAAAACTAAGTATGCAGACTTTTCGAGACAATGATCTAGTTTTACACGTATGCTTCTGGTCCGGTTTACCTGATCATTTGTATGCAAAGGCCCCAATGGGCTGTTACAGGAATGAGAATGAGGATAAATACAGAAACGCAGCAGCTCCCAAGGGAACGGCCATCATCATCTTGATTTTTATTGGCCTTTCATTCAAGCACCTCCATCTTGCACTCCACCATGCTTTTTTTTCTCTTCCAGATAAAGGGCATTCAACCTATGGAGTTTCCTTTGTGTTTTTTTTTTTTATTCAATCAAACATACTGTGTTTGAGAGTAAAACGAATTATTGTTTAATTAAGAAAAATCGAAGATTGCAAAAAAGTCTTCTTACGGCTCAAACAATAAAGAAGTTGATGATAAAAATTATTTGCAGTGCGTGTAATTCTTTGAAAACCTTTATTTTTCTTTGTGCATTTCGAACACTTTTTCATCAAAAACACACAAATTTTACTCTTTTCTGCTGTCTCTACCAACCAGGATGAAAGGCCCTTTTCTATTGGTCACCCTGGATCAAAGTGACAGGTTGACCACGCCCACTCTAAAAACTGCTGGGTTGTTTCAACCCAACTTTGGGTCAAATATGCACTGTAAAAAACGTAACTCATTATTTTGAGTTATCTTTTTGCATGGGTTTTTTTTAGTTTAACTAACTTATTTCGATAAGTTGAGGACAAGAAAAACGTAATTTCTTGTTGTCTGGACAATCTAGTTATCTCTACACAAAAAAATAAGTTGAAATAACTAAATTGCTAAAATATTTTTTACAGTGTGGACAAACCAAGCAGTTAGATTTTTACATTACATTTTAACCCAACGTTTGGGTTTGTCCATATTTAACCCAAAGTTGGGTTAAAACAACCCAGCATTTTTTAGAGTGTATGTTTTCCCGCTGCTGCCGCGCAGTGTGTCAGCGAGCGAACTTTTAACATGGCCAGCAACAGGTCGTTTACTGAGTAAGATAACTGATTTAATATCATAAACTCAGTAACAAGTATACTGATGCTCTCACATTTAAATACTTAACGTATTACAAAAATAATTATCTTTACTCTCAAACAGAGTATGTTTGATTAAATATAAAAGACACAAAGGAAACTCCATATCAACCCATCCATACATCTTCAGACTAAAGCTTTTTTTCCAGACAACTTGTCAACAAACAGATTAGTTTGTGATGCAGCTGTTTTTGTGTAGCTGAACATGTTCTGATTTCTGTTAAAAGTGAAGAGTAGTCATGCAAACAGCATAGCAAAAGATCAGTTCAGCTTTAACTCTGCGCTGGCAAATATGGTGATTTTTGAGTTTTAATACCACATAATGTGCTTGAAGCGACAATGAGAACCCCTCTGCTGTAGTTAGCATCGAGTCAATTTTGTTTGTAGGGCACAAATTCAACAACGAACACAATGACTTATCCATTTTTGTTCACTTTAGGTATCGATCCTCAAGCGCTACATTAGAGGAGCTCTGTGCCCGTTGGAAAGCTAGAATAAACCTCGGCTGTTCCAGCTCTGCCTCGACAGCACCAGGCGTCTCCTGAAACATTGATAACGGTTAGCCGTCTCTGTGCTATTTCACCAGGGATGCTGAGAGAAGTAAGGACCTAGTGGCCTCAATCGTGCTTTACAGCTCACGCTAACAGTGCGGTGATGAAGTTCCCCCATCGCCCCTTCCCCATCCACCTTCCTCACACATGAACTGACGAAACATGCATGCATAAAAGCATCACAGTACATCAGCATGCTACAGGAGAGGCCTCTGCCCTTTGCATGCATTAAAGCTCCTGGCTGGTCAACCATGTTATGGACTGCTTTGACTCTCACAAGTCTATTTGAGGTTTATTGCACACTAAAGGCAGCAACGAACAAAGCCTAGAAGCCTTTGTCAAAGACCATAATTGGCATTTATTCTGCTGTGGTTACATTGAAGGCTGCAGCAATGCCATCCACTGAAACTATAGGTCTACAAAGAATACATCATGTCCTTGGCAGATAATTAATTGTGAAATTGTCTTTCAGGATTCTCATCGTGCAATGCATTATTGCATTCCTCCCAATGAAAGATAAAAGTCAATGACAATAGTGTTTGCAACCATTTTTACTTTTGTAACATTATGTACAGTATTTCTGAGAAGAAAGGGTTAGAGGGAAAAAGTAAGAGGTTTTGTTACGCCAGAGTGGAGGTTACCATACTCTTATAAAAGATGAACAGTTATCAACACTCTAAAACATGCTGGGTTGTTTTAACCAGACTTTGGGTCAAATATGGACAAACCCAGCCGTTGGGTTAAATTTTTTGTACATTACGTTTTTAACCCAACATTTAGGTTTGTCCATATTTTACCCAAAATTGGGTTAAAACAACCTAGCATTTTTAAGAGTGAATGGAGGAGACATTGCATTTTTATGTAGGCCTAAATTGTACACAATAAGAACGGAAACATGTATTAAGTAAATCTGAATTAAATAAAATAATAAATCATATGGATGGCTAACAAATTACAATATAAATGCAAACTCAGTATCACTAGTCAACGATTGTTGTGAAAATGTGTTTCAGTAATGGTCAAATATGCACTGTTTTTCATACTTGTTAGGTTTAACATTTAACAAAAATGAATAGTGTATGAACATGCATGTTTAAAGTTATGTATATGCACACATAAGTAATATCAGTAGTCTAGAAAAAGTTTTTTTTCTACATAAGGATGGTAGTTGCCATGTTGACATCACATGACCTGCTGAATACTATTAATTCGATCTCTATACCCCCATTTCCCCATTATTGAACACAGAATTGGTGGCAGAATTAATCAATCACATGTGTGACGACGAATATGCCTGTGAAAAACATATTTCTACAATGGTATTGGTCACTGAATTTTGGTTCATCTTTTAGACTGTTGCATAGGTCTAAAAAATAATCAACGATTACAAATGATGACTCACCCATGTCTTCTCTGTAAAGTCAATTTAAAGAATTCACATTCATTGTGGATTATTAGTGAATGAGAGCTTTGCTATGGTCAAATGCAACAAAATGTGAACCGAAAAGAACATATGTTGTATATATTAATGTCAAAATTGTGTCATTTAATTGGCATAATCAAAATACATTAAGTAGAGGCATGACTTTAATCTCAGAGACATGAATCATAGAGACAGGAAAAGCCCCAAATGACTTTGATCTTACTTGACACACTTGATTATATAATTTCGACATAAGGTCATAAGACAGCGCTGACCTTTACAGAGGAAACTACTGCTAAAAATGCACCAGGCCTTGCTCCATTATTAATTTAGATATGCAGCGTCCCACATATGTCAAAATTTCTATGGGTGTTTACATAAAATCCAAAGCTTTAAATTGAGGCTGTTGAAATATTTGGCAGGATCTATTCTAACCGGCGTCCTATTACTTAAGGCCTAATGGACTCAAATGAAAGCATCCCTGGTCGCCTACAAATCCTAAATGGATTTTGACGAAGGCTGCAGTTAAATGAATAACTTCTCTGCCATATTAATGACACTCCTCACATCATAACAGTGGGCGCTTTTTGCTGCAAATGCATGCCTACTTGAAGCATTTTTCAGGTCAGTTTGAAATACGCATTGGAAACATTTAACAGAGGAAAAACTCTGTTGTTGTATCGTATTGCAGAATGCAGAGATAATTCATCACTTTCAACAGCGCTCACAAGGGAAAAGCGGCATCCAAACAAACTCCACAAATTCTGAAATTAGCCAGAAATGAAACAGAGAAGATGAAGAGGTAAAGTGACAAAGCAAAAAGCACATAATGGCTAAAGCGAGCCTAGTAATATCAGAGAGGAGACAAGAGCACATTTTTACAGTAATTAAACAGGAACACAAACAGGCCACAGAAACATATTAGCGAGAGACTAATCATGACAGTTCAATGCGAAGCGATCATTAATAGCAAAGATAAGCTTGTTAGCCTGCCTCGGTCAATATTTATACATGTTTTCCCAGCTAATTGAGCTTTCATTTTGCTTTGGGCCTGCTTAACCAAGCGTACTTTTTTGGAGTAAATAGCAAGAACAGGTTTTGCAAAATGTAAAATTTTATTTTCAAAAATGTAAGCAACAGATTACACAGTTAACTTTCAGCAATTGCAGTCCTAACTTAAACAGTACTCACATTCGGGACTTCAAAATGAAAGACTCACAAACTTACACACTATCTACCTATAATATACAAAAAGAATACAGAATAAATATTAAAATGGCCACAAGAGAAAAAGTAAGTTAATCAAAACAATTAGTAGAGAGCAAATGTTGGGAAAGTAGAAACAAGACTCTGTGCCTTAAATACAATGTTTTTTGTTTTTCCTATTACATTTTTTACAAATTGTGCAAGATTTCAGACTAAGGCTCTGGTCTTGACATGACAGCTGTTCGCCTAGCACTCTCGCACACACTCACGCACAGACATCCACACACACATGCTCCCTGTGCTCTGCGCACTCGGTGGGGTGTAGCAAACGTTACAGGGTAAGAAATGGGCTGTGCATGTGATGGTGGTGGTGGTGGTGGTGGTCTGTTTTTCAAATGAAAATGCACTTCACCCTCATGTGAAAAGACATTTCAGAGGAGCGGATTCAGAAAACAACCCTCACCTTGCAAATGAAAACATGAACAAAACACCAGAACCATTAAGGCAAGAACAGCTGGAGTGGTATCTGTAACAAAATTTGCGTGTTCGGGTACATGGGTATGCCGTACTCAACTTAGCTTAACTGGTTCTCCACTGTCAGTTTAAGTACAAGGTTCTCAAGAGCAATGTTTGAAAATTCAAACATTTGTTTTTAGACTTAGAAAAATGAGATAAGAAAATAACATTGCCAGACAACAGAGACATACCATATGGATCATAAAACTACAGGAAATAATTTAAGTTGCAAATCGAAAACCACACGACAGGACCCGCCCCCTTAAGACCCGCCCACCAGCCCGCCCCGCCCCAACCCGACCCAACCCAACCCTAAAAGGAAAAAAGATATCACTTACATTTAAACCAATTTATCCTCTCGTGAAGGTGTATTCCAACAGTTAGTCACCCCACATGTTTTGTTTACTTACAGTGAAAGAGAAGTCTGTTGCAGATTAAAGCATTCGTATTTCAGTTTGGGAAAAACAAGACATCCTTGCAATGCAACTGAGCGAAAAAAGCATCTTCTGGTCTTCTCGTTAGTGCAACTTTTTAGACACAAATTCCAGTGATTCCTTAAGGTAAAAGTTTGATTTCTTTGACACCCGTTCCAGAGTCTTCCAGATATCCATAACGAAGGTCAGTCCCTTTTTGATGTATCCATTTTTTCTTTTGTTTTAAATTTTGTTTACATTTTTTTTTCTTTTTCTTTTTTTTTGCGTATTGGGTTTCAAATGGCCTTTCGCATTGGTTGTTTACTAGAACATAAACGTGAGACGTGTCCTCTGTCCGTTCATCATCTTATTCCACTCGGACGGTTCAACTACAGGCCTCGAAAAGGGAGCAAGAGGAAGAGAGGAGAAGGAGAGAGCTGTACAATTGAACACATCCCTGATCAACCAGGGCATCCAAACAAAAACCACATCAGAAAAACAAAAAAATGCCACTGAACCTTCATATAACACAGTAGGGTTCCCTCGGTAACCTGGATTTTCTGCAGTAGAGGAGCGTGGTGCTGAAGCATCGCCGGAGCTCCCGGTTGGAGAAGATGCAGATGAAGGGGTTGACTCCCGCTTGGGCGAAGCTCATCCACACGGCCGCTGTCAGGTAGCCTCCCGGGATCACTGGGCCTCGGGCGAACACCCTCCAGTAGCAGGCCACCAGGTAGGGTCCCCACAGGCTCAGGAAGAAGAAGGTAATGATGTAGAACATCCTGCTTATCCGCTTTTCAGTCTTAAACTCGTCCAGCACCAGCAGACGCCTGCGGCCCGCCGCATTGCTGTTCTGCCGGATTCCCAGCAGGGTCGGAGGCGTGGGACCCCGGCCGAAGCCGGCCAGCCAGTTGGCCGCGGCCTGGCCGCTCGCTCCCGGGCCGTGGAAGGTCCAGTTCTGGCTGACGGCGGGCACAAACTGGACCGGCTTCATCTTTCGGCGGTCATGGACGAAAAAGATGAGCTTGAGGTAGACAAGCTGGGTGGCCAGGAGGATGAGTGCAAGGAGCAGCATGAAGCCCAACGAGTCATTGGCACGGAAGGAGCGGTGCTGGAAGGTGCACTGGTCCTCCTCGCGGATGAAGGAGTACGTGCCAACGTCCAGCACCGGAGGGAACGCCATGGCTACCGACAGGGTCCACACCATGCATATGACGGCCAGGCATGTCCAGAAGGTCAGCCGCTTAGTGTAAAAACGGTGGTGGGCGATGGCCAGGTACCGCGTCACGCTAACGCAGAACAGCATGAAGGCAGTGTGGAAACAGGAGAGCACGCCCAAGAAGGCGATCACTTTGCAAGTCAGCGTGCCGTACGTCCAGGCTGAGCCATTCTTGACGGAGGTGAACACGAAGGGGAAACAGATGGCCGAGCGCAGGATGTCCGAAGCGCAGAGGTCCAGCAGGAAATAGTAGGGCGCTCGATGAAGGCTCTTGTCTTTGACCAGCAGGATGGAGATCAGGAGGTTTCCGACCACGCCGACGCCGATGATGAAACCCAAGGAGGTCAGTTTAAGGAAAGTGGCGAGCGGAGAGACATTCTGCAAGATGTTGTGGTCCCCTGCATGGCTGTAGTTCGCCATAGATGGAGAAGGGATCATAGAGAACGCTTAAAGCTTTAGCCAAGTATCATGATCTAGATGGAGAGTGGAGCGATAGATCCATCTGGTGTGCTTTGAAGCAGGTTCCAGCCTTGTTCTTCGCTGCCTCTCTTCTAAGGCATCCTTTGTTCCTTTGTCTCATCACACCTAAAAGGATGCCTGAAAAACACGATCCACCCATTAGGATTCGCTCACACAAAACAAACTGGGGGGCTTTGCATTGCATCGCTCATTTCTTTTGTCATTGAGGTTATTTTTTCTAATTGCATACAAAATTGCGGCTGCAACGGTATGCCGTCTATGTCGAGCTCGCACAGTTGCTTAATTCAGCATAAGGATTCGCCGTTGGACACCAACATAAATCCTGGTTAAAATAACAGACCCCCACCCCCAACATCTCCCCTTTTCCAAGGCAAATTAAATAAATAATAGCAAAGAAAGAGAGTGCAGTCGACAAGATGCTCATCACCACGACCAGACATCCGTCTAGAGGCATATTCATCTGTGGTATAATGGAAAAAGACGTGGATTCTAATGATTGTTATCAGCTACACCCGAAAGGAACATTTGTCTAAATGCAGCAAGAAAAGCTGTTGATCACACCCAAAGATCCTGCAGAATCTAACCGTTTTCATTCTCTCTTGTTTATCATGATACTGTGGAAAATCAATCATGAATCCTTATTTGACTGACTGTGTAAAGGAATATGAAGAAATGCATCATGTTATATTTTACATCTAAAAATATAGATTATTTGTGGCTTCCATACAGACGTTCAGTGCAACAACACAATATAATGCAAGTCATTTGGGGAAAAGCACATGCTTTAGAATTACATCTCTATATTTTTCTCTCTCTCTAACCTAGATTTATTTGTTTATAACAATTAGTATTGATGTGACGACGAATTCGAATAAAAAAATAATAAACAAACAATGGGAATGCATCTATTAACAGACTCTATACAATAGCCGTCGTTTCGTTCATAGCTATAAATGCACGAAGAGCCTTTCACCTATATTATAAATAATAAACCTTTGTATACAGTTGCATTTTTACAAAATCATCCACCATTGAAGACGTTTGCATGCGTTGTATCAAAATAAGCAACAGATAGAGGATCATTTGGGTTAATGCGTGTGAATTTAGCACACAAGCGGTCTATTTTTCCCTTTGCTTTTTAAAACGGAATGATTTCTGGATGGCTGAGCGTCCATTATAGGCACAGCAATTCCTTCAAATACATGCATGCAAATATCGAGTGCAACAGAGACAACGCTATAAAATATCAATTAAAAACATACCTGTTGATATTCCCCCTTTGTTTCCCTGGCGGTTATTTACATGGCAGCAGTCACTTTGCCGTAAAAAAAGGTTTAGTTTTGTTGCCTGCTCTTTTTCCCCCCCTGTGATTATACAGTAAACGGTGCGGACGGCGCATGCGCACTGGCGCTATTTGTGATCCCAGCAGCAGCAGCCATCATCTGCACTGATGGGTGCAGCAGCATCACGGATCCCTTTTGCCCTTTTGTATAATATACATCGTCGCATGTGTTATAATATTTACTGTGTATATTGTATCTGTCAATAGCCTTATGTCACTATCTATCTATCTGTCTATGGGAGAGAGAAAATAATGATGGGCTTTATTTTAAAGCCACCTTATATTTAACAAAACTTCATTCTTGTTTAAACTGTATAATGTGTCACACATGTGTAACATACTGTATTTGACAAATGAAACCTTGAACTTAAACTTATCTAATCAGGGGTATTACTTTCATTGTGTATTTGAATATGCTAGAAGGAGTGGCTAGCCTATATTACATATGGTTCAGCACAGGATACACTTGCTCAGCATCAATAATTGACACTGCCTATTGTGTGTGTGATACACCTCATTGCCCTGAATAAGAACCAACATGGGTGTCTAGTTCTATTGCATACTTGACACTGGACATGCCCCCCAAAGGTTGTTTTTGAACACTTAATAATAACTTGATCATGTAGAATGGTTGCAACAACCTTTTACAAGCTGGACCGGCATCTTGGCTAAATTTCCTTTAGCTCAAAAAGTAAAATAAGGTGCTAGGTTCAAATCAGACTGCATGAACTGAAAAATGTACACCTTGTGTGCAATGCAATTTGTAAAAGAGTTGTAAAAATGCATAAATTAATAAATAAAGAAAGAAAGTGTCCAAATTCTTTTATATCACTTTAAAACCCTTTTGTGAAATGTTTTGCTTGAGAAATATGACTGCCATATTTTTTTTTAAATGTCACTTGGTTTTTATTTTATGTATTTCAATGACTTAGAAGGAATTACTTTTGCAACCCACTGTATATGCAGTTTATTTTGGTGTGCATTTTGCAAAGAATTAAACATTCATGAAAATGAAAGAGCTATTCAATTTTCATAGTCTATTAATTTGCAACAGATGCAAAGTCTCATACTTGGACAATAGGCACATATATAGTTAACATTTATAACCTTTAAACAGACAAAGCAAATAGCATCACCCTCCTTCTCTACATTAATAACCTTTAAACAGACAAAGCAAATAGCATCACCCTCCTTCTCTAAAGCACACTGGCGAATACATGAAATGCAGACAGATAAAGCAGTCAACAATTTTAGGAGTGAAATTGAAAGCAGATTGTCTTGCAGTGATTGTAATATGACAGGAGACCATCACAAGCCCGCCAGAATGTCCAAGTCCATAGAAATGTGTCAGATAATATCTGTATGACATTGTTCTCATGCAGTGATAATCTAGTGGACTTTTCAACGCTGATAATGTAGAAGTTTCTCGCGTGGTGCACAGGGCAGGAAGCATAGTGTCATTGAAATGGATAATAGGCCTACGCCAAGAATAAAACCAACAGCTTATATTATCCATATAGGTCCTTGCTCGGCGTGTATTTCCAATTCTCTTCAGTAGAAATGCATGACATTCCTTCTGCACTCAGTCACATTTCCGGATGAGGCCTTGATCAGCAATTTGATCGTCAAAACTGGCCGTTCCGTGTGCGCGCGTACCAGCCCAAGCACGCGCAGATTCCCACGAGCGACACGGTCGCGCCCAACAGTAAAGCCAGCGCATCTCCTCCGTCAAACGCCTCGGCGGTCTGGACAAGCGCCAGGAGGAACAGCCAGAGCATCATGTGTGTGTGTTGGTCTTTGGGAGCCATGTTGTTGTTGGTCTGCTGCTGCGAGGAGGGATTGGGAAGCGCAACTGCAATGACGACGCGTCAGGTGATCTCGCTGCATTTCCTGATTTTACGAACCCTACTATGGGAAAGGTTTGGTTATTAATATTGATAAGCTACGACGAGCCGTTGGAAAGTAACGACGCAACGTCAGCGTCACTTAAATAATATATTTTTACAATTGCATGGCAACGTTTGCATGGGATTTGCATGGGAACGTTTTGCATAGTATAGGATTCGTAATTTCGCCCCTCATTATGCGTTTCACATGTACAATTGTTCACTAGAGACAATAGTCAAAGTAAAGTATTTTTAAATGTTTATTTGGAGGCTAGATTCTTGCTTGAAATATGAAGATGTTTTTTTGGAACAACCAGTTAATGTCTAGCTAAACCAGCTACCAACTAGCGCACTGAATTGAGTTGGTTTTAAAAAATAGTTTAGTCTTTAGTCAAAAACGAAAGAAGATTATTTGCACTTTGAGCTGGGAGAAATTCCTAGGGTTTTAAAAAAGCGGTTTTCAATTTATGAGAAAAATAGGGTCAGTGGCTAAAGTCCCCATGAAATTTTATTATTATTAATATGTTAGCCTTACTGTTATCTATAAGTTAGTGTGCTTCAAAACAACAACATAATTCACATTAAGAAGATTTATGCATTTAAGCATTCAAAACTTAAAGTCTTTAACTTCCATCGATGACACCACTCTGTATTTCAGCTTCTCGTCAGCTTTTCTGACCAATCAAATGCTCTCTAGAATCTAAAAGCATAACGGGAACGATTCAGACACTGTAAATTATGCTTTCCATCGTGGAAAGAATGAAGTCTGGTTTGACGTTAGCATTACATGAACCACCGCAGCTCCGGTCCAGAGACACAATAGCACAGATCGGATCATATGTGCAAGTCGGCGCAGACCAGAAAATGTATCGGACCCATTTGAATTCTGTACAGAATGATATTTTAAAGTGATATGGAAGAGACTCGTAGGATAAACGGTTAGAGATTAGAAGGATGCTGCGGCTTTACCAAGCTCAACGGCTCTGACCGAGCTGTGATATATAATGCTATTGGCTATTTTAAAAAAAGGGGAGGAGCTGTTCTTTATGTCCCGCCCTGTCTTCCTGTTTCAGTGGAAATTACATCAACACATTGAATAATGCTGCAGGTTTCAAGGCACTTCAGTGGGCCTTTAACATTAATTTGTTAAACAAAAAAGTGAGACCTTTTCCTTTGTTCCAAAACAAATTACATTCTAAGTTGCTAAATAAACCTACTTACTATAATTGGCAATAAAATTCACATTTTACTATGTGCAATTTATGTTGCATGACAAAACGTTAAAGTAATGTTAAAGGTTTAGTTCAACCCAAAATTTTAATTCTGTCATCATTTACTCATCCTCAAGTTTTTACAAATCTGTATGAATTTATTTCTTCTGCTGAAAACAATAAAACAAAATATATTTTGAAGAACGTGGGTAACCAAACAGTTGATGGATCCCAACGACTTCTATAGTGGAAAAAGAAAATCCTATGGAAGTCAATGTTTTTCTCAACAAATGTCATCAACTGTCTGGTTACCGACATGCTTCAAAATATATTATTTTGTGTTCAGCAGGAAAAAAAATAAATTCATATGGGTTTGGAACTTGAGGGTGAGTAAATGATGACAAAATGTTCACGTTTGTGTGAACTATTCCTTTAACCATGGACCTTATTTTGCTCGTAACAGAAAAATGCCATTCTAAAAATCGATAAGAAAATCTCAAGGGAATCAATGGCAAGTTAGTTTGCCTATAGATTGATGCCATGACTGAACAGCTCTATAGGTTTAACCAAAAGAAAAGACATTAGTCTTTCATAGCTTAATTAACTAACACGGGCCAAGAAAACAGTCTTGGTTATGTAATAAGGTAATTAGCTTTTGAATTGAATAAAAATTTGAATTGAGCTTCTTTGGAAATGGACATTGGATATAAAGGGTTCCTAAAAGGATGGCATTGAAAATAATAATTGGCATATGAAATTCAGATAAAAGAATCACAGATTATACATAACTGCTTAATGTGACGCCATTCATGCAGACCCACAACCAAAGATAAATTTCCCCTGGGTGCATTTTAATACTGGTTAGATCTGTTAAAACTGATAACTTCATGTAATTTAACTTAATACATTTGTGATTATGCAACCCAATTTACCCCAAACAACTCACCTATGTGTTTATATTCACATAGTTTATAAAACCAAATAGTATTTTAATTGAAAGACGAAGGGAATACTGAGAATAACATTTCCAGCAAGAAAATCTTCAACACAATGATGGCTTAACAAAAGTTATGAAAGCAATTAAGAAGTCACATTTCTGAACTTTGTTAACAAAAAGAAATCAGATCTAAATGTAAATAACACCAGACATTGTTTCATAACAGCGGAGCTAGAATTTATTAAAATTTTGTGCTAGTGCATGGAAATATTTCCATCAAAGATTTCACACTGTGCTGATTAAAATAAAATGAAACTGAGTTGTTTTGTTGTTTGCTCAGAGACTGGTTTAGGTTCTGTGAAAAGGTTTCAGCTTAGAGATTCCTCTTAGTTTGATGGTTTCACATTACATGTAGTGTTTGGTTGATTTTAAGGCCCCTGCTACATATCAGTGGATGTAACCAGAACAATAATATCTCATTACAGGTGTGTGTGTGTGTGTGTGTGTGTGTGTGTGTGTGTGTGTGTGTGTGTGTGTGTGTGTGTGTGTGTGTGTGTGTGTGTGTGTGTGTGTGTGTGTGTGTGTGTGTGTGTGTGTGTGTGTGTGTGTGTGTGTGTGTGTGTGTGTGTGTGTGTGTGTGTTGTTGTGGTTTTAGAAACCTCTTGAGAAAATCATTCTTTATCACACTGACAGCAGGTGAGAGACTGAAGAGTAAAAATTAAGATAAATTATCAAGCCATCAGATGTCTTCAGTAATGATTCATTTTGATTGGTAGGTCTCCCTTGACAATTTATTGTCGTAGATAAAAAGAGCGTCACTCCATGTCAAATTACTGTCTACCTTTGTGTACTTATTGCCATGAATGATAGCTTATGTTTTTCATTCCATATATGTCTGAAAATGACATCTCTCAGGGATCTTGCCAGCTCTGACTGCGGCGCTGTCCAAAAAAACAAATCTGCTCCAGTCTTCTGTGTTTCCACTGATGTTTCTTTTTAGCCAATGCCACAGATTAATTGGCGGATGTCATGGTGGGGTCTTAGCACTTTTGCATCTCGCTATCTGCGTGCCGTGCAGATCCATGTCATTTAATTAGAGCACACCTGCCAAACTAAAAAGTATTGACCTTGTAAGCCTGCCATGGTGCTTGTACGACCTTGTCTTCCTCCCACCGACTCGTTTCCCTTCCCTCCCACATGCTGGCTCAGAGATTATCACCTGGTTTGAAATGCGAGCTCTCTGCTAAAGCGTTCATTTAGATGCAGGACACATACGGCAGGAGATGAATGGCACTGTCCTGACCTGCTAAAAAAAATGTTTTCGTATGTTTTCGACATTTTCTGATTTGAGCACTGATCGATGACCAGGGCCTCTACATGGCGCTCAAAGCCGGGTGGGATGGTAGGGTTATGGAGAACTCGATGATGAAGACATGTGGGTGGTGTATAAGAAGATGGAGAACTGCATCCAAAAAACAACTTGTATATGTTGGCGACTAGCAATACTGGTCTTTTTTAGCTGACTTAGTAGGAGTTAGTATGATCTTATATCACTGTACAAGATCATTTTGTTTGCCATTACATATTGCAATATATTTATATTAGAAAAAATGTGTTATAAAATGTATATAAAAACTGTGATATAAGGGCATTTATATTTAGATATTTAGATGTATTTTTTATTGATGTTTACAGTAGTGGCCAAAACTGATGTCCGAAGGGGATATTGTTATATATATATATATATATATATATATATATATATATATATATATATATATATATATATATATATATATATATATATATATATATATATATATTAAATATGAGGGAAAAACAAAACACACATTGACATATGTCATCGTACTATAGGTATAAGTTTAATGTATTTGTTAAGTTTTCAGTTCTTTTCAGTTTTAGGTTACATTTACACGACAATGATGTACTAAAAACGCATTTTTTTGCATACAGAGAGACACCAATGTAGTTAAAACGATCCCCATTCACACAGATCTGCGAAAAAGACACAGAAAATGCATGTCAGGCCAGTAGATGGCAATGTCACTTTGTTAAGAAACACTACAAGCCTATAAATTAAACGCATAATAAAGTATGTGCATGATGTCACCATTTTCACAAATTCACATTTTGTAGTTTACATGGAGATGATAATGGTATCGTTTTCAAAAGTTTGCATTTTCATGTGCCCAAAACGCCGTTGTCGTGTAAATGAACGCCAAAAAATGCATAAGAAGTTTTAGTTGAAAATGGTGTCGTGTTAACGCCCCCTTTGTAAACTTGCGGTCGTCCACTTACACAACAGACAAATGCATCTGTACTGGAATAGAACAAAACACTCTTGATTAATTGTGCACTGAAATAGGTTTCTTAGTAGAGATAAGACTTGGAAACGGTGGGAGTCTTTGTACAAAGACTTTGGTACATCCATAATAAATTCCTTTGAGGAGACATGACGAATGGATTGTCCTGTGGCTTTTGTGCTAATGTTCTGGATGTTAAATACTTAACAGAGCTCAGATGCTGGCAGAGACGAAGGGCGAATGGTTTCATGACTCATGGCCGGACAACTGAAAAAGGGACACTGTGAAATGACTTCAAGGTAAGTTTCTCCCACAAAGCATCTGGATGTGTTCTCCATATTTATCTCCTCCGTTTTCTGGTGAATATGCTAAGCAGCTAGTGTTTGCACTCACAATCTGAGAGTTGTGGGCCAATAATCAAGAAATCAATTAATCTTAGAGTCGTTTGATTGCCTTTTAATCCAATTATACCTCTGAGTTTCTTTTTTTCCCTCCATATTGCTCCATCTCAAAGTGAAGGAAGCTCACTGCCCTAGTTTCAATCTGGTGCGCTGTCAAATCTTAATGGATTTTATGATCAATGGTTTTGAGACCAAACCGCTTTATTTTCTTGTTTTGTTTGTGTTCTGTCTGGTGTTTTTTTTTTCTTTCTTTCTTTTACAAAGATAAATTGCACAGAAGTGATTGCGCTCCTTTTCTTCCACCGCTTCTGAATTCACCCCTCGAGTGCAGGCCTCCATCTGAGAAACCAAAATCCCAAACCATTTCATGGGCCAGTGCCTGGGTGGTTACAGCGGGACCTTTTTGCCTCTCAAAGGCTAACCTGTGTGGTGGCTCAAGCAAAACATCTTACATCTTCATTTTCTATACAAATGCATTGTATTGTACATTGTAGCCATGCAAATTTAATGTTGTGTCATTTCTAAGGATCCTACTGTAAGTATCAAAAATAATCTTTGGTAACGTTTTTATTTTACGACCTGCAAACAACTGCGTAAGTAAACCGAAATTACGGTGTAGGTTTCTGTAATTATAGCGTCCTTCCGTGTAGGTATAGGGGAACAATATGTTAAGTTTGGGGTAATAAAGGGGTAACAAGCAGATAGTATACAACCTGCAAATAACTTCGTAAGTAAACTGAAATTACGGTGTACGTTTCTGTAAATATAGTGTACCTCCGTGTAGGTATAAGGTAATAAAGCTATGCAAGCAAATTATTTATAATGTAATTATTTTAACAGGTACCTATTATGTTAATATATTCCAGGCAAAAATTGTACGTCTGTTGTATATAAAAGTTATCACATTTCTGGCAAAATATGTTCTTGTGCAATTTTACATTTAATTTTGGCATCTGTGGGTTGATTTAACATTAAAGGGTACCTATTATGGCATTTAAAATGTTCCTAATAATGTTCTGGGAATCCCCAACAACAGTTTTACATGCATGCAATGACAAAAAAACACTTTTGTTGTCTTATAATATGCATTTATTTTTACCTGATTTGCTCACCGACTCCCTAATGATTCGTTTGACGACTCATTTGTCCAAACCCCTCCTTTGCGTGACGCTAATCGGCGGTGATTGGTCAGATGACGCAGTCAGTTATATTTTGCGTTAGCCCAAAGCTTAAACATATTGATAAAGCACTGCAGTACTACAATACGCTTCACATAATTTCACATATTTCAAAAGACAAAAAAAATGACATTGGAGACCTAGAAGCTGCTGAGCGTAACTCTCACTCTCTCACACACACACACACACACACGCACGCACACACACACACACACACACATAAAAGCAACAATTATTAATAGTACTTACAGGTTGTGATGCGGAGGAGGAAGCTGATCTAAATAAACTTGTATTGAACGTTCCTATATCAGCCGACTCGCGAATCCACACTTGAAAGCATTTGTGTTTGTAAAGCGATCGTCATTAAAATAACGCGAACACAGCTCAAGGTGGCTATACTTGTGTGGTATAGTTGTAAATATAAACTCTAGCCACTGAGTCTTCACATGCTTGTCCCTGGGCAGTGAAAAAAAAAGTTTGCTTTTGATTCGCACTTCAGAACAGAGTCTCGTCGACATGTTGTTGTCAGGTTTCTCTGTCTGCTCGGCGCGCGCACTGAGTGGGCGTGTCGAATTCAAATAACTTGTACAAGTGACGTACGAAAGCTAGAGAGAAAGCATCGTTTGTCTATCGATTCATATCAGCGACTCAGAGTCGACTCTTACTTTTGAGAGACAATAACTTTGTATACGGTGAACTTTCATATTTAAAACTTTGCAGGATGTTTTTGTTCACTTAGATCTATGTTACACACTACATGAAAGGTAATTTTCAAAATTCCATGATAGGTACCCTTTAATTAATCTAGTAAGAAAAGCCAATAAATTCATTTTTTATCATACTGTGCTTACATACAGCCATACACGTTTCATTTTCAACCCACAGATGTCAAAACTACCCTGTAAAATTGCACAAACATATTTTGCCAGAAATGTGATGATAACTTTTATATACAACAGACGTACAATTTTTGCCTGCATATATTAACATAATAGGTAGGCCTACCTGTTAGTTTTAAAATAATTACATTCTAAATAATTTGCTTGTATATCTGCTTTTTACCCCTTTATTAGCCTACCCAAAACTTAACATTGTTCCCTTATACCTACACGGAGGTACACTATAATTACAGAAACGCACACCGTAATTTCGGTTTACTTACGCAGTTGTTTGCGGGTCGTAAAATAAAGTGTTACCTAATTTCTTTATTGGCATCGATGCTTCCACAAAGAACCTAAAAACATCCATAAAACCTTTCCAGCTTCTTTACAGTGGAAAAAGGTTCTTAAAATGTTTTTCACAATAAGAAAAATGGTTATTTTAAGAGCTGTTCACTGAATGGTTCTTCGGCAAACCAAAAATGGTTCTTCTATGGCATTCCCTGTGAGAACCCACTTTTGGAACCTTTATTTTGTATTTATATGTCAACAACACATTTTTGCAGAAGCCATGGCTTTCTCCTTATTTGGAAACTTAATCTATCTGTCAGAATGGCTTTTGCAGATTATCCAGATTATGTCTGAATACCATATTTATAGCAGCACTAGAAAACGGTTTGGTTTCTTCTTGAGTTTTATTCGTTTGGTTGGCGAGTAGGATGAAACTAAATACTTTTTTATGTCATGAAATTCCAAGAATGTTTCTTCTCAAACATATGGAGATCATTGGCAATTTTTTATTTAATTTTATTATACATTATGTTCACATCATTTACAATTATACATTATTACAGATTTATTTTACTATACAATATTATTTGAACACTATTTTTGAATGAACTTTTACACAAAAATCCTAATCCTACCTCGTGGGCCCCAGTTTAAAAAGAAGTACAGCATGCGGCGCGGGACAAGTTTTGAATTTCTGATATTTGAATTACTGATGTGTGCACGGGAAGCGGGAGAAATAATTGACTCCTTGGCTCCCGCAAAATATAATTATCTAAAAACAACAGAACTCAGTCTGTAACTGGAGTTCTCTTACGAGAGTATCTCTCGTACTGCGTAATATCTTACGCTATGGGGAAACACTCTTTCCTCGAGATATTGAAGCCAAAAATTATCCTTAATTTTTTTAATCATGCAAAACGCTTTTGCAGCAGCAAGCAGACAAGGGCGAAACAGCTCGCGCGCCCATTGGCTGCCTCGCTGGAAAAGCTGCAGCCTATCGAGTGAAGGCACTGCGTGACGTAATGACGAATGAAGACGCTTCGCGCTCATTTCGTCATGTCCCGCCAGTATAGGCGTGGTCTCGCCCTGTAAATACCCCTCGATAGCTGTATTTCTCTGATTTTTCATTCTTCACGCGAAGCTCACGCATCGCGGGATCCAGAGTGAGAAGCCGCGCCGTTGACTTGTAGCCTTCTCAGCGGGACGTGCCATCTTCTGAAGTCGCTGGCCCAGCCGCCTTCAACTGCCGTACCTGCTGCGCTTTCCGGCGTACTATATCCTTTTACTCTGCTAAGTGTGTGTGTGTGTGTGTTTGCTTACGTGACGCAACACCCATTTCTACTGTTCTAAAAGAGCTGCGTCTTTTTAAAGATGCTTTCCTGTGGTTCTTGCCGAGCCCCACTCAGCGACGAGGACCGCCACGTCATCTGCGTGTCCTGCCTGGGTGAGGATCACGCGGCCACCGCGCTCGCTGACGGCGGATGCCATCATTGTGAACGCTTGCCTATGGTGACTCTGCGGACTCGCCTGGCGTCGTTCTCCGAGCCCGCATCCCAGCCCGCCGTGATGCCGCGCCGCAAGAAGCGCCGCGCCCTGCGCGCTCCCGAGCTATTTCCAGCCCGCCAAAGCTCGCCGGTTCGCCCGCCAGCTTCGCCGGCTTCGCTCGAGTCGCTCCCAGACGGACAGCGGCCGCCGTCTGCCGCCGCGTCCGCACTTGAGCTCGACAAACTACCGGAGACGGCATTGAAACTGAGCCGATGCGTCCGCTCTCTCAAGCCGTGGATTACATCGGCCTGAATGGTGAGATACATTTGTGGCTAACGCTATCCGAGATGACGGAAGCTGAGCGCTCCGTGTTCCTCGACGTTCTCGCTCTGCTGGACGCCGCCCCCCTCAGCGCGGGCCCCGGCCGAGGATTGAGATAGAGCCCGAGGTCTCAAGGCCTTCCTAGTCTCTCTAGGAAAGCGACGGTGTTCAGTTCCCGCTGCGGCCGGATTTTCACCAAAACTTCTCGCTCGTTCAGTTCCAAGCAATGTGACTGTTCCAGTGTATTTCGCAGTGAGCAAGCTGGTTCCACAGCCCGCTTGCCTGCGCACAATGGCCGCCGTTTCGGCTAACTAGCAGCGCCGCCAGGCCCGAGATCAAACACCGCGCTCTCGCTCTGCTGGACGCCGCCCCCCTCAGCGCGGGCCCCGGCCGAGGATTGAGGTAAAGCCCGAGGTCTCAAGGCCTTCCTAGTTTCTCTAGGAAAGTGACGGTGTTCAGATCCCGCTGCGGCCGGATTTCCACCAAAACTTCTCGCTCGTTCAGTTCCATGCGTTGTGACTGTCCCAGTGTATTTCGCAGTGAAGCAGCCGGTGTCTCAGCCCGCTTGCCTGCGCACAAAAGCCGTTTCTATGGCTACCCAGATAAATCCAATAAAGAGTGCATTTTCTGGTGTTCCGGCCACGGCCGATGGTGTTACGAGTGTTGTAAGAATGCCCACGTCCCAGTGCCCATTCCCACACCCAGACACAGCCCGCCACGGTGCAGGGCTAGCACAAATAAAACCAACTCATGTTGGTTGTGCAGAAAATGTGGTGAACGCGCCCATACAATGCCCGCTTACACTACACGATGCGTGTCCCTTGGTTTCTGTAAAACGAAACTAACACACATTTAGTCGGCGCGAGCCGACAGTGTTCTCAGTGCAGTAAATGTGCCCGCTGTTCCGCATTTCCTCACTGACACGCCGAATCCCACGGGATTCACCCCGCTCGCTTTCTCTGCACAACCTGTCACAGAGAAGCTGAGCGCGGCCAGGCTGCCGGCTTTGATCAGCGCGCGCCTGCCCGCTGTGATTAGCGCGCACCTCGCACGCTGTGAACACAGCGTTGATTCAGTCGGCGCGAGCCGAGTATTCTCCGTGCAGAAAATGTGCCCGCTGTCTCGCGCCCGCATTTCTCACAGACACTCCGAATCTCACGGGATTCACCCCCGCTCGTCTTCTCTGCACAACCCGTCACAGAGAAGCTGAGCGCGGCCAGGCTGCCGGCTTTGATCAGCGCGCGCCTCGCACGCTGTATACACAGCAGTGATTTAGTCGCGCGAGCTGACAGTATTCTCAGTGTAGTAAATGTGCCGCATTAGTAAATGTGCCCACATTCCCTCACACGCGCCGAATCCCACAGGATTCGCCCCGCTCGCTCTCTGCGCGTCCCGCCATAGAGAAGCTGAGCGCGGCCAGGCTGCCCGCTGTGATCAGCGCGCCCCCCGCCTCGAACGCTGTAAACACGGTGCTGTGTTCCCAGTACACAGGGGCTCTCGAGCTGCCGTCCTGCCGCGGCCAGAGCCCAGATTTCATTCTACCCCTAGCTATTCACGCAGATGCGTGGTCAAGGCTTCCCGGGGTATCAGAATGGGTGTTGAACACTATAACGAGAGGCTGTTCGCTACAGTTCGCTCGACGCCCCGCCGTTATACGGCGCGAGTCGAAACTACGGTGTATAGCGAAGTGTTTTAACTACTTCGAGCCGAGATAGCGAAACTACTGAGAAAAGGGGCTATAGAACCTCTATCTCAGGGCGAAGGGGGCTTATACAGCAGATATTTTCTGGTACTGAAAAAAGATGGTGGGCTCAGGCCCATTCTAGATCTGCGACTGCTGAACAGAACGCTCGGGAAGCGCCAGTTCAGAATGCTTACGACCAGGAAAATCCTCGCGCAAGTGCGCCAAGGAGACTGGTTCATGTCAACAGATCTGAAGGACGCCTATTTTCAAATACAAATAGCGTCCCATCACAGGCGATTCTTGAGATTCGCCTTCGAGGGCCAGGCATATCAATACACAGTCCTGCCGTTCGGCCTGTCCATAGCACCCCGTACGTTCACGTAGTGCATGGACGCGGCCCTCGCCCCCCTGAGACTTCGGGGCATGCGAGTTTTGAACTACTTGGACGATTGGCTGATTCTAGCTCGTTCACGAACGGAGCTCATAGAACACAGGGCCGCATTACTCGAGCACCTCGAGGAGCTGGGCCTTACAGTCAATTGGGCGAAAAGCTCACTGCTCCCCAGTCGGAGAATTTCCTTCTGGGAACAGTGTTGGACTCGCTATCCATGACAGCACGCCTGTCACCGGAGCGCGGATTGAATATTCAGCACGTCGCGAGATCCTTCCGCCACGGCTCTATAGTCCCGCTCAGAAGGTTTCAGAAAATGCTGGGTCTGATGGCCTCAGCAGCCTCCGTACTCCAGTTGGGCCTGCTCTGCATGTGCCCACTGCAGCTATGGCTAAAAGCACGAGTTCCCCAGGGCGTGGACCGCGGGTCTATTTCGCCTCAGGGTCGACCTTCAGTGTGTCTCAGCTCTGAAACCGTGGAAAAGTGACCGACTGGTATCAGTCAGGTGTGAGTCTGGGGATCGCCTCGGGTGTGAAGGTGGTGTCTACGGACGCCTCCACATCGGGGCGGGGAGCGCTGCTCGAGGGCAGACCACTAGCTGGCCTATGGTCAGTACGGGAGAAGCTCCTTCACATAAACTGCTTGGAATTAATGGCAGTCGACAAAGCGCTAAGGCGCTTCTGTCCCCAGATAATAGGCCACCACGTATTGGTCCGGTCGGACAACATGTCAGTGGTGGCGTACATAAATCGCCAGGGCGGCATCGGGTCCACACGCCTTTGCAGGCTGGCGGAACCCCTCTTGGTCTGGGCCCAGCGCAACCTCCTTTCTCTGAAAGCGGCGCACGTGCCTGGGCACCTGAATACGGGTCCAGACAAGCTGTCCAGAGACAACGTCCCGACAGGAGAATGGTCGCTGCATCCGCAGACGGTCCAGCTGCTGTGGGAAACGTTTGGCAGAGCGCAGGTGGACCTGTTCGCGTCCCGCGAGAACGCTCACTGCCCAGTATTCTTCTCGAAAAGCAGGGACGCGCTGGCCCATGCTTGACCCAGCGGTCCCCTGTATGCTTTTCCCCCTGTCTCGCTCCTGCCTCAGGTGTTGGAACGGATCAGGGAAAATGGATGCCCAGTGCTGCTTGTAGCTCCGCTCTGGACTAACCAGGCTTGGTTTCCGGTCCTGATGCGGATGGCCAGCACTGCCCCGTGGCCTGTACCGTTGAGGAGAGATCTCCTCTCTCAGGCGGAGGGCTCGATTTGGCATCCTCGCCCGGAACTGTGGTCCCTGCACGCATGGGCCATCAACGGGTACCCGCTAGCCTCCCGGAAGGAGTGCTAAACACGATCGCGCAGGCTAGAGCTCCGTCTACCAGACGGCTCTATGCCTCGAAATGGTCGGTGTTCTCTACTTGGTGTCGAGCCCGTGGCTTTTCACCTGTGGACTGCGGGGTTAAGGAAGTGCTTGCCTTCCTTCAGGAGCTGATGGATAAGGGAAGGACCCCATCCACGCTCAAAGTTTACGTGGCGGCCATAGCACCGTTTGCTAAACCGGTGTCTGGCCAGTCGCTGGGGAAAACGACTTAGTCGTGCGTTTCCTACGAGGAGCTCGGAGGTTAAACCCTCCCAGGCCCCCTTCAGTCCCGGCTTGGGACCTTTCCACGGTCTTGGAGGCCATGAAAGGCGCCCTGTTTGAGCCGATCCAGCTGTCGGACATGAAGCACCTGTCCCTTAAGACGGTGTTTCTATTGGCTCTCGCTTCAGTGAAGCGTGTAGGGGACTTACAGGCGCTTTCTGTAAGCGCGTCTTGTCTGGAGTTTGGGCCTAATGACTCAAAGGTCGTACTCAAACCGAGGCACGGCTACGTGCCGAAATCCCTCAATACACCGTTTAGGGCCCAGGTAATTTCCCTGTCAGCCCTTCCGGTTCTCGATGAGGAGAGGGACGTGAGTCTCCTTTGCCCTGTCAGGGCGTTAAGGGCTTATGTGTCCCGCTCGCCTGAGTTCAGGCAGACCGAGCAGCTTTTCGTTTTGTTTGGCGGCCGTTCTAAGGGACTCGCCGCCTCAAAACAGAGCCTATCCAGATGGATAGTGGATGCCATAGCGCTGGCTTACACTTCCAAGGGCCTGCGGTGCCCATTGGGTGTCAAAGCGCACCCCACAAGAGGCGTGGCCTCGTCGTGGGCATGGTATAGCGGGGTCTCCCTGCAGGATATCTGTACGGCTGCGGGCTGGGCCTCGCCGTCGACATTTATCAAGTACTATAACCTGGAGGTGCCCGCCTTACAAGCTAAGCTTTTGGCGGTCTGAACTTCGGGCTTATCGGCCGCCAATGCGGCTATGTTGCCCTTACGGGTCGGTACCCCTACGGGACTTTTATGAAGGAGTGACTCTTCTAGCCTCTCCTCCTCTACTCTATGTGAGTTATGGTGATTATGCACTAGATGTGCCCCGGGCTTGGCCCCGGGACTCTGGTGTTGGATCCCTGTCCGCACGGCGTTTTGTATGGGGTCCCCATAGCGTAAGATATTACGCAGTACGAGAGATACTCTCGTAAGAGAACGTACTCGGTTACTAACGTAACCTCGGTTCTCTCTAGAGAGGGAACGAGTACTGCGTATCTTGCCGTGCTTGAACTATGCTCTGGTTCGCTTCGGTGTACAAAATCAGAGAAATACAGCTATCGAGGGGTATTTACAGGGCGAGACCACGCCTATACTGGCGGGACATGACGAAATGAGCGCGAAGCGTCTTCATTCGTCATTACGTCACGCAGTGCCTTCACTCGATAGGCTGCAGCTTTTCCAGCGAGGCAGCCAATGGGCGCGCGAGCTGTTTCGCCCTTGTCTGCTTGCTGCTGCAAAAGCGTTTTGCATGATTAAAAAAATTAAGGATAATTTTTGGCTTCAATATCTCGAGGAAAGAGTGTTTCCCCATAGCGTAAGATATTACGCAGTACTCGTTCCCTCTCTAGAGAGAACCGAGGTTACGTTAGTAACCGAGTACGATATGAAGTGTCTATAGACTGGAATTAGACAGAATCTAAAAAAAATCCATGTAAACGTCTTCCTACGAGCTTTTGCAGGCGGGAAAGGGACAAAATGTGAAAGTTTCAGGCGGGAGCGGGATAAAATATAGCATATTTTTGGCGTGAGCGGTAGAGAATCTTGGCGGAATGGGCGGGAGGAGTATTGAAAAATCCTCTAGACCTCTAGTCCAAAAGGCTGAAACCACTAGTTAAAATTGTGTTTTTCTAATTGAATACAGTTTTCCATTGAAAATAAACAATTTCAGAATGTATCAGTAAGCATTTGGTCCCTCTTCAGCATTAATGACTCAATTTCACATCATTTCTTTCTTTTTTTTTACCTTTTCTGAACCTTTCAGTTTATGTCCAGGTTTAAATGCAAAAAGATTTTCAATGTGGACTCAGTCCTTTACACACTTATGCAAATACTTCTGGCTCTCTAACTAATGGCCACAAACAAAATATAGTGCTATGCACAAATTGCTTGATAAAATGAGCAAGTAAAAACAGTCATCAAATTGTTAGCATTAATGCTTTCCTCATGGAGTGATTGCATGAAGTGTATTTCTGCTAAGAGGAGTTTTTTCAGGGTAGAGAGACGGCAATATTTCAGTGGTTTCACTGTTTCCATGGTGATGCAGACTTCAGCCTCGCTTTCGCTGTTGTCATGAAGCTCTCTGCCCTCGCTCGGGGTTCACAGTCCACATGAAAGCATCAGGAGAGGATTCTTGGCTGTTTCCAAGAGGGATGTCAACAGACTAATAATTGGGCCATCAAGCCCTCAGTGAACGCGCGCGCTGACTGTTTCCTCAAAGCAGATTTCATCAACAATTCTCTTTGTCAGAGGTTTTCTCCACAGTGACAGTTGCAAACTGTCAAAAAAATGTGTTAGATGCCAACACCTCTTGTGGTCCCCTCTGATGGTAGTATCACTGATTTTCATTTGGGCAATCTGTTTAATCATTTTAGCTTTATTAAGCCTTTTTTGTGCACAGTTGAAATGAATTTAGTCAGTCTTTCGGATTTCTGGCATGTAGAAGGTATAAATGCTGAGCTACCTCATCTCTGTCATGCCAATCAACACGCTTGCTTTGTGTCCGCTGTGCATGTGAATAAACGATCGCTGTTCAATGTGAGATGTCGTTTTCCGTGATTTCCTGGGGCCGGTTGCATAAACATAGCCAGTACGTTAAGACAGTGTCTTAAGTTCTAGTATAACCAGTGGTGGGCCGTCAGGGCCAGCAAGGCCTTCTCTGCTGGCCTAAACACTATCAGAATTACTGACTTGAACTTTAATATATATTTTTTCCAAGAATGAGTATTAAATTATTCCCAATAGTTCATTCTCTTAATTTCATAGCTTTGCTCTTGGTCGCGCTGCTTCCACTAGTGTGTTTTTATGTTAGTGCTTTTATCCAATCATATTTCAGCCATCATGCGTTGCCATGGCCAAATAAATCTGCCTGGAGGCCTTCAGAATCGACAGTGCGGGCGCCTGTAACTTAAAATGAATGGCAATGAAACTGTTGCTTTATCCAATCAGATAATCAGTCAGATTTAATCAGCCAATCAGATTTCGCTATGACTGCAGCGGGGCCATCTAGCAGGCGTTCAATAACGTCGTCATTTTCTCGTTCTTTGATTGGATGCTCAGAGCGCGTACTATTACTGGTAGGCTACTATCCGCATCTGTAACTGCGTAAACTAAATCGGCTATTCCTGTAGATTTAATAGTTTTTCAACCCACAAATTAATGTTTCTTTCCCTCCTCGACCCCAGCAGGTTCAAACCTACCGGAAAAAGTCCCTTATTCAACCCGAGCTTAACGCAACGGAACTCTATTCGATCTCTCCGGGTAAAAACAGAACTGACTAATGTAAGTTATGTCACGAATGTTTTTGAAGGCAAAAGTCTCGCTGATCTCCTTGATTTCGTTCAAAACTCTGTGTGAGAGAGCATGGTCATCTGTACGATCATTCGGTCATGTTTGTCGGCGCTTGACCTGGTTCTGCTGATCCACTGCTTGTTAAACGCAGTACTACTCTGCAAGCCGATAAAAAGCAAATTTTTTAAAAAAAACTTATGCTAAATTTGACGTACAGGAGTAACCATCTGACATAGTTTGGTAAGGGCGAGTTAGATTTTTTAAACGCCATCACATCAGAAACTGTAATACAACCAGCAGGTCTCTTGCTGCAGGAACAGTGAATTAATAATTAATTGGATTTGCTGTTAGCACAATATCTAGTTAAGATGTTTTAAGTACTAAACTGCGTCTTGTAACCTCAACCCGCCAATGATTGCTCCCAATCCTGTGGAACCTTCCGTTGGTGAAGTAGTTTTCTTTAAGGAAATACATGGTTATGCTGAGCCTATGTTGTGATAGAGCTGGCAAATCAACCAATGCAGATCAACGAAGCATAATGAGCTGACAGAAAACCAACCACAGCAGTGATATTTGTCTGCTGCAGGTAATCTGTTAAGTCTGTATTCGATAACTAATTTTTTCGTTTAAAACATTTCGATAGCTGATGTGTATACGCTGAACGGAGACTGAACGTCGCCTTGTTCGTAACAACCGTAAGGCGATTGGACGTTCGTTTTGGGAACTGCTCAAATGTTCTAACGAAAGTATCAGACTGTCTCATAAACCTAAAGCCGCGAATCAGGATGTCTAGCTCTTACCCCTTGAATGACTCTTCATTTATATTTAAATTTGATGAACTCAATTTTATTTTTAAAGCATTATTTTGTACGTCTGAAAAGGGACTAACCCTTGAACGACAAGGTAAGGGAGGCTACGTTTCTGAACTTATAATCGGATTCGGAACGCAAGAACTGTACACAAACACACCAGCCGAACTCACGCGCTCGCTTCTCTCTACCGGCCTTTCCCGAACTCACGGCATTAACCCTATAGCCTAACTGCCGGTGCAAAATAAAAACAACAATTAAAGAGAGTTTTTGCGCTGTACACTATTAAAAGTTATTAATTCAGATAGGACAGAAGGCCTAGGTGTGAAATGCACGGCCCGCCACTGAGTATAACCTATTAGCAGTTAGTCAGGGGCAGTCAGTCTTACTTTACGGTATCAAATTAGGCCAATCTACGTTTTTATGTAACTGATTTTAAAAAGCTATGAACAGTCTAAAAGAAACAAATTTGATGTCTAACTTGTAAGACTAGTCTTAGAGGTTTATGCAACCGGCCACTGTTTGTGTATGCTGTCTCTGCGTGTTGTTTAAAAGTGTAAACGCACCATATACATTGTGCCTATGTGTTCCTGTAGCTCAAATAGTAGATAATAGCACTAGCAACAGCAACTTATGGGTTTATGGGAATCCATGGACTGATAGAATGCATGCCTTGAATGCAATTTGACATCTACCCTTGCTATCTTAAGACAGTCTAAGCTGGTTTGCTGGTCTGTTGACAGGTTTTAGACAGATTTTTGGTATTTTGTAGCTTGGAAAATAGCTAAAACTGCCAACAATCTCATTCACCAGGGTAGAAGACCATTTTAAAACTACCAAGTTTCTATCTTAAACAAGTCTAAGCTGGTTTGCTGGTTTTCCAGGCTTGTCTGTTGACTGTTTTTAGAGAAATGTTGGCACTTTGTAGCTCGTAAACCAACTAAAAAGCAGCTTGACCAGGCTGAGACCATCTTTTTGCACTGGTATAATTGCCTGCTACATGCCCATCTCGGTGCTTAAACCAGAATGCATTTCCATGCTGGTTTCGGCTAATAATGTTAGTTAGACCAGCCTTCCCCCAGTAGATGAAATTGATCGACCATTGCTGTTCTGGTTTGAACAAGATATTCTGTTAATTTAGCAGTCCTGCAGGGAGCAATGCATGCTGGGGATGCAACAAATGCTGGTGATTTTTCACTGGTCTTTTCTGTAGGGGTTGTGCAGGCTCTGTCGAAAGTGGCAGCAAGCCCACAATTACAAATGCGTTGTCCATCATAATCATAGCGCCATCCCAAAATTCCCTCCACGGCCCGGTCCACAGGACCTCTGCTGCTTTCCTTCCATGAATCATGTCCAAGTGCGTGGTAAACAACCTATTAAGTGACCTATTTGTCCGTGGCCAGTTCTGCTAGCTCACTCACGGCAATTACTTTGGCTGAACGTCTGCGGTGGAGCACTTCAGAATGCTTCGCTTTCAAATCGATGAACCCCCTCCTCCCTCCCTCTTCGAGAAAAGCACAGGCACTCTACTGTAATATTAAGATTACGTGGTGGAGTGGTCCAAGACTGTACTGTGAATGTATAGCATATTCATTGGCTTTGGTTCAAATAGCAAAATCCATTTCACTTGGCTACATGCAGTTTTGATCAGGAAACTCCGTCAGGGTTTGACATCTACATTCCTGCTTCGAGATATGGCATGGAGTCCGTAGCAGGTGTTATTTTAGATGAAGTTTGATGGATACTGATGCTTGGTGGTCAGGTGTCACACGGTGAAAGTATCTCACGAATGCAACGAGAGCTGCGCAACCACTTACATGTCAGTTCCATTTAGTTATGAAGATCGTAGTTGTACATTTCCAACAATTGAGCCGTCAGCGCATGCCAATCAGGGGAAATGAACGACACTGCTGATTGCACTGCTGGTAATTACAGAGTGCAGCGAAAGCTCTGCTGTGTCAGAGAGGTGGGGTATTTTTAACCATGCATTTCTCCTGTATTCCAGGAAGGACTTACAGGTAAAGATGGCTCTGAGTACTGAGGCATTCATTATCCTTCATTGGGGGAACTTTTTAAAAAGTGACATAAATATGGTCAAAAGCACACTGTTCGTTTTTTGTCAGCCAGAATAGTTTCAAAGCAAATTACTCCATTCCTGCTTCTGTGTGTGAAACTGGGGTTCATTGTGCCCATATCTATCAGTTTGCAGTGCTTTTAGAGACCTTGTGAAATCAAAGTTATTGAATTTATTGGGTTTTAGTCCATGTCTGTTAGCTTTAAATCCATTAACATGCTACTTCTAAAGTTGACTAAATTTGCTGTCTTTCTCTGTCTTTTTTTTTTTTTACTGATGGACATAAAGAAAACAAAAAATATAGGGAGGTGATGGGATGAAGAAATGACACATCAGAGAGACTCATTTTGAAGTACCAGTTGAATGTCTATGGATGGTCATTTGTAGTCGTCTACTTTAATAACCGTTCTTCGGGTGAAAAAGAAACCGAAAAATCGTTTTGATAGAAAGAACCAGAAAGAATTGCAAAAAGAACTGTTTTCAAACAGGTTTCCTGCTCGAATAGGGGAAAATACTTTCACATTGAAGAAATTAACCATCTCTTGGGCCTGAATGTCCGGAGTAATGGGTGTGCTGAAAGTCAGGTTGTGAAAGCTGTGTGTTAGGGTGTAAGGTAGGTTTGGGTTTGCTATTACTTTATGGTACGTCGATTTCTCCGACCTGCTGCTTCCCTGTCTCGTTTTTGAGTGTTGAACTATTCAAACATGTTTACCACTAGGCAACTGTTGATTTTCTCTGTAAATATTTAAAAAAATATATTGTTTTTGGCAGATATGTATAAAGTGGTGAGTCAGTTATAGCACCACATGGGTTGCTGATTAATTGATGACTCAGGCCGATCTTCCATAGCTCTCAGTCCAAGGAAATATAGTCCATTGTGTGCCACTTCATTTATATGACAGCAAGATTCATTCTCATCAGTTAGTCACTTTTAATAGTGCTTGAAGTACTTTTCTCTTTGTAGTCATCAGAACATGTGAATGCACTAAAGTTTTAGTCAATGTTTAAACAACCACCGCATGTGTTGCAGTGATTAGAAAGTCACCATGAAATCAAAATTCACCCTATTAACTTTCTTAATTGTGCATGGTTCGTATGGAATGCCCACTTTTTAATATTCAATATTTGCAAGGGATTTTGAATATTCATAAGTAGAATTGCTTTGTTGGTTTAATGTACACACTATCAGAGATGCTGCAAGCCCTTGTTTTCCCTCTGGAGAGACGTTCAGTTTTATTGGAGTGAACATTTTAGACGATAATTAATCTCTTTGCTTTTCATACCATAACACCTTTCAGCATGTTGTAACTCTTGGTGTCATTCGCACAGCAAGAAATTGTGGGAACAAGCCACTCTAATGCAATTAGCACATCTTTTTTTAGCAGTAATTTGATGTCTGGATGCCCTATGAATGCAAAATTCCCTGACTTGGCTGCGTGTACTTAAATAAGTGTAGAAAAGGCTGTTTCCATTGGCTTTCTTCCCAAGGTTTTCAGATTTTTTTTAATGCCTCTGCCCTTTGCACAACACATTATTGACATTACATTGCAATTAAAAGATATCTCTCAGAGTCTGCATATCACACGCACATGTCTAAAGAAGAGAGCTTTTGAGAACTATGTGCCATTTAGTTTGGGATCTTCTATGAAATTCCTCTTAGAATCCCTCTCCAGTCATGCGCTATAAGTGAGGTACTTCTTAAATGTATAAAACATCTCTGCCCATTAAAACCGTGATTCTTCCACTAGCAATTTTGTCTAAGAGGTCTAAATACAATTTGAATGAAATGATGGTACCATCTAGAGCTCATTTACATGCTAAAAGTGCTTTATAGAAACTTCAGTGGAGATTTTTCATGATAATCTCAGTTTATAACATCTGTCCCTAAAAATAACTCTTCCTATGTGAATTATGGTGGTTTAATGGTTCTGCTTTAACTCCATTTCTTTTGGCAGACTTTTTTTTTTCAAATCACATTTAAAAAAATATATATTAAAAGCTCCATGAAGAAATAATTTCAAATGAGACCAATTAAATGTTTTTAATGTACAGGCTAGGGCATTACCAGATGGTTGTTACGGGTGTTGCTAAGTGACTGCTATTGTGTTCTGGGTAGTTGATGGTTGCTCGGGTGTTCTGGATGGTTGTTTGGTCATTGATCAGGTGTTCTGGGTGGTTGCTAGGGAGTTGTCTGGGTTGTTTCTAAGTAGTTTTCTTACTGGCTCAAGTTACAAAAGTCAATGCTTAAATTTGTATGACATTCTGTTGTCTAGAGAGATAATGTAAATAATTTAGATATGTAGCTTATGGGATTTCCCCCCATCAGTTTTATCATCTGCCAGGTGAAAGTGGCAAGTTTGATTGCTAACTTTCCCATGAGTTTCCCAGCTTTGAACTATCACATGATTGTGGACTCCCCATTGCAAAATGCACTGCGTATGTATATGGAAACACATCTGGTTGTCTTTAATTTTGCTATGCCACATGAGGACATGGAAGGGGGTGTAATCCCTTTGGATTGAATCATTTAATTTTGGCCACCTCATAAGGAGATGTCTTTAGTGTCTAATTTACCCGAGCGAAGAAGAAAAACCTCTCCTCTAATTGATTTTTATGACGTGTCCCGATTTGTATGTCTACCGAGCCGGTGCCCAGCAGATATGTTTGCAATGCTGAGAATTATCAGACTGGTACGGATGAATTACAGCGGCGGCCTGTTTGTCATTCCCTGGCTTAATCTATAAAAACATGATTATGTACACAAGGCTTACATAGATTTCCCCCAACGTTGTCATTGATTACACTTCAACTCCAAAGCTTTCTCCTGTAGGTCATTTTGTGTACACATATTGTAAATGTTAATTCTGAATGTAATGCTAGCATGTTTGAGCCAGTGGACACTTTGCAGAGAGAACTTTGCACAAATTTTAAGCTTTTAAATAGATGTTGTCAAAGAGACAAAGACCAGATGCACCACAGCTGTGGTAAGTGCTAAGATGACACAACCTTGAGTCATGTGTTCAAACTCATGTGCCCTCTCTCTTTGTCACAATGAAAGAAGAGGACTACAGTACAAAACAGCGGAGTACACCAAAAGAACATTTGATGTGTTAAATGGAAGGAAACAATCTCAGGATTACGTAAGGTTGTTGAGGTACAGAGAACAATCCCCCATTGTCCTCTTATGCCAAGGATGTGAAATGACATATTCATTCACAATCAATAGAGGTTGAAAATGATTCTAGAAAGATGTTCCTGAGGACAAATGTCTCACAGTTTCCTAAGATGCGCTACTAAAGCTTGTTTTATAGGGCTAGAGCAAATAACACCATTGTTTTCTGATTCTAAAGGAGTGTGTTTTTGTCAAGTTCAAGTTGAGATATATGCTTCATGGATGTGTCAACCATGTGTCCTAAAATTGAATTTCTTTCAAATGAGCCAATTGTTGACATACAATCTTCTGAAAAACTACATAAACATAAACCAACCTAAGACGCTTTGGTGGTCTTAGTGGTTTAGGTTGGGCTGACCAAAAACCAAGAGTCCAGCTTGACCTTGCTCAGAGACCACAAAACCAACTTATGCTCATTTAATTTATTTATAAAATGAATGTTGATGGCATGACTCTGATTACTTTTGGAAGACTTAGATGTGAAATTTTTCAGTTCATATTGAGATCTAGAGACTTTCGATTGGAAATCTCTCATTGCTACAGTATCTAGAAGAAACATTTGAGATATTAAAAAGATGTCCTTTTTGATTTGTCTCCCCTAAAAGTTCAAACCAACATTTGTTAGAAACCAGCTCACTGTGCCATAATTCCACGGGGTCGATATCTGATGCTGTTTATTCTTTCTGCTGGTAAGAGATGCAGATCGTTTGCATGCATTATCACTGCTCCATAACAGACCAGTACCCCACTGGGCCAAAGAGTCCGATTAATGAAGCGAATGCCCACCAAACGGCGAAGAAATGCACACAGACACACACACACTGGAGTCTCTAAACAAAAGGACTATTAGTATTGACTCAGTAAGAATGATTTTGTCTGTTTGTGTGATGCTCTTTCAATTCAAACATTTTCTGGAGAAAAATGTATGGCATTTTTCTGTGCAAAATCCACCGCCACAATGCCCTACATGGGGTATTGCCAATTTGTTTCTTTGAGGTTGCTAAGGTGTTCTGAGTGGTTGCTAGGTGGTCGCGTACTAGCCCAAGTCTTTCAAAATGGTTCAGGTCCCTCATTCATTGTATGAAAATTGCAAGTTGAATTGTTTAGAAAATTAATGGCCCACCTCAATAAGCCTCACAATTTCAGGCATCATGTTCGTGAAGAAAACTGTGTGCTCCCTAGGTTTTACAAAGTGATATTCATGTATTTTCAATGAAGATAATTTATAATTTACAAGCATTTATATTATTACTGTTTATATTTAAAATTTCTATTTTAAAAACCCATCCTTACCCATACAAAATGGTTTTACTAAATTTGCCTCTCATTTTGACAAGCCGAAGGCACGTGGCTGAAATCTTCCGACGCATGGATTATCTCCACATTTCCAAAGGGAACAGAGATTATCCCTCTGAAGAAATACATTTACTCAATAGCTTTGACCAAAAGGCGCCCTTTTGGGTATTTGTAGCTTTTTATTAGTGGTGCTTGCCAAGGCAAACATCAAGATTGCTATTGCTCATATTTAGGGTTAGAGCTAAGCCCTACTCTGCATCTGAATATTTATACTTCCCTACTACTGTATATAGTGGGTGAAAATAAATGTATGTCTGAATTCACAGTATAACAGGCACAAAGTACCCATACCTAACCTACTACTTCCGTCAAGATTATGAAGTGCTTATCTGATGGACAATTTACTATCCCAAAAGGTCATGCAAAAGGATTTGTGAATGGCAGTTTAGTAGCCTGGTTAAAACCAGACCCTTCTCAGTTTGAAACTGAGTTAGGGTCTGGCAAAGCTCCATAGACAAATCATTTCCAAAGGGGTGTCACCAAAGGACGTCCCTCAATGCCTCTTGGCGCAATAGGCTATATGCACGCATAAGTTCCGCATTTGACGCAAGGACGCTCTTCCGTTTCCGGTTGGGGAGATTAAAGCGGAGGAGAACCGAGGAAAACGGGATTATGGCAGAGTCTTCAAAATGTATTGTCCTCCCGTCTTTGAAACGAAACTTTCATATGTTTAGATGTAATTTTATATATAGTTATGTTTATTTCATATAATTTTAAAAAGAAGCATAAACACAACGAGGGGTGTCTGTTTTGTCTGTTTTTGTGACCAACGTTTCTTTAGTATAACCATGGAGTATAAAATTCAATATAAATTCTTGGTATTGCATTGGACTCTACGATCGGCGGAAGTTATCGAGCATCCTTAACCCTTCACCGGAAATACCGCCGTGCATAGAGCCCATTGGATAAAACCAATCAGAGCGATGAAGGAGATGACATATCAGAGGGCTCTCGCTAAGACCCACCCATTCGTTTAGTATTGACCAACGGGTCTTGTTTTTATGGGAAGGAGGAGGCGGAAACCGGCGAACATTCACACATTTTAACGACAAAATAAAACAAATACAAAGTCCCTCATGGTCGACTGACATACAATAACATAATAAAACAAAACATCAAATAAATTCAGGCCTGTCCTCTCTCGATCTTCACCGTCGTCGCTCCCCCTTTTATGCTTCCGCTCCTCCGTGAGAGATGCGAGACCAGCCTCACTCACGCCGTTCTCTCACGTCCCTCGGCCTCGATCGTCCTGCTCGCCACACTGCTATATCAGACTTTTGCCGAATCCGGTAAGACAGCGATAACATCTTATTTTAGACATGAAGGCTTTGAGTGTTGTTCTTTGCTCGGGTTATAACGAAAAGGAAATTTTAAATTGCTTAGAACAGACGCTATGCCTGATTCGAACGAGTGATGTTCCACGGCGGCATCCATCTTTGTAATGTACAAAATCTGCTTCACAGTTGCTGGCTGCGCTGTCGTCATCGTGTAAAGCCCGCCCCAATGTTTCTGATTGGTGCCACGATTTCGGCGGATTGGAAATGGGCTTGAATGAGCTCTTTGCCAGACTAACTTTCAGAGCAAATCTAAATTTGCCGGAAGTTGTCTGGGTTTTCCTAGGCTAGCAGTTTAGTTCTCAAGCCATTTCTTGGTTGTTTTTGCAATTTGGGCAGGAACATTGTCTTGTTGAAAAATAACATCTAATCAACAACTTTTCATTTGTGGGAAGCATACTATTCTGCAATATTCTCCTGTCCTCTAAAGAAGTAAATGATTTTTCACAGTGAAGTAGCTCACCAAAACCAGGCTCCCCACACAATGACACTTCTTCCTCCATGCTTCGCTTGATGCATTTATTATCATATTTCTCACCAGATTTTTTAAGACATCGCTCTGGAGTATCACCATGCAACTCGTGTTTCATTGTGATTCATCACTCCACACACAACTTCCCATATTCTGCTAAAAACTTAATTCTAATTTCTAAGACAGCAATGGCTTTTTGAGTGCATTTGCTTAAATTTGCTAGTTTCCTGACCAATAATTTGTGCTTAAGACAATTAAAAGCTTAGTGCTTTGCCTTTTTTCCCCAGGAGTGTATAGATCATACTTTTTTAACAGTCAATTCAAAAGAAGTACCTATTTAGAGAGCATGCAATTTTGGATGCAACAAAGTTTGCTATATGATAGATAAAAAAAATGGCTTGTAGTTACTTTTTATTTTCAACCGTCGCACCATAAAACTGGCAAAAACGTTTCTAGTGAAAAGATTCTCTTTGAAGGAGCACAATTTCCCAGAGAATTAGATATGGCCACTTTAGACCACAGAGAACACACTAGCAACCTTATAGAAACCACCTAGCAATGAGGAAAGCACCTTGCACATTTTCTTCAGAGGATTAAAGGAAATAGTTTCGGTATTTGAACGCATTTTGAACTTCATATGCTGTAGATCTTATATGAAGGCACACATATGGTCATGAGCTGATGGAGCTGTTCCAGTCACGTTTATTAGCTGTTTGACATTCAGACAGAGGGGACGGAGACGAGGGAGAAGGGGTATCCTTGGAAACCCTTCGTATCGCCACACGTGTGAGCTTCCATTGGTGGAGGCCTGTCCTGATGTGTTCAGGGGTGTCTCTGAGTGCTTCTGACTATTCCTTGTGTCTGTACATGAAGAAGGACATCCCTCTTCCCTCTCTTTTTCTCTCTCCCCCTTTCTCTTCCTCTTGCTCCCAGAAGACACTTTGTGCCTGTTTAAGCAGGAATCCTTTGCTTCGCTGTGAAATGAGGCCAGGTCCATTTCTGACATCTCAAACGAATACAGAGGGAATTCAATTTCACACACATCAAACACAAACCAATCCGTTTTTATGGCAAATCGGGTCATGTGTTTATTTTGGTAATGACTGAAAGCCTGTGTTTGGTAACGTCAACACCAACCTGATTTTGTCTAGTTAGATGCGCTCCTGGGTCAATATATTTTGTTGATCCTGGAACAATATTCCTGTCCAAAAATGTTGTGCTATCCCTACCCCTAAACCTAATTCTACCCATGAATTATCCCTAAAATCAGAGGGAAATGATGTATAATGCTGATGAAGAAGCACCTAACCCTGTTTGTAAGCATAAACTGTAAACTTGATTGTATTGCTGTTCCAGGATCAGTAAAGGTGTTGATCCAGGAACATGTTGTACCTTGTGAAATCAGGTTCACCTGTACCGGTAGCATGCACATTTTGTGTGTGTCAATGTAAAACACTGTAATGCTACAGAGAGCTGAAGACTTAATTGATTTTGTTGTTTGGCAGGACTCAGCCAACCTCTACATGCGGCACAGAGCCAAAAAACCCTGTTTTGTCCTCCCAAACACAAGCAGACCAAACCAAATGGGAATTATTCAAATGCAAACAGTATCCATATTTACAAATCAAGCTGAATTTGTCTTGGGCAGGCTGGCATGTTTCATCTGAGTTTTTTTTCTTTCTTCTTTTTTCTGAGCTACAGCTGAAAATGCATGGCTTTTTTTAGATGGCTATATCGATTCAATGCAAAGACAGTCGCTATGGCAACCGATCAGGTCTGGAAGGGAGCTTTTCCGCCCCCTCATACTTTTATGCCAGGCATAGGCCATGGAGTCGTGATGTGTGATGGCTCCTATAGCTCTCTGACAGCTGTGAAAACCATCCGATCTCTGCCATCATTACCTGCCCATATGGAGTCTAGTGACCCATTTCACTTAAGAAAAGCACAAATAGCCTTAGGTGCACTTGCGTTGGCGTGTGTGACTGAGTGTAAGTACGTGTTTCAATGCAGAAAGAGACCGGTCCGACCACATGCTGTAGCTCTGTTCCAAAGCTTGCTGTACATCTAGGAATCACATGTGTTTCAAAATAGTACAGGTAGCAAAGTGTTCTTGCCTTAAGGTGTGGTCATATAATTTTTCAGCAAAAAATATCCAGTCCCACTTTATATTAAGTGGCTTTAAGTACTATGTACTTACAACAAAAAATAAGTACAATGTACTTATTGTGTTGATGTTGTATTGTAAAACACTTGTGCTGCTGATTGAGGTGTGATACGGGTAAGGTTAGGGACAGGTTTGGTGGTATGGGTTGGTTTAAGGTTGGGTTAAGATGTAAGGAAAGGGTCAACAGTGTAATTACAAATGTAGTTACATAAATGAATTACAGCATGCAGGTATTTTCAAAATATAAGTACAATGTAAAAACATCTATACACAATAAGTCCATATCAAATTATTAATTTCAATGTCAGTACATAGTACTTAAAGCCACTTAATATAAAGTGGGACCATGTATCATTTGTCAATAGCGATGTGTATGAAGCACAGCTCACACAGAAGTCACTTTCAAAGCAAGCAGCTTTCTGTGGTCAACATGGGGAATTCTGCTGGAAATTTGAGGAATTTGCTGGAATTTGCATTGAGGAAATCTTTCACCCTAAAGCGATATTCTTTATTGTGTGGATTGCTATTAATAGTACTTGATTTAGCTCAAGAAATTTGCTGAACAATGGTAAATGTGCGGCACCTTTATGCTGTAATACTTGATTTTGATTGGTCAATGTTGCAGTTTGCCGTTAAATGTATTTGCATATGTTTGTTTGTACCAAAAACTGTATCATTTACTATTGTTTCAGGGATTTTCAAGTCCATTTTTTATTGTATTTTTGATAAACAAATGGTCCTGATCACCCTCTCTCTGTTTTTTTTACAATGAAAGTAATTTTTGGGAAAGTAATTTTATTTATAAAAAATAATGGCAGTATTTCATGTGTCCTTTCCAGAGATTCCCAGATGAACAGAAGCGATTCTGTGTGTCATGTTGAATATCAGGTCGTTAGCTTAGCAAAATGCTAATGTCAGATTCTGTTGAAATTATTTTTGAGTTCTTTATCCCTTTATGTATGACCAAAAACAGAGTTGCAGCCCTTGAAGAACATCTTAAAGCAGACATTTTTGAGATTATATTTTCATTAGCATGCTTCATTACATGTGTAGTTGTCTATGTATGGAGTACACAGTTAGACAGCTTAGGTTTAGAATAAAGATTTTCCCTCCTTCATCCTGCTAAAAACAATCAAATTGAAAGCCGCCTATGCTGAGTTGATATCTTCCAAATCTGATCAAGCTAACACTGTATGTTGACTGGTTTTTAGCAGCTAGCCAACCAGCTAAACACCAGCTTAGACTAGCAAACCACCTTAGACTGGTATAATATTTATTAATAACATACACACATACATAAGCCTCATGAGCTGAAGGCAGTAATTCTCATGAGCTGACAGCTGCAGGCCGAGGTGCTGTTTGTCTAGCATGCCACTCAAGGTAAAATCAATCTCTGTGAAAAGCCATGCAAGGAAATGTACGTTTTTTCCTCCTCATGCATAGCAAGCATAAAACCTCCACCAGAGCAATAAAAACAAGCCCACTGGTTTTAGTAATCAAGGCCAGGCTTTATGTGTGTGTGTGTGTGAGTCAGGTGTAATTTGTGACTACAGTGGAAGCTGCTTTCCAGTGTGTGTGAGCCCCTCAGAGGAGGAGTGTGAGCTGGCAGCGTTTGCAGAGGTGAAAGTCAGGGCTGTCGACTTTTTCACATCCTCTGCAAGGTGACTTGTTTCCTCACCTCCCTGCTTCCATTAAATGACTTGCTGGGTGAAAAGAGAGGGGTTATTTTTTCTTCTTCTTCTTTTTTTTGAAAATGAGATCACTCATTCACACAATTTTATTTGTGCTTCTGCTCTGTGAGGTTTGAATTGTCATCACCCTCACAAAAAAGTACTGAAGTGGTACCATGTCTTGTACCGCGTTACAGAATGCTTACCCTGCGTGCGCGCAAGTGTGTGTGCGTGCGTGCGTCCGTGAGTGTGTATGTATATATTAGGGGCGTAACAATATATTATGATCGCTATACAAAAATGCAACAATATGTATCGTGGATAGTGACTATATATATTGTGTATAGTTGTTCACCCAAAATAAAATTACTGTGTGAGGAAAATAAATCATGTTTTCAGAGTTTTAGTGTCAGTACTACATTAAATTATATTTATAATGTTGAATATAATGTATAGTAATGCAATGGGCGAATGGGTCTTGATAATGCCAAATGTCTGTAAAACGTAGCCTACATTATTTTAAATATATCTAGTCAGTGACAGTGTGCAAGCATATTCGTCTATAATAATTCTGTATTTTCAGCTTCAGAATCATGAATATTTTTATTCTGGTGTCACTATTGTCCTGTGCATTGGGTTATCAGCACCAAGTTCAAGCATTTCCAGCCCCAATATAATATCAGATTTAGCATCAGATGTCATGGAGTATCGCAATAATACCGTATCGTGAGTTCAGTATCGTGATATGTTTTGAATAGTGACATGAGGGTATTGGTACACACCTAATATATATAAAATACCATGACGGTTCTAGCGTGGTACTTAGTACTTTTTTGTTTAAATAATTTTCAGTACCATAGTATTCACAGTGATACTATCACTATACCACGGTACTTTTTTGTAGGGTAATTCTGGTGTAAATTCACTATCAAGCAAGCTAATGTATATAGTGACGTAGAAAACCTCTGTAGAGACAATACACTAGCAACATGTGGTTGGAGGACTTAAACTTGATTTAACCCGACATGTTTTGGCAGCCTAGTCAGAAAGGAGGAACTGTTGTAAATGTTGTCATCGACATTAATTACGATGCTGATGTAACCGTCAGCAATATCAGCTTGTTTACAAGACAACACAGAGCAGGAGAAACCTCAGTGTTACACATCCGTCATCAGTGGGACAGAAATGTTGTCCTGAAGTTTTTAGTAATCCACCGTTAGATGTTGAACTGAAATACCCTCACGGTCTGATCTCTCTATTGCGTGTGGCGGAAACATATGCGGCTGCAGAACCCTGTGATGTGACCCCATGTGAATCACTGGCGACGTTCTCTACGCTGTATGGGACGGATGATGTGGGCGCATCAAAAGAGGAAGCCAGGCGTTTTGAGATCGCCCGAAGCCTTATTCTCTGCTTTTGTGCGAGCAGACAGTCGTTGACGGCTGTGGGGACAAAATGCACAAGAATAATATGTCAGACATAGCATCTCTGCACTTCATCATTATACCGTGTGTGTGTGTGTGTGTGGCTTTTTAAACCTGAATAAATATGGTGACTTTTCACAGTCGACTCCATTCCTGAATGCTACCTGAATATTATTTATTCCTATTGGAATAAAGCCAGTTTTAATAGAATCTCCCCAGACGTCTCTTCAAAATATGCCTCAGTTTATTTGCACACCAGGTTCTGTGTTTCCACCTACACTCCACACCAAATATACACATCACGAACTAGCCATCATTATCCAACACACCTCTTCATCTCCACACACACACACACACACAACCATCTCGCTGGTCCCTTCATTTCAGACTGGACTCGGAGCCAAGCATCTGTGCCATCGTTTCTGCCTTCAGCGATGGAAGTGATGGCAGAGGTTGTATTTACGCCTAGTCTGAGCACTTGTCAGGCAGTGAACACTGCAGTGGAGGTGATGGATGTCATGTTGAGGCTCATGTGTTGGACAGGGAGCGATAATAAAGCGTAATTCGATGGCTGTGGAGCCGAGCTTTGAGCTGGACCAGGAGCAGGTGATTGAAAGCTCTGAGGCTCGTGCACACAATCCAGGTGACGGAGGAGACATTTCCTCAATCCATTACCGTCTTCTTCAGCTCCTTCTGCTGTGTTAGGATGTGTGTGTGAGTGTGACCCTATGCTGTATATCACTGCAGAACTCTTCTGCTTTCACTGACAATAAAAGTGCCAAAAGGCACTGTGGTATTACCATGACATTTCTTCTGGATATAGTACCATGGTAATATTCTTGGAAGCACCATTCCATGTAAACAATTTTATCATCATAGGATTTTTTGTAGGCGTACCAATAACCTCCAATAATGTTTTGCCATACCCATAAAATAATGATAATCAGGGTTCCCACTGGTCCTTGAAATCCTTGAAAGTTTGTGAATTTGAAAAAAAGAATTCAAGGCCCTAGAAAGTTTTTGAAAGAATCATGCATAGATACAGGTCCTTGAAAGTGCTTGAATTTATTTTGTGCAAGAAGTTTTTGGGGAAAAATTCCATATTATTACCTCAAGTCCGCTAATGTGTTATTTCGCCAACACTTCATGGCCAATGCATACTAGCTTGCTTGATTTACATTAGTTACGTACATTTACGCGTTACGTTAAGTGTTTCCCTTTAAGTGTTTTCGCGCAAAACTACTACGGTGGTACCTCAACGTTTCATGCAAAATATAATATCAGATTATTTTAAAATGCAGTATAGGATGTACCGAATGTTCTTCAGTTTTATGCAAAACAGAAATTTGACAAATAGAGCATCAGATCTCGGTCATATGGCTAAAAATCAATAAAAAAGAAGTTTTTTTGCATAGTTGTGTTTGACACATGAAAAACTGTAACAATGTATCTTACAAGGTAACACGATGTAACCATGCTCTCTTTTTTTGAGGGTATTGGACCTGAAAAGTCCTTGAAAGGTCCTTGATTTTGAAGTTAACTAAGGTGTGGGAACCCTGGATAATGTATTATTATTGATAGAGTATAATGAAATCAATGTACCAGTATTTATTTGTAAGGGTACCAGTAATCACCAATACCTTTTTTTCCAATAATAATAATAATAATAATGTTGTTGTTGTTGTTCTGGTGTTATTACAAAATAACAACAGAAATGTCTAACTAAATAAATATTTAATATAATAATTAATAGTAAATAAATGGTGTTATTGAACCATGACATTCTGTGTTTTTGATTTTATTTGTAAATCCCATGTGATTGTGGTAATCATATGGTACTATAGCAAACAGCAAAGTACCATAGTATTACAGTGTTTTTTTTTACATGGTGTTCTGTGGTACTTTGGTATTTGAATATGGTAATTATTAATACTGTATATAAAAAAGTACCATACCATCACTGTACCATGGTGCCATTACAGTTCTCTTTGTTAGAGTTTCGCATTGATTATGTATTCCAATTATGTGTAATCATATGGCATTGAGTCTACTGTATATAGAATAAAACATTGTTATTGAGGAACAGGAAGAAAGTGAGAGAGTGTGTGTATGTGTAACAGAAAGAGTTCGGGAATAAAAGAGCATGACACACTGAGATGTACTCATCTGACATTCACAATCTCACAGTGTGTGTGTGTGTGTGTGTGTGTGTGTGTGTGTGTGTGTGTGTGTGTGTGTGTGTTGTGTGTGTGTGTGTGTGTGTGTGTGTGTGTGTGTGTGTGTGTGTGTGTGTGTGTGTGTGTGTGTGTGTGTGTGTGTGTGTGTGTGTGTGTGTGTGTGTGTGCGTGTGTGTGTGTGTGTGTGAAGGAGAGAAAGAGAATGAGACAGAACATTCAGAGTAGCGGGGGAGTGAAACTCTCTTTCAGAACAGTTGGGATGAATCATCCAGTTTTCACCTCTCTCTCCGAGTCTTGCAGTTCTTCTGCTTAAAAAAACACACTACATGTTCTCACATTTTCCAACCAGGGTGATACATCAAGTTTCAGTTTCCAGTCACAAGATATTTGTCTGTTTACATTAAGAACATATCTGGTCTGATGTTAAAATATAAATAAACAGTTTAGCGTTGTTGTTTCTTGGAAATAAGCAAGTTATTTAATTTTGATAATAACAATAAACTATTATTAATAACAACAATTACATTTAACAAAAACAATAATTGTTATTAACATTATTATTATTAATCACAAATAACTTTGTCCTACCAATACCTAATAATAATAATAATGGACATTGTGTGACAGAAAAAGCTTGTCAAGTGCTTTGTTGACAGAAAGAACAGGAATCGTGGAGGACACCAGGTTTACTCTTGCCTTTATTTATTGAGAAAATCGTATTAAAGGGATAGTTCACCCAAAAATGAAAATTTACCAACCCTCAAGTTGTTCCAAACCTGTATGAATTTCTTTCTTCTGTTGAACAAAATAAGATATTTTAAAGAATGTTGGAAACCAGACAGTTGACCGTAGCCACTGAAAAAAATATCATGGAAGTCAGTGGTTACTGCCAACTGGTTACCAACATACTTTGAAATATCTTCTTTTGTGTTCAACAGAAGAAAGAAACTCATACAGGTTTGGAACAACTTTGGGTGAGTAAATTATGTTTTTGGGTGAACTATACCTTGAAAGCCAAAATGATATTTAGCGTCCCATTTATTGACAGCCATTTAAAAATTCAAATTTCGGTCAAATTCACTGTGTATATGTAACCCCTCCACCCGAGTCCCACTCGACCCACTCCGAGCGGGCCTCGAACCCGGGTCCGAGGAGGCTAAAGACTGCAGCCTCTAGCATCTGTCGCTAGAGCGCCTATTGAGATCAGAGGAGTGAGGTTTACTCGCACAGCAACTACTATCTGGCCTCCGTTACATATACAACATTAAAATATGCTTCAAATGGTTATTCATGTATGTAAATATGCACTTCTGTGTCCTGTGGTAAATATGACTTGAGAGGCCGGTTAACTAGAAAGACTTGTATTTATGATAATTCTGATAGCACGTAAAGGCAGCATATTATGTCCAAAAGAACCTTATGCATAAACTGCTATCCCACAGCTCCTGCGCTATGCTCACATTTAATTTGTCTTGGCACTTATCCGTATAGCCTCTGTTGTAATGACTAATTACCGCAAAAACAAACTAAGTGATTGGCTCAGGCCGAGTGGCCGTTCGAACTGGCCCTGTGACAAACTGCGGCACAGAAGCGTGAGAGAGGAGAGAGAGAGAGAGAAGAGAGAGAGAGGAGAGAGAGAGAGAGAGAGAGAGAGAGAGAGAGAGAGAGAGAGAGAGAGAGAGAGAGAGAGAGAGAGAGAGAGAGAGAGAGAGAGAGAGAGAGAGAGAGAGAGAGAGAGAGAGAGAGAGAGAGAGAGAGAGAGAGAGAGGAGAGAGAGAGAGAGAGAGAAAAGCAACCCTGGTCAACCCCTATTCCCCGTGGGACGTTGTCTCAAGAGCAACCTGTCTTCTTGCATTGAGGGCCCGAGCTGTAGCACAAGCCGACACCTCATTGTGATTCATCCAGTGGAGACATCGCCACCAGGGCACCACAGAGGCCCCTAGGGGTCCACGGGCACACTTCCAAACACCTACAACACTTCTCCTCCTTCACAATCTCTTTTTTTGTCCTCTAATCATTCCCAGCTCTGACCTCGAAGACATGGCTTTGGATCCACACGAGGTGATAGATAACCTTCAGTTGACTGACTGATAGCACAGATCCAATAGTGACTTCATGGGTAAGAAACATTATGAGGGGAATTTAAATGTGTGTATATATGTAAGGGATAATGTAGCTATAGCAACCGCCTGGCTATACATTATCCCGCTTATTACATGGCTACCTACCAAATAAATCAATAATTTGACTCAAAATATTGATTTAAAAAGAAGTTTATTGATTTAAAAACGATTGTATTGCTTCAGCTAAAGAAAATAGTCCGTTCTGTCTCTGAACTGCGTCCATGGCAACGCTCTGTTTTTCATGGCAACGGTGTGTTATACCAAAGTCCTTTTAGGCAAGTCCTGCCACTCGGCCGCCATCTTGGCAACGCCTCCGGGCAGCTATTTCTGACTAACAAGACCAGGCTCCTATCTAAATGAATGGGCAGAGAGTCAGAACTGCAGTTTCACTGGTCACCGGGACATAAAAACTGCATGTATGGAAACAAACAGTAAAATATGATAAAAATTGCTGAAAAAGTTGGACGACTTTGCCCCAAAATAAGGTTTAAAACGCCTTTTTCCCCACAGGTTATACTTTTACTGCGCATGCGCAAGAGTTCACGACACCAACACGCAGGTCTCTCGCTCTCTCCCTCTCTTCCGTACGGTGCGCACGCTACACGGTTTGAAGCACACTCGCTCTAGATTCGGGGAGATTTTAACTAATTTGCGGGCATCAGGGAGCCGCTATTAATATGCGGGAGACTTGGGATGTCTGATATTTACACAACGCACACATACAGTACATATCAAATCTGCCGCCTTTTCAAACAGTAACGTATTCTCCGCTGTCGCAAACCTCAACTGTGCGCATGCGTCAGAGGAACCAGACGATAGGCTCAAATGTTTCCCGGCTTGACTGTTAAAAGCAGACGATTGGCTGTCCAGCGGGAGGGGCGGGACATGTGCATACAACCGCCATCTTTGGCGTTACAGGTTTTCCCTATATAGTTCTATTGAGGATTGAGGAAGTGACATGTCTCTTATATAAATTGTCTCTGGTTATACTAAGCAGCGTCTGTTATCAAGAAATAACACACCACATTCTACATTGGAATTCTACCAAGCCATATAATAAATCTATATAATCAGTCTAATAAGTCGAATGCAGATTGAAAATCTATAATTTTATAACTTTATGACAATGTACGTTTTGATTTGCGTCATGTGTATTCTGAACAAAATGCATGCCCATGCAAAGAGTGACATTATTGCTAAGGCTCACTTAAATAGTACCTCGCTTAAGGTTTCAAGTGCGCCGTACCGATAGTAAAATGACGTGTAAACACGGCAGATCACTGATTGTGATTAGTCAGAGAGAATCATCACTACCTGTGTCCTTGGATTCGTGACACGAGACATCAAACTCGAACAAACAAACTTGTTCATCTTGCAGTGGAAAAGATCCACATGTCGAGAATCAAAAACATTATTCCATCGATATGCTCCATCGCTCCTGTGTTGTGCGTTTGTTGTGTCCCATTTACAATGATGTCATTGGTACAATGATGTCATTATGGTGTGATGATGTCATTATGGTACGATGATGTCATTATGGTACGATTATGTCATCATTACCATTATGGTAGCAGTGTTAGCAGAGATTTAAGGTTTAGCTGGCTGAAAATGCCATGTTAAACCAGCCTAAGATGATCTTCTGGTCTTTGCTGTTTTATGATGGTCTCAACTGGTCGTCAATCTGGTTTTCCCAGTCTGACCATCTGAAAAGTGCTACAAGCCTGCCTACAGATGGGTATGACCAGGCTAGAAGAACCAGCAATCGGTTTAGGCTGTTTTTCCCCAGGCTATTATAAGATCTGCAACATCTCTGTCAATTTAATCCAACTGCAATTCATAATCTAGATGTTAAGATATATTTTCAGATCTATCAGGTCCTGCTGAAAAAAATATCTTAAAACCAGCCTAAGATGGGCTGCTGGTCTTATCTGGTTTATGATGGACTCATTCATCTGGTTTCACAGTCTGGTTATCTGAAAAGTGATCTATTACTCTCTAAATCCGAGACCAGCTAAGACCTGGAAAGCAATTTAGGCTGGTTTAAGATGTGTTTTTGATATAAGATCTGCAACACCTTATATTTCAATCAGATTAAGCTTGATTAAATCAATTTAGTTGGATCCATAACCTTCTTAAACTAGCCTAAGGTGATTTGTGCATTTTACTGGACTGATTGGGTGGTTTTAGAGGGGTCTTGGGCAGTTATGATCTGCTCAAACCACACGAAGGCTTTCCAGTCTGATTGCACCATTTTTCAAATTATTAAATGGATTATTAGGCTGCATGTGAATTTAGCTTGAAAGGACAACAGTCATTTAACTTGATTGCTTCTGCAGTTTACGCAATTTCTGCCGAGTTTGCAGAACACCGCTCTACATTCTGTTGGTAACGTACACAAGACTATATAAATGTGTACAGGGAGGGATGAGGTAACTTGGCAAGCCCACACGAAACCCAGAGGGGGAGAGAGAGAAAGATTAGAGAGCGTTGGAGGTACGTGTGATCTGTCCTCGTGTGCTTGGATGTTTCAATAATGATGTGTGAGCACTTGGCCTCCTGGGATACCCAGGACGTAACCCAGATTCTGTGCTCGAACATGCGAGAAGACGGATGACTGTGTTGTGTGTTTTATGTGTTTTATGTGTGTGGGTGTATGAGAAAGCGAGGCAGATCTCAAAGGTACAGTACATGCTGCCATCGTGTGTCTGGAAGCCTGCTCGGTTTTAGCTGGGAGCTAATGCTAGCCTTCAGTCCCCAAAACAAACATATTCAATCAATATTTGTGTGTATTACAATTTTCTACATGGCAGCTACATATTTCATTGGCTTCTATTGCTGTTTGAGTGTTTGACCCAGCACAATCTGTCAGTACGTTCCCTCCAGACTGCTTTATTCCTGTTTGAGCTGTAAGGAGGAAAATTACTGTTGTGGCTCCATCTAGTGGTTCCATTCCAAATAAAAATACAATAAAAAAAAGATACATAAATGAATAAGAATTAAAATATAAATTAAAATAAAATAAAAAAATAAAACTGAAATATAAATGAATGCAAATTAGAATATAAATAAAATTAATATATAAATAAAAATGAAGTATTAATAAAAACACATTTTTACAATTAATTGATTATTTTACAATTACATTTAACTCATTTTGATATGGGCAGATGCAACATTTGCCAGTATACTGTATGTGTTTTTTTGAAACCCAGAAATGTTTAGACTGATCAGCTTTAAGAAAAAAATAATGTAAACATAATGTAAACATAATTAAATGCAAAGCAAGCATGCATGAAACATCTGAAGTATTCACGCCTTCGAAAGAATCCCTCATGTGATCGTTGTGACATTTTAGCTCTTGGCCCTTGTGTCTTTCTGTGAGCGCGCTTGGGAATATCATGTTCCTCCTGAGTCACTTCAATTACAAACTGCTGAAAGCAATGTAAATGCAGAGGAAATACGTGCTGCAATGTTCAATGAACCTATGTCTGTTTGTCATGAAGTTTCTCAGCACAAACTGCATAATAAAACCACAAATGCCGGATGGTGCAAATTGGTACTTGGTTTTGTTATGAGTAACTGTAAGTGCCCTGGAATATTGGCTTTCGGTGTCTATTATTTATTCATTGAGTTGTTTTTATGGCAGTGTTTTTATTTGAATTTGACCTCGGTATTTTTTCATTTGCTTTCATTTTTAATTTCAGCATTTCTCCTGCAGAACAACACAAAATATGTGTGAATGTCTGGATCATCTGCAAACACTGCATGCTATTCAAATAGGCCTACATGATATTGCATAGAAAACCAGCATGCAAAAGTGCCTTTTATGACATTATTAATAACCAGCATGGTCCAATGTGGACAGTTATGCTGATATGTTTTTAGCAGGGTAAACTTTCATAAAATGAATATTTCAGTGTAATATTTTCAACCTTTTTCACTTAATGTGTGAATAAATAGAAAGATAATTCTTTGCTTCCTACTTTTGGGGATTTTAATTTTTCTAAGAATGGTTATAGTGTAAATATTGTTTACTGTTGTTTAATGTATTGTTTAATATTGTTGTGAATACAGGTATTAATAACAGTAAAACTATGAATGTGTGCTCTTTCTACTGTGTTGCAGCAACAGCTCCAGTGAATGTGAGGTGAGCAGCCAGATGCTGAAAGGTCAGAGTCATAATGACTGGATCATATGACCACACACACACACACACACACACACACACACACACACACACACACACACACACACACACACACACACACACACACACACACACACACACACACACACACACACACACACACACACACACGTTTTTGTGACTTATGAGGACATTCCATAGGCGTAATGGTTTTTATACTGGACAAACTATATATTCTATCCCCCTACACTGCCCCTGTCCCTAAACCTACCCCTTACAGGAGACATGCTGGATTTTAACATTTTAAAAAAAACATTGTTTTTTATGTTTTTTAAGCTGTTTGAAATATGAGGACGCATGCAATGTCCTCATATTTCACGTGTAAGTTGTAATACCAGTGTAATACCCATGTCATTATACACATTTGTGTCCTCATATATCACAAAAACAAGCACACACACACACACACACACACACACACACACACACACAACACCACACACACACACACACACACACACACACACACACACACACACACACACACACACACACACACACACACACACACACACACACACACACACACATTGGGAAATTCAATAAAAAGTTGCATCGTTTTGTGTCGCAGTCATGCATCTTACTGACTAAACACCCATAATCCAGTTCAACAAGGCGTAAAAATCATGTCATACTTTTGACCCAACACACCATGCTTGTATGTAAACTACTCTGTGCCTTTTTCCACATATGGACTACTGTTATGATGCTTGTGTTTTAAAGATTGAGTATCCATTCACTGTAATTGCATGGGAAACTAATTTTGTGTTCTGACATAAGGGTGTGTGTAAATGATGGGAGTTTTCACTTGTCCATAAGTATGCCTTTAACTAGTATGTATGAATTACATAGAGCTATATTCACAGGTCAGAGGGTCTAGAAACACTGTCCTTTTTCCCGCCTCTGTCTCATACTCTCTCCTGTCTTATGGGAACTGAGACATTGTGGGATTTGTAGGAAATGTCACGTCTGTCACACACATCCCTAAAGAGACATGAAATGCCCTCTGTGTCCTCACGTAGCGCATTTGATACGCCTTTGTATAACCCCAGTGAAACATTTCATAAAGGTACAGTACCAGTCAAAATTTTGAACACACATATGTTTAAAACTCATGATCTTCAAAACTTTTTGATCCAGACACTTGAAAATGTTGACATTTTGTATACAATATAATTATAAACTCTGCTTACCCTAGTGAAAAATACATATATACCAAAATGCATTTGAAATAAGTTTATTTTATGCTAAGTATACTACAAATATATTTACATATTTATAATATAAATACCCTGCAATTGTACTTTCGGTATACTAATTTGTACTAAAAATAAAGTCTGCTAAATTGGAACTAATTTTATACTTAATGCACTTTAGTTATCCAGAAATAGTGCTGAGGGCCAACTAAAGATATACTTAAGTAAATTTGATTATGCGTAAGTGGAACTATTGAAAGTATACTTCAGGTACACTTTAAATATCTTGCATTTCAAGACTAATATTATACAGTGATCATACTAATAGTGATATTAAAACACATTTTAGGCCTAATTTATAGAAATGTGCATTGTGCAATAAAGAAGCACTCCAAATAAAGTTTAATTTTAATATTTATATCAGTAAGTCTGAAGCAATACGTCAAACAAATGTTAATGGATTTGTACTTAGTATGAAATAAACGTATTTTAAATACATTTTGGTATACGTTTTCTTTTTCCACTAGGGTAGGTTTGAATTTCTTTACAAAAATATTTAGTACAGTTTAAAGGTGCCTTATGTGAAAAAATCAATTCATACTCCACATATCCATACCAGATGGGGGCCGTATACCTCCAGAAAGTTGGCCTACTCTAGTCTGTTTTTTAGTTTCAGGTTGTTAATCTTCTAAAACCGTCAAATAGTCCGCTTTGTCCCGCCAAAGCCTATTTTGATCGGTGAGGGATGTAGAATAGAATGACTGTTGCCGCTGCGCTTGACAGGACGCGTTACAAGCAGAGAGAGAGAGAGAGAGAGAGAGAGAGAGAGAGAGAGAGAGAGAGAGAGAGAGAGAGAGAGAAGAGAGAGAGCGCAAGCCCCGGCCGCGCGCGCACTCTAACGTCTTCAAACAACACGAGAGCGGTCCTGCTCTCTCTCCCTCGCGCATATTAATCAAATCAATTGACACGATAGTAAGACCGCAGTTTCGCGTGGAGCATTTGGAGATTTTTAGAGATTAAAGTCGGCATGAAACGGAAGTTGAGATTGTCATTTTTTCCTTGCTGTGACGTATATTCGAGTGAAACGGCTTCTGGAATTTGAAAAAATGTAGGGCGGGGCTTGATTCCGTCCTTCGGGGAATTGATTGGATCGTTGGAGGACACTGACACTGACAGGTTCTCTGAGAGGCTGTGCTCCGATAGCCGCACCCTCATCGGCTCTGGCCGCACCCTTTCGCCATTGCACGTGACCGGAAGAGAAGAGAGGTCGTTTCGAGGGGGGAGGGAAGGGTAATGTATTTGATTAAAGATTATAAGGGTACATGAATTTTAAAAAAATAATGAAGTGTACAGATAAATCATTTATAATAAACACTACAATATTACATATAAAAAGAAGATTTCTCAAATTTGATTTCATGCCGACTTTAAAGAGATACAAGCAGTGCGAGTTATTCGTGTGTTACAGTTTGGCTGGTGGTTATGTATGTTGCCCGCATACCGCCTCCCATGGCCGAAACTGGTATTACAACACCTGACGGGCCGGGGCTAGTAATGCTAATGCTAATTTAGGTTGATATCTCTGCAACACTATAACTTTTCATTTTTTTAATGACATCATCGCCCTTATTTCTTCTCATTCTTTTGATGCGTGTAGCTCATTTATTGGATATTTTTACCTCAATTATTACACATGGCACCTTTAAATGAATGTGTAATTATTATTATTTTATGTAATTTTAATTCTAAAATATCTCAAAATCCTTGAAACAAGATCAATTTGAGTAGCAACAATACATTAAGAGACATTTATATGAGTGTTTTGTTTTTTTGGAAGATCTTTTTTACACTTACTCAAGATAAAATCTTGTGTGCCGTTTCTTGTCAAGTATCTTAAATATATCTTCTTTTAAGGACCTTTAGATATTTTCAAAGAAAAACAAAGCTTGGCCCTTAGTGTCATTTCATGTCGCTTCTCGTTTAAGAAACGCACATCATTCGACAAGAACTTCCTGCCTGATCTCGGTCCGCATCAACATCCCCATCCCGACGCTGTTTCATGGCCTGGCTGCACAACCAGCACAGAGAACACAGATAGTCCAAGCCAGGTCGGCAGGTCGTACAGATACGCCGTTATGAAGATCACAAACAGCATAGCATACACAAAAGCCTTGGTCATGTGACCCATGGAGCAGAACTCCCTCCACCATGACAGCATCCTGCTGCTGTCGTGCACCCAGGACAGGTGCATGCTGGGTAATGATGTGGGGTGTTCACCCTCTCTGTTCAGTCGCTGCGGTTCTTGAAAGTTTCTGAGAGTCTTCCCAAGCTCAAAGTCCTCTTCTGGAGAAGTGACCTCACTTTTCTTTGCAGATGTTGTCTGAAGGAGGTGTTTGGATGGGCTAACTGTTGAATAGGACGCCTTGAGTAACTCAATCTCTTTCTCTTCTCCATCTGTGCAATTGTCACGCACCGCTCTGGAGTCCTCTACAAGCTCTCGTTTGGTTTCTGAACGTTTTTCAGCTCTTTCACCTTCTTCAGCAGTCGTCTCATTCAGTTGCTCCTTCATTTTAAGTCCTTCGTTTGCCTCAAACCTTCTCTCTTCGATTTTCAGTAGCTCTGAATCGTCTTTGTTAAGATTCTTGTTCGACATGCATAATTCGCTCTCATTAAACGCCTCGCTCGCGCTCTGTATTTCTGCGCTGTGATCCGTAGTTGTTTCATCTCGTGCTTTTCTACTGCTTTCCGTCTCCTCTTCATGTACTTCTCTATAAAACACTCTCATTTCCACCTGCTCCTCGCTATCATCTTTATTTATATCTTTCCTTTCTGAAGAAGATCCCTCGGCCTGTCTATTTGTGAGCGACACGTCCCTGATACCCGTAAATGTCAGGGTGTCTTTGACCGCTCTGTGTGTGTTTTCTTTAACCTTTGAGGTGTCGAAGCTGCCTGTGCATTCTTCAGGTGAGATCCCATCTCCGGCTTCTGAATTCTGAGTCTCGGTGTCATGTGCGCTTCGAGTTTCGTCCCCCGGGCTTGCATTGGTCGTGTCTTGACTCAAAGATCCCCTTGTGTGCTCATGATCTGTGGCTTGGCGGTCACGAGATGCCTCGAACTCTCTTCCCAACCTCTCTGGCTCTGATCCCAAAGCAGAACAGCGTACGGTAGCGAGCCTTAGCTCGTGCACTAGCTGGTAACCCAAAACCTGATCTCTAGAAGGACCTTTTGATTGCTCTGTGGGATCACTTTCCATTGCTGTCAGGTCACCAGACCCATCATTGCTGTCTTTCTCAGCTGCCTTGTCCTCCAATTGATTTACAACTTTGTCCCTTGAATCTAAAACTTCTGATTGGCAAAGTGTCTCTGTAGGAGCACACGTTTGTTCCTGTATATCACTGTTAGTGTGTGTTGTGTCAGTGCTGTTAAGAAAAGCTTTCCAGATGTCAGAAGTCGATTTTGCTAGGTGATCTTCAACTTGCCAGCTTTTTTCACTGTAGGCATGGGGAGGGTTTGCATTGGGAGGGGTTGTTGTTGTTGTTGTTGTACTGCCCCAATCCAGAGAAAGTAAAGGGATCTGGTGGTACATTAGTATAGGTGTCGTGTCCATACCGTATCCTTGTCGGCTGTGGACAACCGGCATGTCAGTTCTACTTGGCATACTAAGCCTTGGGATGGACGTGGTACTTTCATTTGTGTTGGAATTACATCTATTCTGGGTTTCCAATGCTTTCTGAGCGAAGTAGTCTTGCACGTGTGCCAAACGAGAAGCTTGACGTTTCCTACGACGATCCACCTGTCAAAAAAAGGACAATATGGAGAAAGTTTTGGTTTTCTGCCAAAAGTCTTGTTTGTAATGAGAAATATTAAATTTTTGCAAAATGGCGCTAATTTATTTAAATTTATCCTGACTAATAATTTGTAGGTCACAAATTGTTGTAGGTTACTTTTTAACTCTCACCCTAAGTTTTTTTTAAAAGTTTGACAGCCAACGCCAGTGTTTTCAAAGGTTTCATGGCCCCCAGAATATTATGAATATCTGAACATGCAATATATAAAAAGAAAAGGCAAAGCTTTTTAAAAAAAAAAAAAAAAAAAACGTTTTATTCTAGCTAAATGCATTCTTCTTTTATCAACGCTTGAATGTGGGTCGACAGTTCATTCAGTAACATTAGGCAGTTTTGATCTATATGCTTTTTAATGTTGATGATCGCGTTAATTTTGCATTACATATGCTATTGCTTGTTTCTGCTTCTTATTTTCCTGTGTTTTGATCAGAAGATTCAGGACTCTTTCAGAAGATGCCTTATAGCGCCCCCTACCGCATAACAGTGAAAACACGGAAAGCCGGAAATTTCTGTCAATGGTTGGGAAAGAGTTAAAAGGATAGTTCACCCAAAAACATTGTTCCAACTCCTTCATATCTTTCCACTATTTCACTAAAAACAGGATACTCTTCTTTTTTTTATTATTCAATGAAAGTAATGATTTCCTTTTGTTTGTGTTCCACGAGGGGGAAAAACATACAGGTAAAATGACAAAGTTGAGTAAATTCTTTTTCTAACTGCCCCTTTTTGGGCCTAATGGTTAGAGTCAGACTTGTAACCTGAAGGTCGCGGGTTTGATTCTCAATACAGAAAAGGTTGGTAGGGGGATGTGAATGGACAGCGCTCCTGCACCCTCAATACCCACGACTGAGTTACCCTTGAGGAAGGCACCAAACCCCCAATCACTCCCTAGGCGCCTCAGTGAATAACTGCCCACTGCTCTGGGTGTGTGTGTCCATGGTTTGCAGTGTGTGTGTGTGTGTGTGTGTGTGTGTGTGTGTGTGTGTGTGTGGTGTGTGTAACTAACTTGCATGGGTTACCATACTTGGCCTTCACTTCACTTCACTTCACTAAATGCACTTCGTTGTCTCTAAACCTTGACAGGACACTCATTGACCATACCAGAGTTTTGCAGCAGTCCTTAAGGGATTTGCAGGGAGTGATTCCTGCTTCTTCCTCTGTTTTGGGCGTGACTTGCTCTAGAAAAGAAAACAAACTCAATCTCAGTCTCATGAAGAATCAAAGCACCCTATTTCCAGATTTCCACATAAGAAACCCACCTGAGATCTCCCCGCTCGCCTCTGCGGGTGTCGCCTCCGTGTAGATCTTTTTACTGCAAATATACACGGCAGGTTTTCAATTACACACACCAGCCATCTGGTGTACATACCATCTTCAGTCAAAACAAAGTTTTGAAATACGTTTAAAACATCTGGGTTTGTTTCTTGGACAGATTCACCATCTACATGACTAAAATAGTCTCTGCATGATTTTAGGTATCATTCATATCCGGGGTGAGTCTCACACCAAAGTTTAATTCTTCCAATAAGCACAGTGTTTAAATCCTGACAGTAAGTATGAGTAAAAGTGATGATATTTTAGTGACAGTGTTCCCACCTGATTGTTTTAAGGCAGCTCCTGATGCTTTTCTGGTTACTCTCCTCTACTAACTTCTCCCTTTCACTTTCTTTCTCTTTTTCTCTCTGATCACTCCTTCGTCTTTGCTGGCAGAAGACGATGTAGTTCGTCCCTCCGTTGTTGTCCCAGAATGTTCCGACATCGCTCTCGTAACGCAGACAGAACTCCATCCGAAGCCCTTGGACCTGGAAATGGAGGCGTCAACACGAGAAGGAAAGAGAAGCAGTCCGTCTCTCCATCGCTGGAGCCGGGCACGTACTCGGCCAGCAGCTCGGAGTGGCTCTGCCAGCCGTCCAGCGAGACGCGGATGTAGACGGCCTTGTGGAAGCACAGGTTAAGAACGCGGACGATGCCCCGGATCGTGGTGGATCCTGGGAGAAGCTCGATGCGCTCCAGCTCCAGCTTCTGCTGCTGAAGTCTCACCTCCATGTCCTGGTTTACGGCTGGGACGGTGAAGAGGCATGAGATGTAGTATTCCTCACCCTCTCTTCCGTCCGCCTCCGGCCTTGATATATCCAGGCTGTCGTACTCCTTCACGGAAACCAGGTCTAGACCAAAGGCATCCGCAAACGACACCTTTCTTCGTACGGCTACCGGTGGGGGCTCGGGTTCCTCCTCCGACGACTCATCTGATATCCGCTCTTTGGTTTCCTCTAATTTTCATGATTTCCTCTTTGTTTTTCATCATCCAGTCCCTGCAGATGTCAGGCTCCATGTTGTGGGAGACCATGGAGGGTACAAGCTCTTCCACAGACATGCCTGGGTAATGCTGATTGGGTGTACAGCACTAACTGCCTGAGTAAAGACTCACTCGCAACGTGACTTGGCACAGAGCAGCTGAACATTGTGTGGTTGCCAGGCTTAAAAATAGCTGCGAACTATGCTTGTCTTCCTGGTCACTAGAGTCTGGTGGACGTGGGGCACTTTGATGTGTCCATGTCTTTGTAAACTCTCCTGAACCTGGAGATAGCTTCGGTAAATGCTCATGAATTATATATGTGAATCTGTACCAAAACAACACAATGCTTCCGTTTGAGACCAGGGATAGTTGTCACATCGGGAGCAATATTACAGTAACTATGAGTTTCAAATGCTTGTGGGTTTTTTATATTGGTTTCAAACACTTAAATATATATATTTTTTTTGTGAATTCTGTCATCCAAACAAACTTGTGCAATGGTGATATTTTATATATATCTGTTAGATAGCATTTTTTGGTCTCCATGAGGAAAACAGCGTATAAATCATACTAAGTGATGTTTTTTTGAATATGTAAAAATGCAGAACGTTGTGTGTGATGGGTAGGGTTAGTGTAAGGGGACCGAATATACAGTTTGTAGAGTATAAAAATCATTATGCCTATGGAGAGTCCCCACAAAGATAGCGGACCAGACGCGCGCGCTTGTGTGTGTGTGTGTGTGTGTGTGTGTGTGTGTGTGTGTGTGTGTGTGTGTGTGTGTGTGTGTGTGTGTTTTGTGTGTGTGTGTGTGTGTGTGTGTGTGTGTGATATTTTATTTATATCTGTTGGATAAACAAGTGAAATCAATAAAACCGCACTGTTATTTAATTATATTCAGATATTATAATGATCAGGTTGGGGCAAGTTGTCATGATTCAATTCATAAATTATATATATATATTTTCACGTGTGTGTGTGTGTGTGTGTGTGTGTGTGTGTGGTGTGTGTGTGTGTGTGTGTGTGTGTGTGTGTGTTGTGTGTGTGTGTGTGTGTGTGTACGCTGGCTTTTATTACATTTAAATAGTTTTTTATAATTTGAACAAATATATTTTTCTTAAATCAGTGAGCAGCAGGTTCCCATTGTGACAGCTTACCCGAGATTGTGACAGTATGCGTTGCTATGGGGGATGTTGTCTCACTTAACCAGTGCATTATTAGTAAACTATATATTTGTATGTACAAGGCTTCAAGACAGAATTAACTAAAAATATTATTATAAAATCATTATTGGGTGGATTTTATTTATGGGATTTTTCCTTTAATTGAATAATTATTTAATCAATGATTAAATCCTTGTGTGTTGTGAATTCCCCAAAAATTGGAGTGTGCTGCAGTACATTTGTATTCAGTATTTTAGTGCATGATCTCAATTGAACACTAGGTGGCATTGTCTGATCAAAGTTCTGTGCACACTCGCGTTTCATTGACAATCACATGTGGATTCCAAAGCATTCCAGTAGGTGGGAGCAAACACTTATGTTTTGTGCTAGGATCCCCGAGTTTTTTCAAAATGCCCCCCCCCCCCCTTATTTTTGAAATAGAAAATACATTTGTGTTTTTGATTTCTTTGTGAAAATATTAGCATTTTCTTGATTAAACGTTTTTTCTTTAAATGGCATACGTGTGGTGAAAAGAAGGCATCAAAAATTCTCTGATCAATGAACAAAACAAAAAAATCTGTAACACCTTTGCAGACATCTGACAGATATTTGTTATCGGATTTTATGAATGTTCTCATAAAACCAGGTCAAAATCTGCTGCATCGTCTCCTTATTTAAATATGCATTTGATTAAAATTGTTTTGATGTTATGCAAATATCACCAGCCATCTAATATGTACTAATATCCCTTTTTTTAAAACAGCCAGTGTTTGCAACCAAAATATAGAATGAAGATATTCAATTCAGACAGAGACAGATAATTAATTCACAAAGAGAGATTTCTGATATTATCAATTTTTAATCTGAAAACCAGTTTTATTCATATGAAAATATCAAGGCAGTGACACACAGTTACAGTAAACATGTGATGCAGAACTCACCGTTACTGTACGTGCATTATTCTCAGCTTTAGTAATTCCAGCACATAAATGGTCAAAAGCAAAAATAATTTCATCACTCATATAACCAATATCTCATCAAAATGAACAGAGATCATCTCAAGGTTCAGGGGTGTGTGAACCTTTTAGCATGTGTTGAAAAATTTCATGTGCAATGATATACAATTTTTTTAATAATATAAAAATGAAAGCACACAAAACATTTTACAACCAAACACAGTAATGCCCTGTTCTTTTGTTTTGAACACACACTGCTCATTGCTCATAATTTTATACTGAACCTCCATAAATTACAATTTTGAAGACTTTGTTTGTTTGTTTGCTTATTTTTTATTGATGTGCAATAAATAATAACACAATAAATATGTATTAACTTTATTTAATCACAAACATAAATGAATATGGATTACACATTTGGATGATGATAATAATAATAATGGTAACAATAGTTTAGTGTCCAATTCTCACTATGAACTAGTTTCTTATTATCATGCATATTACTAGGATATTGGCTGTTTATTAGTACTTATTATGCACATATTAATGCCTTATTCTGCATGACCATATTCTACATTCATATTCTTAAACCCAATACCTAAACTTAACAACTACCGTACTAACTATTAATAAGCCGTAAATATGAGTTTGAGGCTAAAGTAGTAGTTAATATTTAGTTAAAAGTAAAAATTGGACCTTAATATTGCAGCAATAATAATAATAATATAGCCTAAACAAAGTAAAAACAAAATTAGTAAATAAAATAAATGACAGCACTTCACATTCCTGCTCCTCAGAGTATATTAATCTCTTTAGCAAATGAAACAACTGATCTTGGTTTCTTCTGATCAGTGATAAGTGACTCGAAAAACAAAACAAACTTCTAATGACTGTATTGTTTACGCGGCAGGTGGACATGCGTCACGTGGGGTCGCAGTACGCCAAAAAATAACAACATGCACGTCCGCATAAGTGCCTCCTCGCATTCTAATAAGCTAGTCCCCCCCTCAAAAAACTCGGCCGAAACATTGCGATGCATTGAATCGAGATACAAAAAAACAAGCTGCCGCTTCGCGTTGCGCGTCATGCGAGCGCATTCAAACAGGAGTCGGTGTTTCTCGTGCGTTTTTTTTATACTGTTGCGTCGGCAATAACAGCAGCACACTGACTGAAGACAGCAGCGTCTCGCGACTCCGAGCGGAGGAATATCAACAGCGCGTGCTGTGCGTCTGTTTGTAGCGCTTTTTTAAACCACTGACTTGTAAACACGCGAAACTTTGCATCCGCGAAGGAGAAACATTCACTTATTTTGGTGAGTTATCACGTTTATGCCTTTCATACACTGACCTTCTCAGTTTGACTTCACTTAGAAGTTGCAGATGGGTTGTTTAGTGCTTGTTGGATGGTTTATAAAGTGTTTTTGTTGTTATAGAGTTTGGGAGAAGTCAGTACTGTGATTCTCTCCTCATAATCAATAAACATCCAGTGACAGTTTTGTGGCATTTTAGATTATTGCATCGCCTTTAATGCTCATCAACTTTCGTTGTGTTTATTGCTGTGTGTATGTGTGCGTTTTAGTTTTAAAACAACCTGAGTGAAATGTAAACGTACATGAGTTTTTATTTTGATAATAATAATAACAACAGCATAATTCCTGTCCGTTTGAAAATAAAGGATTTTAGTTAATGCATTAATGCATACAATGTAAATATGCAGAAATGTACATGATTATTGCACTTATCAATACATTTTCTGTTTGTACAATTATTTTCAAGTGATTAAGACTGTTTAATAGGTTTATAGTTTTTAAAAATGAAATCAGGAAATATTTTTAATACACGGATTAGGTTGTCTGTGCGATTATTTCGTTTTAGTCTGTTTTTAAGTTTAAGCTTTGTGATTTTGCATGAGATATACAATTTTAGATTGTCTAAAAGTGACATTTACTAATATATATATATAATATATTATATATATTATATAGTAATATATATATATTATATACACGTTAGTATTGAAGATAATTATATTATGAGTATTATTATCATCATCATCAAGGTTAACATTAATCTTACCGTGGTTGCTTGCTCCTGCATTTCCCTGATCCGGAGTGAATTCTTCCTATCAGTGGAGCTGCTCACAGGAGTAGTGAGTGTCAGGACAGTACGGCTGATGTATTGGAGTGTTAATGGACAGCACTCCTCTCTTAAGACACAGTCACATCTACAGCCAGTGCAGTTTCAGTGGGTTCAAGGGATCTGGGACTTTTTTTTTTTTTTTTTAAACAAGGTGTGTAGTATTACAGCTTGTGTGATGGCTGTGATTAACTCATAGTTTTGGGTTGCAGAAGCAGGTCTGTTTGTCTCCGGCAGCTGTGCAGGTGAAGTGCAGGTGTGCATCAATGGTGTTTTCGTCACTCAACGCTGTGTCGCTTCAAAAAGGCTGTAATGGCAGTAGTAAAATTTCTAGCAAACACACACACCTCGGCAGCTCCTGTAATGTGAAGCCCGGCCCTTTGTTAGCCCCACGCAGTTCTTCCCAGGTGATTTTAATTAGCACTGTTTCAGTGAGCAGTGTTTGGAGCGTGATGTTTCACGTACGACATGTGAAGGGGGGCATATGACCTGAGACAGGAAAGAGGGGCCGATATTGGAATTATCCTGATGTTTTTGTAGGCACAGCCTGATTACGGCATGCACTGCTTTGCGTTAAAAGGAAAGACATCGTTTTAAAATTAATGCATGCGCTTTGAGTAAAATACAATTATTTGGCTGGGTTAAGATGGCATTGTGATTTGATTTGACTTCCTGTAGGCTAGCCTACGCCTTTATTCGTACTGTAATGTGGGTGGAACCATTTTGTTGTTTGAAATCACTAGTTCTTTCAATTATTATTTAATTTGTATCCTGCAGTCATCACTGATAGAAAATGCCCTGTTCTGTTTTTTTTTAGGGGGGGTTAAAAAAAACAACCATAGAAAGTCAAAGGCTATTTTTCCTTTACGTTTCGGCGATAAGCGACGTATTACCCCATGTGTGTTTTAATATACATCCCTAAACAGGGTCATAAAAATCTAATGGCAATTAAGCCGGAAAGCCTTCTGTTTGTATCCATGTTAACTTCACAGAAATGTTTCCATGACAACCCCCATGCATGTTAAGGCAACCAGAGGTGATCAACTCTTTTTTTTCTCCTCCCTCCCTCCTTTTCCTTTCCCTCGCAAGAGTGGAATTTGTGTTGACAGTTCTGGCCTTTAATGGCACTTTGGTGCCGCGTGAAAGTATTTGTTTACCGTGATCATATGCTTCTAGCTGTCAGCCTCGCAGAGATTGACTTCTCCAGATAAAAGACTGTATTACATGCTTAAGAGGTCTTATGCGCCATAATTATCCACATCATCCTAATGACGGTTGGTGTGATTCAGTAACTAAGACGCCGAGAGCACGGGCTTCCTCTGAGGTCACGAGAAATGCTGTTTTTTGTGTGTTACAGTGGATTTTATGATGCTTATTTTATGGATTAAAATGACTACTGTTTCATCAGTATCTGAGGTTGCGACGCTCTAGACCTTCCCACAGTCCGCTTGATAGCTGAGAACTGCATTTTTTCTTTCCCTTAAACATGGCATATAATCCCTAACTCTAGTCTTTTGACTGTGACGGCGCTCTTTCACACCAACGATATCACATGACCTTTATGGAGAGGTATTAAAAATAAGATCACCCATAAGCATCTTATCTTAGAGTACAAATGCCCTTGAAATGATTAATTGTACGCATAGCTGATAATATGAGTGCTGATATGTTTTGTCATCTCTTTTTTTGTGCAATTTGAAGGCATGACAGGGTCTTGTTGGCTAAAGGCAATGATTTACTGAGCGTTTTAGTCTCTGGTTGACTTAAAACCCCAGTCGTAGTAGATGCAAGAGGGCGTCATTTGTAGTAAACGGCAAGGTCAGCCCCGCTCGGACCAAACTTGCCTGTGGCCTGTGACGAGAGGAAGTGTGGAAGTGACTTAATGCTAGTCTATGTGATACTATTTATGCCAGGCATCATTGTTGAAATGCAGCCTAGTTTCAGTGCTTTTCCACTAATTAGGTCTATTTGGTCACTTAAAAAAAAAAAAAGTAAAATTAAAATGTAAACCAACAGTTTAGTTTGTTTGTATTTAACCCATACATGGGCTGAAACAACCCAGTGTAGATGCTGTCATTACAGTAGAATCAAACTCTGACCTTCTAACTGGAATCTCTGAGGACAATTCTGTTAGTAAGAGAAAAAAAATCTGTTTATTTGAAACATGTTGTGGAAAAACAGAGGGTTTGTGACAGTAACATCTCCTGACAGGCGTATTAGGCTGCAGAAAGAGCATCGGCCCGAGGCTGTGGGCATATGGTACTGCCTTCTGCTGGCATCGCTCTAGAACAAGTTGCAACACTGTGGCAGGGTCACGACGGGCTCAGGTTTGTTCCTCCTGCCCTCTCTAAATAATAACAGGGCAAATTAATGCTCCCTTTGTCTTTGACAAGGGCAGAGCGAATATTTTTAGATTGACTCTTTGGCCCGAATTGTTGTTTTCTATGTTTCTCTTCATGTTGTTGTTGAGTTACTGAGCTGTCGTGTTTGAGTTTGACCCTCATGTTTCTCTGTTGGTTTAAAGGAATGCCTGATTGCTGTGTTTTTGTATGGCAAATTTTCTTTTATGTGCACAAAAGTATGCTTTTTTGGAAATGATACCATGGTAAATAATGTTTTTGGACCCGTAATATTGGCGTGTCGACATTTACCATGGTATTCCTCAAGGTAACTTTGAGTGGCATGTAAACCCAGTAGTGCAGAACATTAACATTTTATTAATATTGCTGATATTTTATTATTGATCTTACAAATTTACACTATGTATGGAACATGATTATGGTAATCATTCAGTAAAATGGTATCAAAATACCATGGTATTATACCACCACTTTACCATGTTACCACATTTATTGTAAGAGCTATTGCAGAATATTCCAATTTTATTATTAATATTGATGTCATTTAATTTTTTTATCTTAGTTTTTAAGCATATGCATCATAAACCTGGTGATCATGCAGTGTCATAGTACATATTATAATACATCAATGCACAGTACTTTTTTATTAGGGTTAGTGGAGATGGAATAGATTTTATTATTAATATTGATATTATTTTCTCATTTATTTACATTTATCGCCTGTATCGTCACGAATATTTTAAGTATTCAGTACCATGGTATACATCAAAATACCATATTTTCTTCTGATTCCATCACTATGCCATGGTACAGTCTCAGTAGTTTTCATGAGGTTTGTGAATAATCTGATTTTATAATTATACGCTAGACTATAATTGTATCTAACAATCATATGTAGCCCAATTTAATATAGTTCACCAATAGCACGTTGAATATTGAAACACAAGCATCCTTTGTGAAGTGTAAATCAGACTATTAGTATGTGTTGGTAGATGGCAAGCAAGCCATTGTTGTGTTTGGTGTTCAGGAATGTCTTTTAGACTGCAGAGGGTTAATTAATATACACCGTCTGATTCCCTTTTTGTCTTTCATAGGGCCACTTACAGCATATGGCCACAGCAATACAATAGTTTATTTTTATGATTTTTGATGAGTGGTTTTTAATTTAGATTGTCACTTCTGGCAACCAGCAGGGCAGATGGTGTAGATTTGAATGCCCATCAGAGCCTAAACACCCTCCAGGCAGCTGTTGCTAATAAACTTTCCCCTCCCTGTTTTCCCCCCCGTTTTCCCCCACGCAACACGTTTTAGGTCAAGAGGAGTCAAACCTGTTACAACACCTGTTTCTGCATATGTAAATCTGTTGTTTTGTCATTTCATTAAACAAGGAAAAAAAGGCAACAGTCCCTCGTGGTTGCAAATGCGACTGGCACCGAGCCCACTTGGCAGGGTGAAGACAGCGAGGGGAGGAGGGAAAGATGAGCGAAAGACAACCGCGGCCGTTGGATGCCGCTTCCATGTGAGGATTGTATCCGAAAGGACCTCTGTGGAGAATGCAGTGCTAACCCAAACCCCCCCACCCCTGCTCTTTTTTTTTTTCTTCCTCCTTGGTGTGAAGCGGAAGTTGGAACCTGGCACACGCGTGGCTGGCACACGCTCTCGCTCAACCCCCACCACCGTATTCCCATTGCCCTCTCATCATGCCGTGATGTCAGAGCTGTTCTCCGAGCCACATGTGCCGGTCTCGTGTGTGTGCATTGCCTCTGGGGCTAATTGCTCCACCCCCCTCCGTAAACCACTGGTGCATGACGATTTCAACCTGAAATGTCTCTTTGCACCCACATATATGTCCCCTCTCTCTTGCCCACCGTGCTTTTTGTGAGTAAGTTGTGGGATTTGAGTTGTAATCCCATCTGTGTACGCAGGATGCAACAAATACGCCGTGAAATTAGAGGTTATTCCTTCGGCTTTGAAGATTACTGTCATCGTTGTGGTGAACTTCGCCTTGTACGCTCCGCCGTTTGTTGTATTAGTTACAAACGTCCATCTTACCTTGAAGCGCAAGCTGTTTTCCCCCCTACCTGGGTGTTTTAATTTGGCCGTTAATCTGCCGTCGAACCGCAAGCTACCCTGGCTTTGGCTCGGACGGCCTCCTGTTTGAGGGTCCCCGTGGTGTGTTAATCTCCATGGGCCGCCGAGGTATCCTTCCTGTGATTTAGCGCCTCTCCACGAGCCTCTCCGGAGAGCCGCGCCATCCCTCTGTGATAGGGAAGTTCATTAGGGATGTGCCTTTGATGGGGCAGCTTTTCATGTGACGGCGCTCTCAAATACCTTGATGTAGAAGCTTAAGAAGCCATTGTGCCGCGAGCGCGTCTTATTTAGATCTGCATAGTAAATCGACCCGAGTAAATACGGGAAGAAGCAGATGGAAGCAAGGAGATAAGGCCCTGGCGAACAATCGCATTTGTATTTTGTTATGATGTTGACAGCAGCTAAAATTCACTAATCTAGCGCCACTGATCTGCATTTCAAAGAAATCTCATTTAGCAGCAGGGAGGATAAAGTTCTTTTCATTGTGGCCGCGCTTCTTTTTTTTCTACTTGCATTCTTTGCTAATTTATCTGCCGCAGATTTAACGTTGGGCCGGGTGCAAGCATCCTGCATGTTGCAAAGGGGATCTTAAATACCCTGAAAGCGGTAACGTCTAGACTGTGAACCGGGGGTAATTACACGTCCACTGATGAATGGAGGGAGTTTGAAGACTCATCTTTGTTCGGGGGGCCTGAATTGCTTGACTAGAGCTGATAAGGGCCGTTCGTTCGGCCCTCAGTCAAAATGGATTGCGTTTGGCTTCCACCTCCTAACACGGGAATGGTATTTACTTGAAAAGGTAAAAATTTATTGTGTACTGTAATCTGACTTGTTTGCATAATGTCTTCTTTCATCCGCACGCCCAGCGGAGGGGCCGGAGAGGTATTCTTGGCCTTGATTTGAAATAGTTTATCTCGACTCAAACGCCAGGCTTCATGTAAATATCAGACAGTGACATTAGGACGACCTGCGCTAATGCAGTGTGTGTGTGTGTGTATAAGTATTTAGAGATCTCGAATTGAAACGGGTCCGGTATTGTGGAAACTTGTCACAATGAGGTCATGCAAACTAATAACATCGGTAAGTCGATTTAAAGGGGAGTTTTATCAGTCCAAAGTAGGGCTGCACAATATTGGAAAAAACGGGCATTGCGATATTTTGTTTTGCCGCAATGTATATTGCGATATGAAAACAATTTCACCAGATGACTTGAATAGCTCTATTTAGAAAGAATGAATCATTCTAGAATGATTGGGTGATTTTGTAGGGGAGTGAATCTGCGTGGAAAATCAGAAACAAATTACAAGCACAGATAATAACAATAGAACAAAGATACTAATGAAAAAAAGTCTAACAGTATTTTATAGAAATGAAATAATCAAATGTAAAATAACACTGCATAGTGTTCACTCTATAAGTTAAATATAATGAATCACTGTTAAAGCTACAAAAGGGATTTTCTCTGTGTATTTTGTTGTTTGATTAAAGGACAAGTTCGGTATTTTACACTTAAAGCCCTGTTTCAAGATCGTTTGTGATGAAATAGAACGGTTAAGATTAAAATTTGGACACATGCTGCTGTCCCGAGAAATTTCGGTTTCTGTGGTTGCACCTCTACAATGGTTGCTTAGGTGCACTGAAACAATCCTTCATAAAACGCATTTAACTTTAGTTTACAAAGACGTGAAACTCACCGAGTGGTCAGGGGTGTTCACTGATATGCTCACACAAAAATCGCTGCAAAAGATGCTTTCCAACAGGTTTTATCGTAGTTTTTGTCCAAGTCAAGTCAAATGGAGTCGGACAAAAACAACGATAAAATACCGAACTTGTCCTTTAAGAGCAGCAGGAATATTAGGCTGCTGTCACTTTAAGACCGAATGCAAGGATCCAATATAGTGATATGCATTCGTTTTCTTTCTCAGCTGTTTACGTTCACGTTCAGTCATAAGCGTTTTTGAGGATACTCACCAAGACAGGCATTTTGATATAATTTTGCGTCTATGTGTCATTCAAGCACAAATAAATGCGAAAGAGAATGCAATTCGGTGCCACTACGGTGCGATGTGACTGATGCGCATATCGTGATATCGATACTAAAACGTTAGATCCCTAGTCCAAAGACATTGTGGTATTAACACAAAGTCTGAAATATACGGGACATTAACACTTTTCCAGGATGATTATTCTGAGCTTTTCATTTCTAGAGTTTGTGTACATTTACACATGCAAAAAGCACTGACAGAACTAATTTTGATAATAAATCTCTAATTCAAATGTTGACTGAGCTAGTGAGCTTAAATATACACTACTTGTGCTCGTAAACCAAGCGTACTTCCAGGATTACGAACACCATATATGTGCAGATGTAATGAGTGCAGAAGATGTGTATCTTAATACTCGGGCTAATAGACAGTTTTTGCTATTTCCTCCAAACGCTCCATCTCAGTTTGTAACACCTCCTCAAACACAAGCGGTTAAAGCAGCGGCGGGTTTGTGTTTGCAGAAATGCTCTCCTAAGCAAACCCCCTCCTCTTTTCATACAGTTCAGGGAGCACATTCCACGGGATCCTGAAGTTGTTAGTTGCCTACAGGGGTCTTTGGGATTTTGGGACAGAGGAGCGAATCTGAAGCCATTCGGCTGATTTGTGTGTGTGTGTGTGTGTCATACTGTAGCTTCACAAGTGAACTGTACTCTTCAAAAAAAAGAAATATGTTACAACTTGCAGTTTTTTTTGTTTTGTTTTTTTAAATGAGGTGAACTGAGCTGCACACGCTCATTTAGTCGAACATATCTGTGAGCGTCAGCAAAAAAGCGGCAGAAGCCTCGATGGAAAGTTTGATTTATGCTCGGTTAGTTTTAACCTGCCAGGCATGGCAAGCTGTTTCGAGGGCAAAACATTTTCCCTCATTTCTGATATTATTATTCCGAGTGTGATATGCGTCAGTCTGAAATGCAGATGTAGCTATCGAAGTGCTCTCAAAAATGTACAATTGAAAAATGTACCTAGTAATACCTTTTCTTTTGTTGTTTTTTGACAGATTCTCTCATACTTGGACTCTCCTCTTCCAAACAAACACGGACATCAACTGAAAGTTTCCCCTCAGGGTAAGATCGAAAAACACAGCTTCTCTTGTACTTCTGTCAACACTTTCATCTTTTTGGCAGATGCACTCTTTGAAAACGAGATAAAAAACGAGTTTGTGATGGTAGGCAACTGCGGCACGTTGACGTGAAACGAGCCCACATCCAGTTATTTGATTGACCTGTCGTATTGATGGACCGTGACAGACTTTGTTGTAATTATTTTGCTGTTGAGATGAAAAACTCTCGCATGACACAAAAAGTAAACCTTGTATGTCATTGCGATTATCCTAAATATCATTGACAACATGCTTACACTGTCATTTTTTGTGGTTTTGCCACCTTTTATAGCATTCAAAAAAGGTGCATAAAAAAAATGCATGCTTTGAGAAAAAAATATATGTATGTTTACATGTTTCCTATTCTGTGTCGGTCAGGATGAGACTTGGTATGGCCGTTGCTCATAGCGCAGCAGGAGTACTCTGAAAACCAAGGCGAAAGTGGTGAGTAAAAGCAATCTTTAAAGTGCTAATTTGCATGTTCGGTCTGTCTGTCTCAGCCATAATTGATATGTCCTCTCAAAAATCACTTCCATTATATATTCCATCAACCACATCCTGAGAGGAGCGTTAATAATGAGGAGTCCGGGGATCTCTTAAAGATTCTTGATGCATCATGATAGTCGAGAGAGTCCACTTAGTTTCTTGACGGTTGTGGGGTTTCATGTTAAAGGCAGTTGAAGTCAAGATAAATCAATTGTGGTGTATAAACAGCAGGTAAAGGTTTGAAGCATGTTGTCCGGCTCCCTCCGGCCCTCCCTTGATGCTCTGATGATGGTTTTGTCACCAAGTAAGTGAAAAATACGCATAAAGAATCTCACCATCTGTGAGAATGTGACTGCTGATTATGTGACGGAGGTTGTGGTCGTCGTCATTAGCGATGTAGACATTGCCAGACGAGCGGCTTCAGTTGCGAAGGGTAAATTGGAGAAACTTGCACCTATTCAAGTTCATGCAGAGTTTAGGTCACGTTTGATGATTTGAGCAAGAGATTTGGGTAACACTTTATTTTAGTGTCCTTGTTACACATGTTACATATAATTACTGTAGAAGTAACTATAAATTAGGCATAATTACATGCAACTAACCTTAAACCAACACCTAACCCTAACCCTATAGTAAGTACATGTAGTTAATTATTATTACTCAGTCATTATATGTATAATGACACTGTAACTTGGACACCTTAAAATAAAGTGTAACCAAGATTTGTAGAAATTTTTTTTAGGGACCTGATATTAGCAGTTGTTCTTATAATATTTGATCTAATGGGATGGTTTGCAAAAAATATCAAGTTTTATTTTGTTTTATTTTAATTAATCATTTACTCAAGCCGTTCCAAACCCGTATGACTTTTCTTTTTTCCATGTAACACCAGGGTATCCGCGGAGTCTTGAAAAGTATTAAAAGGTGATAAATCAATTTTGGGAAAATTAAGACCCTTAAAAAGTATTAAAAAGTCTTATCACGGGTTTATAAAGTCTTACATTTTGAAAGTATTTTTTCTGAATTAGCTGTCCAACAGTTTGAGTCCCAAAAACATCGTAAAAGTGTGTGAATATAGAAAAAAACGAACGGGTACATAAAAAACTAGGCTATTTTGGGTGCGTTCGTAAATTGCCTCTCTGTCATGTCAATCACTGTACTGATTGCCTACACCAAACACTGATCCCTAAACCTACCCGTCACTGTAACCTAAACCAATGAAATCGGTTGCAGGGCGGGATTTTCCCAGGGCGGGAAAAAAAAATTACAAATGTATTACAAACGAACTAAAACTGTTAAGTTAAAAGTATCACTGATGTAAATGGTTACAGCTTGAAGTGGCGGTGAGGTATTAAAAAATATTGAGAAGGTCTTGAAAATGTCTTGAAAAGGTATTAAAATTAACTTCAAGATTCCTGCATATACCCTGAACACAAAAAGATTGTACTTGCCACTCATGAAAGCTAATATATGGACTGTTGAGGACCAAAAAAGCACTATAAAAGTAGTCATATGTGCCATATTCCAAGAAGATTGAAAATGATAGCTTTTTGCAACAAAAAGATCAACATTTTAGTCATTGCCTGTTTAAATATAGTGCCTTTAGATGCAACATGTCAGGTTTAATCAAAATAACTTAGTTTAAATATGTACTGTAGAAGTGCGAATGAGAGCTGAAGGAATAGAAGATGATTTTAAGCGAATAACAGTTACATTTTTTTGACTGTTCCCATGAAAATTTAATGATGTATCCCCATTCACTTTCATTATATGGAAAAGAGTTTGTAACGACTTGAGGTGAGTAAATGATGACAATTTTAATTTTTGAACGAAATGCCCGTTTAATAATTAGTCTACAGATCATGTTTGAGAAAGAAATATATTATGCTTTAAAATTAAGTAAAAAACTTGGGTAGGCACCTTATGTATGGTAATATGGGATTCTGTCAGTACTCTTGCATTAATATATCAAGTTAAGAAAGTTTCACATTCAGCAAGCAATAACAGCGGACACTTTGCTGCTGAATTGCTAAACTCAGCGGAGTCCAGCATCCAAACTCAACTCTGTAGAGAAGCATCCATCAGTGAGGCTATTCCAAGCCATTACTCTGCCTTTGAGGTGCGGGACTGATTAAAGTTTGCATATGCTGAAGAGGTTGGGAGGCTTGGCTTAAGGCAGGGGATGAAATCCCCAGAAGTCACTGCATCACAAGGCTAAGCAAAACCCAGCTTCTCTCTCCTTACCTTAAAGAGATTTGAATGTTAGTTTTTAATTTGACGAGTATCCACTTAAATCTTCAAAGATGAACTCTTAAAGCATATCTGTTCTGGAACAGAAGTCCTCTGATCAGTGCGTAAAAAAAAAAAGAAAGTATAATTGCCGCCCAACTTCACACCGCCAATGCACACATTATAAAATCTACAGCAATTAAGCATATCTCACCCGAGTTTAAAGACGAGGGATGGCGTTGCTCACTCTTCGGATGGACGGCCTAGTGCGTTCTTCGCTTTGAAAATTGATTTCTTGTTCTAGTAGAGTGCCTGTCATTTCCATCTAAAATGGCTCAGAGAGAGCTCTTCCACTCCCCGGAGTTGAGAGAGTAACCTCCATGGAGCTTTTCTCTGGACACTCAGAGCCGAAAGCTCGGAAGGATATCAAAGGATACTGAGCTCTGTCTCCATTGGCAGGTTTCATTGTGTGGCTGATTTGGGATTGGAAAGGGAAGGTGGTTGGGGACGGAGATGAAGCGAAGCCCGGTTCCTCCTAATCTTTATCCCCCATTAACCCCCAGAACCGCTCCTGGGATCAGGTCACTGGTCAATCCCCCCATTTTGATCGAATATTTTAACTTAAGTCTTTTTATGATGAATGGGGAAAAAAGTTCCAGCCATCAGTGGTTCACTTCATAGTTCTGGTCTTCTTAAACTCTCTTCGCTTCATTGTTTTGTCTCCAAATTAGAAAGAAGGATTTTTTTTCCCCCAACTTTCCATATTCCTGTTCAGCTAGGTTTGGGAAAGGGCTTGCTGTGAGCTTGAGTGCCTCCTTTTCTTGGACATATTTTTCTTGAAGTGATAAGACGTTTGTAAAGTAAACTCTGGCAATGATGGTGGCACCTTTGTTCTCTCTTCTCCAGGCATTCAGAACTAGATAAAGCGAAAAGCTACATGCTAATCTTTCTCAGTGGCATCTAGACAGCTTTATTTACTCACATTCTCAAAGACAGCGAGACAGAGGGAAACAAATCGAGGCCCGTTTGAAAAATAGAGCAAGAGTTCATGGAGAATGGACAGTTGCCCCTAGAATAGAG